>OW240916.1:137888525-138250018 GCA_933207985.1 Pelobates cultripes
GCTGGCAGAGCACGATGTTGGGAAAATAATTAAATCTAAATCTTGATGGTAAGTATCTGGTGTAAGTGGTTGTAATTTACCACAGCCAACAGATAATCACCACGGCAAATTACCGATTGGTTCCCAACTCTCTCTTAACTAGTTTGTGAGGCCTACCGTTATCACTTCCTACTGATAGGGTCCATGGATTAGTGGTTGTTTGCTAGTGCATCATGCAAAATTTAGTAAATGTGCATCTTATAGCAATTTTAACCAGATGTTATGTAAGGCACACCTTGTGCATGTGCAATTCAACTGTGATCAGCCTTCAGTGTGATAGACATGGGATGGTTGTGGTAGATGGAGAGGTATTGTTTGGTTATCTTTGGTTAGTGGATGTAGCGGACCACGGATAACCTGATTGGTTACCTCCGCTAATTCCTTCCTTCTACCAATCTGCAACCATTAACACAAGCAGACATCCATTCACCCAGTAACCAAACAAAACATAGTTCTGGGAGTCAACTGAGTTTATTCAGGACACACACAGCTTTTATGCCCAGACCCCTACATGGGGTTTACAATACAATAAAACAGGGGCTTCAATCCCAGGATCCTCTCTGCCTGAGAGATAATTGCATGAGAAAAACCTCTAATCGAATTATCTTTCAGGTACAGAAAATCCATACAAAATATACAGTACCCCAAAAGTTCCCCTACCATACTCAAGAATCCCACAAAAAGTACATCCCCGGGTAGCCCTGATCTGAGTGTATAACATATTCAAATATCAGTCAGATCAGTTTGGTGAAACAGAAATGCCATCGAAGTAACGCTTTGACCGGCCAGACACGAGGCGCTAGCCCAAAATAGCTCCAGGAAAATAGGTGCTCTGGCCGGTCTCTGTTCGTGGGGTTCCTGTGCAAACACCAAGCAAGGTAATCTCTTCATTTCAGGATACGAATGCTCCCCCTGTTCGGTAGTTTATATCTCCCGAACGTCATTCAGATAGGTGGTCGGGAAATAGAACTGGCAGCGATCAAAGTTTTACCGGCGTTTGTGAGAGTGTCAAGCCAAAAAGAGTTCCAGGCACTCGACGATCAAGTACCGCTGCCAACATTCGGGAGACAATATGGGCATCATTCTTTTGCCTGCCACATGTTTTCGGTTATACAAAATGGCGGCCACCAAGGGGAAGCATTCATTAATTACTTCCCTTATGGTTTCGCACTTAAATTGCTGGTGTGAACATTCTAATGGGGTACAAGGGTGGTCCTTGTTCGGGAGACAAATGGATATTGTTCGTATGAAGTATGAATGGAAAAGTGTAAAACAAACTAAATAAAGGGGAAACACACGAATATGTGGTAAGTTCTGCCACAGTGAAGTATTTTAGATCATAACTCCCAACATTTCAAATGGAGAAAGAAGGACACTACAATTTTTAGGGCTGTGCGTGGGATTGTGGCCAGTGGAGCTGTTCTAAGAAAATATAGTTTTCTTACTAGATATAATTTATGCCACTAAAATGTAATTTAGAAAAAGAACTATGCATTTTCATTTACCTGAGTGATTTCTAAACACATTTATTGTAGTTTAACGATAAATAACTGTAGGTATTATTGTTATAGGGCTCTGTTACACACTCAGACACACCAAAACTATGGAGCTCCTACAAAAGAGGGGACATTAGGGAAAAAAGAGGGACAGAGAGATAACAGGGACTTTTCTCCTAAATATGGACACTTGGGAGGTATGTTGTAAATTGGTAGCTGCACCCATACTTTAATGCATAGTAGTTAGGAAACACTAAATACAAGCATTCAAATACACACTTTTCACATTCACACAGCTCACACCCATACATATATATGTCTCTTATTTAATTTGCCTTCCTTATGCTCATCCTTATTCCTTTATCATTAATCCCACACCCTTCCCAAACTCATTGTCCTTCCCTTTCAATCAACCCTTGTAATTCATATCTTTTTTGCCAGTCAAGCCCTTAATTTCCTTTCTTTATCCCATACACTTTTTTTGTTTGCCTTTACCTTGGTTTAATAGTGCATGTGTTGACCTAGATAGGGTTTGGAATTAGTTTTAGGATTAGTTGTTTGTGTAAATAAGGTAGGGAAACCTATGTGAAGGGATGGAAAGAGGTTCTAGTGTAGCGAAAGGTAGGTGGGGTAGGAGGGAAGATACGGTTTAGTGGAGAAAGCAGAGGGAGGATGGCAGGAAGGAGAGTCAGGAAAGGAGGAGTAGGTGAGGTTTATGTACCCTTGGAGATAGAGACTATGAAGAGCACAAAGAAACGGATTCTTTGAGTGCAGTGAGGAAGTGAAATAGAGGATGGTACAGAAACCAGCCATGCCACTGTTACTGACTCCTATTATAATCTATGTAAGCTGTTTCCGGAAACATTATTAAAAGGGTTAAAAACGAAGTACGTGACTACTGTAAATGGACAAGACTATATTATTACAAATAACAATTGTTAAATGTCAGCTTAAAAGTAAAACCTGTTGCAAATCATCAAAGAAATAACCTTTTAACCTCTGGTTACAGAAATACATGTTGTTGGTTGCTGAATAAGCAATATTGTGTTTAGCTGATGTAATCTTGTCATGTTACTTTTGCTGTAACTTCTGTCTATAAATATTTTTGCCTGACCATTAATACACTGGTAGTATCCCAATTTGAAACATGTTGTCGGTGTTTCACTGAAAGGCTCTCCCCAAACGTTCGGTCCAAAAGTGAGGTGCATGGTACGCTTTGCCCAGCAGTGTAAAATGATCCCAACAATTTGGTGTTAGAGGTGGGATAAAGTCCCTCAACTACCAAGGAGAGAGAGTTAAGTACCCAACTGGCAAGGAAATGGTTTACAGTCCCTTTCAGAGGTGTCAGTAAGAGTTAATTGTCTCTTAACTGGCATAAGGTAAATTGTAAAATCATTGCCCTGTATAAGAGTCCATGCACCCACTGGAGGACATTAGGTATTATTAAGGTATAAGTGATAAGCTTCATTTTTGCAGTTTTTTACCGTGTTAAGTTTCCTTTTCCTTTTCATATTTTGTAGTAGTATACGTTTTTGTGACCATGGACAGGAGAATAGCAAGGGTTAATTAATTACCTGTACCTGCCTGGCCCTTTGGACACTCAAAACTGACCGGTCATTTGAAGGGTAAGCCAGACCATTATTACTTGACAATAGATAAAAAATTTTGAGTGTCTAAAAATGTGCAGAATGGTTCAGGGAAAAGCAAGTTCTGTGTGTCCTGCTAAATAATGTGTATATGGTTTATGCTTTGGCTAACTGTCACATCCTTTGAGAAGAATTTTGTTTGGTGTACATGCAATATGAGAAGCAAGTCTTAAACTGAAAGTTTTGTCCATCTCTCAAAGGGTGATGCAGTAGTGGGTTATTTGTAAAAGATGAGGTTGAAACAGGGAAGGCAGTTTAATTGATGCTTCCCCATTTTTTCTCATGAAACTAAGTGTATTATTTTAAGTATTTTGTATTTAAATAGGCAAAATTAATCAGGAAAAATGCAAATACATGGCCACTAAAATGATCCTTTAACATCTTAAGTACTAGAGAGCATCTATCACAAGATTAAAACCCTGTGTATCCAAAATGGCTTGCATATATGCAATAAGTAAATACGAGTTGAAAACAACAATTCTATATAAAGGGACACTTTTGATTCTAATACATGTGACAATGAATTAAGTATAATAAGATGATTAAAAGCATGCAAGGAAACATGAGTAGAAAATGTTATATAACATGTTGATATAATGGTATACCTTACAGAAATGTCATGATATGATGAATACTGCAGTTGGTATAAATGTATTCTGTGTGTAAATGTGGCTGTGTGTCATTATATGGGTTGGATACCCATTCCTACAGCAGAAGGTATGCAAATATATCTTAGATTGAAATATGGAGTATTGCTGTTAGTGTTAGTGTGGTTTTCCTAAGGCATGTAACTAATCAGTTTATTGTAATCTATAGATATAGACAGGGATATCGGCTTAAAAACTTATTTAATACCGGTTTTCTGTGTTTGGGCTGTTGCATACTATAGTCATTGATGCCTCTCAAGAGAGTGGAGTATTTTTAGATCAGATGAGGAGACAAACAATAGGGTAACGGGTTAAAGAGTCTGTGGGTAAGATTAGCAGGCACCTCGCTCCTTCCCCTTCTTTTTACTCCCTGTGTGACAGCTGACCCTCTGTCAAACTGTAGACAAAAATGCAGATGTCATCAAAAGATAGTAACACAGCTAAAAATTAACTAAATAAATAAATAATTAATTAAAAATAAACTTGTTATTTTGTTTAAAACTAAAGATCCTGTTGATGTTTTATTTGTGATATTAAATCCAGAGTAAATTAACTAATTCAGAATAATGAGGAAAGGATATATACAAAATTCTCATAAAGTAAACTACACTTGGATGTTTTTTGGATTAGTTCATGATGGCATGCTCTGACTTGTCTGTTTTAAAAGTGTTGAGTTAATCTGCATTGTTTTTTACCAAACAGAAAATCATATTTTGCAGATTTCCATTGTATGGAATATATTACTGGGTATGTTTATTAGTTCTTACAAGTCAAATGTGTTTTACTTTAACTAAATAAATTTAAAAAAAAAAAAAAACAGAGTCTAAGCTACAGAGTTCAATAACAGAGTGTCAGACTTCCTATTTTCTACGATTTTTTATTAAGTTGCAAGGTTTGTGGTCAGTCGGTATAACTCATTGATATTTGATGTCTTGTAATAATTTCTGCCTGATAAATTGTTCCTTTTGCTGAGTGCTGCAGTCTATTAAGTATTGGTTGCCTTGGTAAAAGTGCACTGATTGGTAAAATAAATAAATAATAATAATAATAAAAAAATAAAACATGCAAGATTTTGTTTAAAAGGATCTCTGTAAACTGTATAAATGTCATTACTGATAGTCTTATATACTAGATAGATCATTGTTATTAAATGTAATTGGATGTGTTAGTTTGAGACTACATTTGTAATCAGTTACCTTCATGCTTGGTATCCAATGTCATTAAACCTGAGCAGGGCAACTAACTATGCTGCTGCAGATAAATCTGATTTATTGTAATGTTTTATTTTTCCCCTGTGGGACACAGGGTGTGAGGTTTCTTTAGTCATTCTATTATGATTGTGACTTGGAGTAAGGCTCTCTATGGTGATATCAAGAATAGCTTCAAATGATTCTTTGAAATCTAAAATTTATTGATAATGTGACTATCTAGCTGGAGTTATTATTATTAAGTATTGCTGTGGTCTATTTGCATATCCATGAATTTGTGTTATTGCATTACCTCCTCTGCTATATATCCATTCTGTGTCTCTACTACATCTTTTTGTTATGTGTGTGTATGTAAGGATGGAATTATATGTTTATGTTTCTATGATGAGTTTTTGTGTTCTGTGATAATGAGCATTTTCTGTCTATGGGTTTAAAAGGAAATAAGTAGAGTTGTATTTTTTCTATCCTTAAGATAGTTTTTAGATACTTGGATGTGTGCGCTAGTTAGACATCTAGTGATTGCTATAACTATGTTTTATGACAAAGAAGATAATTTGCATGTCGCTAACGAAAAGCATTTAGTTTATTCTATAAAGATCAAGAGCTGTACAGCCCGGCTAGAAAGAACCACCTGTTGCATGCCATCGCTCCTGGAAATTATATGATAAGAGACTACGCAAGAAAAGCACTTATTCCAACCTCTGAATACTATTAATTACCAACACAGCTTGTTCCAGTTGCTAAAGTCAAATCCTCGATCCAAGTATCTCATCGCAAAGTGACTTTACCTGAAAGTGCCCTTATACTGGACTCTGAGCGGATGACCAAGAACGTAACCTAGTCTTCTGCAAGATTATCATAAGGGGAGTATTAGTTTCGCACAAGACTGTTTATTGTTTATAATTCTTAGTGATGAACTGCTAATACTGGATATCATGATAATCTTATTAATTATCCCAACAGTTTTTGCAAATTCTGTGATTTCTATTTATATAATTGTCTCTGTAATCCATGGCACAAAGAACAGATTACTTTACACCTTTATCTTTTGGGAGATAGATAAGGATTTTATTAATCAGCCACAGGCTTGTATAAACTGTCTAATAAGAGTAATCACTGATGGGATGTGGTTATGTTGCAAATTCCATGAATGATACTCTTTCTGGAAGTGATATAATTCTTGGCATTGCTTTAAAAAAAAAAAAAAAAAGGGATGGGGTGGGTGTGATGAGCGGTGTTATCCACAATATAATGCCAGGGCCTTCAGAGCCAACTAAGGTTTATTTGGCGTACCACTTGTTCATGAGGCAATGGTGTTTTCTCAATAAAGATCAGAAACATTCTGGTGAAATGTTCAAGTTTATAAGTGAGGCAAAACTACACTGTGAAAATAACATACCTATATTTGTACTGGTGAATTAAAAGTATTTTTCTGGTAGACCTTTTTAGAAGATATTTCAGCAAAATGACTCAAAACAGGATAGAATAAAAAAAAAAAATACACTCAATTAACATGGAGGGAGTGTCCTATTTAGGCAATATCACCCTAGCAATATCCATTCATGAGCAAGTGCTTGAGGGTAGGCTTTTGTAGTAGGTAATTGTTAATAGTTGAGGAACCCAGCATTGATGGTTCTAGTAAATAGGGCCTAATGTGGTATTTTTGGATAAACGTTTATGGTGATTTTTATGAGAATTTTTGAAAAGAAATCATTTTTGAAATTTATCCAATAGTATTGAATTATTTGGGATTATTAAATCAAGGTCTGATTCTGGGAACATAGTTTTATTGGGAATCATCCCTATATCAATGTGTTAAATTATTTAAAGATTTGGTCTGTTAGTTCACTTTCTTAAGGATGCATTTTTTTTAACAAATGAAGAATGAATAACAGAATAATATACAATTACATAATTTAGAATGAATGAATCACTTTGTGAAGGTCTCTGATGAGCAGGAGTAATTAATAAAGATTGCTTTAATAATGGTATAGTTTTAAATTACTAAATTACTAAATTAAAAGTTAGCATCGAAGGGAGGGACAAAGCCCTTGTCGGATTTAAACATTTTCAATTTAAGTAAATTCCCCATTCCGTATGCAATTTTAACATTAACCCCTTAGCGACCCAGGACGGTTCAGGACCGTCATCGGCATTTTTGCCTTGAGGACCGATGACGGTCCTGAACCGTCCTAACGGTTTCCGTTACTTACCTGATCGCCGTCGTTCCCCCGGCGGCGATCAGCGTGGCTCCGGTTGTGGGGAGACTGCCTGCAGCCCAGACAGTCTCCCCACACTGAAATAGGACCCCTGTGGCCATGTGATCGCTTAACACAGCGATCACATGGTCACAATAGGTGTCCATGTGTCTGCCTGCAGGGGGACTGCCTGTGCTGACAGGCAGTCTCCCTGCTAGTGTAAAATCAGAAAAAAAAATAAAGTTAATGTTAATTAAAAATAAAAAAAATTATATTTGTGTATATATGATATAGACATATATTATATCTATATAATATATGTCTATATATCATATATATATAATGTCATACTAAGTGTATTTTTATATTAATATGTACTTATATTAATATAAAAATACACTTATAATTAAATTACACACGTATATATATAATATATATCATAACTATATATATTGTATATATATATTATTATAAAATATAAATAATAAGTAATTTAAATTAAATAAAAAATTTTTTAAATAATAATAAAAAAATAAAAAAAATTATATATCTATATGAAATTTTATTCTAACTGTATTTTAAAATTAATATATATATATTTATATCAAAATACACTTAGAATGAATTTGTATATATATCTATGTATATAAAAATAAATACAAATAATAATAAATATACATATGGCCATATACAAAATTACATAAATAATTATATAAATATACACGTAGACTTCAGATATATAAATATGCATATATATTTAAATTCTACGTGCGTATTTATGTAATAGTTTTACATAATTCAGTAATTTTATTGATTGCAATTTAAGGGACCGGCCTGCCAACCCAGGCCGAAATTCCAGAGAATTGAATTTGCTAGCACTGTATTTTACCCTGTAACGTTCTACGACACCCTAAAACCTGTACATGGGGGGTACTGTTTTACTCGGGAGACTTCGCTGAACACAAATATTAGTGATTCAAAACAGTAAAACATATCACAGCGATGATATTGTCAGTGAAAGTGACTTTTTGCATTTTTCACACACAAACAGCACTTTTACTGATGATATAATTGTTGTGATACGTTTTCCAGTTTTTAAACACTAATATTTGTGTTCAGCGATGTCTCCCGAGTAAAACAGTACCCCCCATGTACAGGTTTTATAGCATTTTTGAAAGTTACAAGGTCAGATATATGGGTCAAATATTTTTACATTGAAAATGGCCAGGTTGGTTACGTTGCCTTTGAGAGCGTATGGTAGCCGAGGAATGAGAATTACCCCCATGATGGCATACCATTTGCAAAAGAAGACAACCCAAGGTATTGCAAATGGGGTATGTCCAGTCTTTTTTAGTAACCATTGGTCACAAACACTGGCTAAAATTAGCTTTCAATTTAGTTTTTTTACTTTTTTCACACACAAACAAATATGAATGCTTACTTTGGCCAGTGTTTTCGACTAAGTGGCTACTAAAAAAAGACTGGACATACCCCATATTGAATATCCTGGGTTGTCTACTTTTAAAAAAAATATGTACATGTGGGGTGTTATTCAGAGATTTATGACAGATAATAGTGTTACAATGTCACTATTGATAAATTAAAAAAATGTATGTTTTGAAACCGCAATATTCTACTTGTACCTATAGCCCTATAACATGCAAAAAAAAAGCAAAAAAGCACGTAAACACTGGGTATTTTTAAACTCAGGACAAAATTTTGAATCTATTTAGCAGTTTTTTTCATTCGCTTTTGTAGATGAGTAAAAGATTTTTCAAGTAAAAGTCAAAAAACATGTATTTTTTTCAATTTTTCATCATATTTTTTATTTTTTTTAAATTAAAATACATGAGATTATATAAATAATGGTATGTAAAGAAAGCCCCTTTTGTCCTGAAAAAAACAATATATAATTTGTATGGGAACAGTAAATGAGAGAGCGGAAAATTCCAGCCAAACACAAACACCACAAAAGTGTAAAAATATGCCTGGTCGCAAATGTACAACATCGCAAAAACAGTCCAGTCCTTATGGGGTTAAGCTATAAGATAGTTTTTTTATTTTTAAGTATTACCGCTTTTGTTTACATTTCTAAATTAGGGTTAACCCCTTCACTGCACTACAATCTCCCTTTGCTACAACTAGCTTCCAACGTTTTCTTTAACTACTTATTTCCATTATATAATGCATTATATTAACACCTGCGTCATCTTGTCTATTCAAACATTTATGAAGAGTGAAAGCTTCACTCATCTGTAAGAAAGCACTCTAAGGGGAAGAGATGTAAAAATTTGTAATAGACATATTGCATGCAGTACAAACCAAGCTGAAATAAGTCCATGATACACTATCTAGAGGCCTAAATTGGGTTTTGACGGGACTTTTAGTCTAGGTAATTGGTTAATTAACAAAAAAACATCATTGTAGAAATTATTTTTTGTGGTACTGAGGCTTCTGTTTGTGTGTTGTAGTGACCGTGCTGGAATGTTTGTGCCTCCTGATCATCGGGAGCTGATTATCACCAATCTCTTCTGGCTAACTCTAAAGGAAGTTGAAATTGCGCTTGTTTGGCCACACCCCATGCCGGCCAAGGATGTTGAGATATTTATAAGGACATAAACTGTGCAACCAAGTACTTGGAGAACCCTGAAAGTTTTTTATAATGCCGCGAGCTCTATGAATAGCCTTCTCAGAATCTGGAAGTAATGTACGGAGCCTAGTGGTGAAAGTCCAGCAACAAAAGGGAGTGCTGATAACATGTGGAACCTGATATTGAATTGCTGTCAGCCATCTTGCTACTGTAATTAATTTTATGCAGTCTAACCTATGGAGTACAGACTGTGTTTTCTTTTGCTGTTTAAAAGTCAATTTTTTTATTTTTTTATGGACTAGGTTAAAATATTTTATAGCAACATTTTTTTGATTCCTTCTTGTGGAGTTAGCCAGAGAGACAGGAAGTGATAGCAGATACAGGGACAAGTTTAGGATTGAGTAAAGTATTTGTGATTTTGATGTAAGCTGAGTACCTTGAGTCTAGATTCCAATGATTTTTTAAAATTTGTAGAAATAATAAGGCTTACCTTTTCCACTTTCCCTTATTTTAAGTTGCATTACGTCCTATGTTTAGTGGGGAGTTAACTAAAGGGAAGGGGCCACAGAAAGCACCTGTAATGACTGGAATAACCCACATTTTTGTTGGTCTTATATGACACCCAACACCTAACCCTCTACCATATCACATGCATAATGAGTTATTCTTACAGAAGAAAAGAACGGAACTGAAAGGGTTATAAATGAAGTACGTGACTTCTGTAAATGGACAAGACTTTATTATTAGAAATAACAATTGTTAAATGTCAGCTTAAAAGTAAAACCTGTTGCAAATCATCAAAGAAATAACCTTTTAACCACTGGTTACAGAAATACATGTTGTTGATTGCTGAATAAGCAATATCGCGTTTAGCTGATGTAATCTTGTCATGTTACTTTTGCTGTAACTTCTGTCTAAAAATATGTTTGCCTGACCATTAATACACTGGTAGTATCCCAATTTGAAACATGTTGTGTGTTTATCACTGAATGGCTCTCCCCGAATGTTCAGTCCAAAAGTGAGGTGCATGGTACACTTTGCCCAGCAGTGTAAAATTATCCCAACAATTAAGTTATTAATTTCCACTTGCTAATGTTGACATTTTGCCATTGCAAATCTCTGACTGTGAAAGTACTTGACAAACAGCAAGGAAGTTAGATTGAGCAGCAGTTGGTCAGATAACAGTAGAATCTAACCCAACATGACTTCTCAGCCAGTTAAAAAAAAGATTTAAAAAATAAACAAACATATCAATAAACATGATGTATAAAATCATTATGTTTTATTAACTGTAATAAACTTTAAAAATGTGACGAAATTACACTCTCCTGAGATCCCTACCAGATATCGCAAAAGCACGATTTTAGAGGAGAATTCTGAAAGCTACCCGGGCACAAATGCCCTCACCCGATACAGGGAATAGTCATGGGTAGGAAGCATAAGAAAACTAAAGCCAACAAAGACCCTACCATCCGCGACATCGGAGAACTTCTCAGACTCTCAGAAAGTCCAGATGGGACAAGATGGCGGCGGGAGAAAATGGTTACTAGTATTCATCTGAATATTTCTCCATAGAGCCAGGGGAAGGGGCAGCATATCCTCCACCACCTGACCCCAAGCCTCCATGTACCTCTGCAGAGGAACCAGTCACAGCCTCCATCCTAAAAAGCAAGCTGGCAGAGCTTAAAGCGAACATTGCGGCCGAAATGGCCTACATTAAAGAAGCAATGGAGGGAGTCACCACCAGAGTCACGTTGCTGGAGGCCTTGTATAGCACCCATGACTCCAGGATAACGTCTCTGGAATAAGCACTGAAAGTCCTTCAAGAACTTTTGCATTGTTTACCTCCAATTTCTTCTAATTTATTTTTGGTTTCCTTAAGTTGTCTTCTCTTTTCACTCAAGACCGTGTAGGCCTCACCGACCTAGTCTACACACACCCAGGACACACTCATAAATGGTAGATATACCATCCTATACCTGAGTATACAATACCCAGGGTCAGGGACATCTCCGACCTTACCTATACCTGTATCACCCCCTCACCCGACATCAGTCGGTATAGCTAAATGCACACATGCCAAGGTGGGGGGAGATCCCCTGCATGGGACATATATAAGTTAAAGGTTACCTTAGGTTTCACCCCTCTTCTCAGACAGGGGAAATAACTGACAGACGCGCTACTAAGGTCTTACTATAACTAGTCGGTATGCCTCTCTCGTATGTCTTCCCAACATAATTATATCATACCACACATGTCTATTTCACACTCCAGATATAGCACACCCATTGACTCCGGCATACTTGTTGACACCACAACTGCATATCTCTCATATAAAACTGTGCTGTAAATATCTATGCCAAACCAATGTTGATACATGTTCATACGTATGCCTATATCTACTGTTGTGGCACTGTAGGCACTCTTTATTTTGCACAATAAAACAATAAAAAAAAACAAAAAAACGTGACAACATTAATGCTTTAAAGTCAGTTCTCTTATATAACAATCATGAACATCAATAAAATGTGAATTATACTAAGCCAACCAAGGTACTGCTACACATATGCCAAACTTTTGGATATAGAAATGTAGCCGATTAGAATATTTTTAGATAATTCAACTTAAATTTTGCAGTTTGATGATTCATTTTCCATAATTCATTATTTAGACACTAGATTATGAATATTCTTTCTTCAATGTGTACATTCGTAATTATCCATCTGTTTATCATATATACATATTCAGCTCTTGCCCTACAACTAGAATGATCTGATTTGGTGCAGTTGTGTTTATTTAAAGCAAGCACATATGGACATTTTTCTGATTGTTTAGTGGCCAATAGCCTGGGGAGACTTTAGACTTAAATTTGAAAGAGAACACAGAACCTTTAGGGCTCTCAACAGCATTTTATCCCCTTTGGTAAAAATAGTACAGATAGAATAACTTCAGTTTTTATTATATTATGTATCATATTTATGTGCATTAGGTATATTACATAGTTACACAGGCTGAAAAGAGACATGTGTTCATCAAGTTCAGCCTTCCTCACATTTGTTAGAACAATTGGCGTTCCAACGAAGCGCGTACATTAGTAATTTTATAAACGTTTAAAATGAGTTGTACCCAGTTGCCCAATTGTCCAATTTGATCAGTCATTCAGACTAAGTCTCTATTGCTTATACATCTGTATGAATATACATTACATACTGGCACCTTGCCAACGATTTGTAAGTTCTAAGGTAGATGCTGGGGCAATGACTGTCATATCAGGAGCTATCTTTTCCATTGCTCTAGCTGGAGTATCACAAATGGAATTCCATTATCCATTTACAGGTTTCAGTAAATAACATATCCATGTGTTAACGTGAAGACCAGATAGTTATGATAATGTAAGCACTTAGGCCGTTATTGGTCACTAACAGTTTAATTCAATGGTATTTAAATATCCTAACGTATTGTAACATATATGTTTATACATATAAAGTACATACCAAAAGAGTTTTGGTGGGGAAAAACGTGTGGATGAAAACCCCTTCCACCTGAAGTAAGTGGATAGCTAATACATTGCTAAACACAAACACACACACACACCGGTCAAGCTATAAAACTTGCTTTTCCCACAGAAATCACACTTTAACAGTGCTCTCACTACTGTAAGGGATTCTGAGTAGGCGTATGCAAATGAGCTCAACAAAGAACCACATTTCATATATATAGATACGATACATCATATAAATAAAAGATAGAATGGCAAATATAACCATATAATAATCAGTTGAACAATTTAAACGGTACTCCATTATAAACCATGCTGTTTGTATGCTCTGTAATGGTATATCGACTACCGTTTGATAAATCTCTTTGAAAGATGTTTTAATGATGTCATCTCCTCTGAAATCAATTTAATTTAAGAGAGGTGAATTTCTGAGAGAAGGATAATAGATATTGTCATAAGTAAAATACAGACTATACAGCACTAATGACCACTGTCAATTCGAGAGTACTTGAACCAAATGAGTACTGCATGCATAATGGAACAGAACCAAGTAAAATAAACATACATAAAAAATATTAATAATTATATACATTGACATTTGTTGTCAATTGAGTTGAGAGAAGTTAAATGAAAATCTTTTTAACCCCTTAAGGACACATGACATGTGTGACATGTCATGATTCCCTTTTATTCCAGAAGTTTGGTCCTTAAGGAGTTAAAGGAACACTATAGTCTCAGGAATACAAACATGTATTCCTGACACTAAAGTTGTAAAACTACCTTTTAGATTCCCAGCCTTTTTTTTTTTTTACTTTAAAAAGATGATTTTACTTTTTTCCAACACCACGCCTAGCTCCTCCTCAATGGCTGAGATCATCAAATTTGATTATCTCAGCCAATTCAATGCTTTCTTTTAGGAAAGTATTGGGAAGCTATTGCGCATATGTGGCAAAACGCTGCACTGTGCCAGTTAAAATCTCCTCATAGAGATACATTGATTCAATGCATCTCTACAGGGAATGTTTAGCACCTCCATGCAGTGCATGGAGACGCTGAACTCTAATGTTGTACACTGTGCAGCACTGACCAAGGAAGTCTAGTGGCTGTCTGAGTAACTGCCGCTAGAGGTGTTACTAGGCAGTAAGGTAAAAACTGCCTTTTTTCTGAAAAGGTAGTGTTTACATTAAAAAGCCTGCAAGGACATGCAATAGACACCAGAACAACTATATATAATAATGTTCTTGTGGATCACTTTAACCTGAGTTGGGAATCTATTCACATCACCGAACTGATGCCAAAATAGTTCAGCGTTGTTTTTGCTAAAATTACAAAAATCTTTTGTCGGTTTACAAATGAGTAAAAAGAAAACATTCAAGAATCTCATGTCATTAGCGATAACACGTCTCATAGGTGTTAAATATGAAATTTTCATTATCCAACAGAACATGTAACTAAATAAATAGAGTCAAACACATCTAACTTTAGATTGTGAATATCAAGTTGTATTAACTAAATATTAGTAAATTTTAATAATCTAGTTTAAATAATCCAAACAATTAAGAAAAAGAATACAGAAAACAATTGTCAAGCAATTATTTTAATTAAACATAATATTCTCTGTGCAACTTAGGTAGGAAAATTCACTTTGTACAATTAAATATGTTCTGTCATTCAATGATGCCAGCAGACATTTGTTTCCATTGTGCTAACATTCGATCATGGATATTTTTATTATAGAATACTATATAAAGGCAGTGCCTTTGGTGATGTTTTGAAGGGTCATTTTACAATGCAGCTGTAATTGGAATAAAAAGGTTCTATTGAGACTTCTTAATGCCTTCTCAATATTAAATGTCTTCTCAATATTAATCATATCTGATTATTTTATATTTTGAACTCACATATCTCTGTTTTCAGTAAACTTATTAATTCAAAAATTAAATCACTTTGTTTGAAGACTACCCTACATACATATACCTGGCAATACTCAGGACAATGTCTATTCCATCCATTGTTCTGTCTTCAACTTCTCTACCATACCTTTCCCTCAGTCTGTCCACCATTTAGTAACCTGCGCAGTCAATGTACCCCCTTCTCGACATTTTAAATCAACTCAATGCAGGCTACCAGAAATTTAAGCTCTCTTGATGTGCATAACTTCTCTCCCTCCCTCCCTCCCTCTCTCTCTCTCAACTCCCTCCTGTCCTTTTGAAACTGTCTCGTTCTACAATTTTGCTCTCTACCACTTTAGACATGGCACAAATTAAAGGTTTAGCTCAAGCCCTGCCTTCAACCCAGATACACTAAGCTCATCCACTATCTCCAATGATGTTCAAAGAATGTCTTGCACCATACCACGACTTCCTACATTACAAATTCATGCTAACTTTAACTCCCTTCTTTGCCCCACTGCATCCCCATCCCTAAAATAACAAGATTAAACAAATTAGGAATGCTATCTCCCTTCTACTCTGTTTCTATTATGTTCCTTCCACTCTTAAGTCTCCTGTATATTAGCAAGAGGTCTCTAAAATGATTCTATCTTCCCCTTCCACCATCTGTCCCCTTGATCACATTCTCTCTAACCTTATTGAAACTCTTTTCTTTAGTCTAGTCCAATTCCTATTGCATAGTTCCCTGTATGTCTGCTGGCACCTTCCCCACTTCCATCAAACATGCAATTGTCAATAGCATCCCAAAGAGGCATCTCTTAACATTACTTCTCTTTCTAACTACAGTCCCATATCACTATTTCCCTTCACTTCTAAGCTTCCTTAATGGCTAGTGTTTGCCCATCTAAATACATTTATCAGTACTAACTCGCTATTTAACCCTCTTCTTTCTTGCTTCTGCTCCCTCCACTTACATAGTTATTTACTAAAGTAAGAATTGTCAATGTGAATTCAAAGTGAAACGTCCAATTTAAGGGCAAAGTAGCCAAACTGGACGCATTGCTGACATGGAGAATTCTTCTATTTCAGTTACTTTGAACTTAAATTTTAAATACAATTTGAATTAACTTTGAATTCTCAACTACTCTCAAGAAAATAACCTTGACCATTTCTGTCAAATAAATAAGTCATTACTCTTTTCTCCTCAACCCCTCTGCTACCTTTGATACTGTTACCCACTCTTTTCTTCTTCAAATCCTCCACAACCGTGGCCTCTGTGATATGGTAATTTCCTAGTACTTTTTAATCCTATCTTTATTAATGTTAAATTAGTGTCCCCTTCTCCTCCCCATTCAGCTGGTATTCCGCATGGTTCAGTTTTGATCCCCTTTTTTTCTGCATTTGCACTGCCTTTTTTTTGTCACCTTATTCATTTTTTCAAATTTCAGTAGCAGTACCTCCCTGGCCAGCTAACAAGCAGGGAGGGGGGACAAAAATAAATAAATTAAACATTAAATAATAATAAAATATTAATAATATAAAAATAATAATAAAATAAAAATAAAATATTAATATAAAAAAAAATATTAAAATAATAATTTTAAAAAATAATAAAAATGCCCACCCCCACCAAGTCTCTGCATCACATACACAAACACACTCTGCACTCATACACACACACACACTGCATTCATACACACACACACTGAACTCATACATACACACACACATACACTGCATTCATACATACACACACACACACTGCATTCATACACACACACACACTGCATTCATAGACACACACACACTGCATTCATTATATACACACACTGTAAATAAATATTCAATTAATATAATTTTTTTGGGAAGTAATTTTATTTAGAAATTTACCAGTAGCTGCTGCATTTCCCACCCTAGTCTTATACTCGAGTCAATATGTTTTTTGGGGTAAAATTTGGGGTCTAGACTTATATTCAGGTCGACTTATACTCGAGTATATACAGTATATGTTGACAATACTCAGGTATTCCTGACCTTTCTCCTGCCCTCCTAGAACACATAAAAAATGCCTCTCTATCATCTCTAACTGGGTGTCTTCACATCTTCTAAAACAAAATCTTTATAAAACTGAGCTCCTCGTCTTTACCCCTCTTAAATAATCCATCACAATCTATCTGTCTGCATGTATTTCTCCAACGCACCAAGCTCACTGCCTCGAGAGTTACTTTGATTCAGGTCTTACCTTTCCTGCTCATATCCAGTCAGTCTTCAATTCCTGTAACTTCCAATTTACAAATAGGCACTTGTTAATGCGCTCATCTTTTTCTGACTTGACTTTTGTAACACACTACTCATTCCAAATTGCCCCTCTTCAGATTATAATGAATCCTGCTGTCTGGGTATCTTCCTATCTGACCTGACTTACTCACCTCACTCCTCTGACAATCATTGCATTGCCTTTCTGTAACCTTCAGGATCCAATTTAAACTGTTGACACTAAGCCTACAAATCCATCAAAAACTCCACTCATCACTGCATTTCCACTTCATTTAACAAATACACTCCTTATTCCCTCAACTTTCGAGGGTTTCCTCATTCCTATGGACTTCCCTACCCCATGCCATCAGACTCTCCCCTAGTCTTAAGCAAATATGTCACTTAAAACACATTTCTTAAGGAAAGCCTCATGGCCTAACTTCATTTGCTGGCATAGCCCAGGTCACACTATTTTCCTCCAGTCTTCTGCCTTTGCCTATACCACTTGTCCTAACATAATTTGGGACAGGAATTATAGCCATTCATTCATACCACCCTCCCTCTGACATGCTGTTCTTCCTCTTGTGTTTCTTTACCTCTTTCTCATAGACTGTAAACTTGTTTTAGCAAGGTCTTCTTCATATCTTGTTTCTGTCAATATTATATTTATGTCAATTATATTATATGTATCTCAATTACATATTGTCAGATATCCCCCTCGTATAAATGTACAGTGCTGCTGAATATGTTGGTGCTATATAACTGCTTATAGTAATAATAAAAGACTCAGAATGCATTGTCTGCCGTATTCCTATTTTATTCAGCATTTTATAGATTAACACCTGTTTTGTAGAACTGCAAATACCATGATGCTTTGCCAGCCTTAAAGAGAGTTGTAATTCTACAAAATAGCTGTGAATTTATTTTATTTTTTTTTAAATCTAGCTATTCTTAAACATAAATGCCAAAAACAATCTGTAAAACAAAAAAACATTTGTATATTAAATCTAAAATATATATTTATGTGTGTATTGAACTGTTGCAATATACAAGTAGACAAGCTATTGGGAATTGGAAAGTGCTACAGGCTGTCATTTACATTGACAGTACCCAACCCATAGCCTTGGGCACTGCTGCCTCCTTTTCTCAGCTCTGTTGATATATATTATTTGCTTACTTCCTGTGTGACTGGCTGATTACAATGTCCTCTGTACTTAGTCAGTTAACTGCTGACTGTGCTGGGAGGTAACAGCTGGAATACTAATTATTATTTTTATGGTAAAATTGTTAATAATGTAAGGTATGTTGCTGAGCTACACCACTATTTCACAAGATCCCTGCGACCGCTGTGCTTATGCCAGTGCATGCAGATACACATACACGTAAAGGATCACTATAGACACCCAGACCACTTGAGCTCAATGAAGTGGTCTGGGTGCCAGGTCCCTCTAGTTTTAACCCTGCAGCAGAAAACATAGCAGTTTCAGAGAAACTGCTATGTTTCACTGAGGGCTAATCCAGCCTCCCAGCCTCTAGTAGCTGTCTCACTGACAGCCACTAGAGGCACTTCTGCGATTCTCACTGTGAAAATAACAGTGAGAAGACGCTGGATGTCCATAGGAAAGCATTGAGTAATGCTTTCCTATGGGCGGTTATAATGCGCACGCGGCTCTTGCTGGAGAAAGGTAAGTGTTGAAAGTGTTTTAACCCCTTCAGCCCAGCGGGAGGGGGGACACAAGGGTGCGGGGGACCTAAGGACTATATAGTGCCAGGAAAACGAGTTTGTTTTCCTGGCACTATAGTGGTCCTTTAATGACAAACATTCAGATACATATACAGACAAACAGATACTAATGCAGACTAATAGATACACATACAGACCCACATACAGGCACACACACACATGCAGACACACACAGAGATACACATACACACACACACACAAATACAGACACACACTCATAGTGACAGACCCACATACACTCACTGACAAACACATACACTCTCACTAACAAACACACACTCACTAACAGCAAAGCATACACACACTCACTAACAGACACACACACACTCTCACGAACAGACGCATACACACTAGCTAACAGACACACACATTTACTAACAGACACACACATTTACTGACAGACACACACTCTGTGACAGACATACATACACACTCACTGACAGACAGACACACATACACACTAACAAAACACACACTCTTACTGACAAACACACACACACTAACAGACACCAAACAGACTCACTAACAGACACACACTCAATAACAGACACACAAAAACTAACACACTCAGTTACAGACACACAGACACTCACTGACACACAAAAACTAACACTCTCACTGACACTCACTAGCAGACACACACTTAATAACAGACACATACTAACACACACACACAACTAACACACTCAGTAACAGACACACACACTAACACACATACACACTCACATTTTTTTATTAAATCCCCCAACCTCCCTACCTTTGGGAGTGCTGAGGGGATTCCAGCTTTCCCTTGGGTCCAGTGGGGCTGCTGTTCAGCTTCCTCGCGCATCACTTACTGATGCCGGAGTGACGTCATATTCCGGCTCCGGCATCACTGCAGTGCGCGCAAAGGAGCTGGGCAGAGAGAGCTCAGGGGAGAATGATCCCTCGCGCTCTCGCCCGCCTGCAAAGTGATGCCACTGCCAGCCTTGGGGTGCCCTGAGGTGGCCAGCTCCTGGGCCCCCAGGAGAATAGACTGGCAAAATGCAGCCATGTCTGCACTGGTGTACATACCCAGGTTACATACCTGGAGGGCCGGGCCCGGTCACACCTGCAACCCCTGCGACCGCGGTACGTACGCCAGTGTATATATATATAACAGGGCCAGCACATCCAAAAGTTGGCTTAGGTCATAGAAGGGGGGAAGCAAAAATTTGAATCCCCTGCGTCTGGCTGGGGACTCAGATTTTTCTAATTAGCTGTTTCCCTGCAGTCTGCAGCCAGTGGAGTCAACCGATCTCTCCTGATGATGTCAGGAGGAGGGGGCGTGACTTCTTCTGCTCTTCTCCCAGGACCGCTCAACACTGCTCCCTCGCACGTGCGTCTTCTGTACTGATGCAGGGGCTGGAATATGAAGTCATTCTGGCACCCGGCATCACTAAACTGCGCGCATGAGGGAGTAGTGAGGAGCAGTTAGGAGACCTCCCGGGAGAAGATCCCCATTGGACTCCAGGGAGAGGCTCCACACCAGCTCCCAAAGGAAGGGAACAATAAAGAATTATTTGAGTGTGTGCAAGAATGTGTAAATGTGTGTGTGTCAGTAAGGGAGTGTGTGTGTGTCTGTCAGTGAGTGTCTGTCAGAAAGTGTGTCCATCTGTCAGTCAGTAAGTGTGTGTGTCTGTCATTCAGTGAGTGTGTGTGTTTGTCAGTGTGTGTGTGTCTGTCAGTAAGTGTGTGTCAGTGAGTGTGTCTATTAGTGAGTGTGTGTTTGTCTGTCAGTGAGTGTGTGTTGGTCAGTATTGCGATGGCCACGGCTTGATAGTGGAGGACCTGGAGGTGCATGGAGGCACGCAACGTCACATTCCGACGTGACGTCAACATACTCCACCTTCACAGGGTTTCAAGGAGTAGCGGGAGGATCTGCTTTGGCACAGGGTGTGGACGGCGTCATTGGGGCTTGTTGGCTAATATTGTTTTTTAGAGGGGGTTGTTGTGATTTTGTATAGGGGGGACTGTGACTTAGGACTGTTTAGGACTGTGATTTAGTTTAGAGGGGGACTGGGATTTAGTATAGAGAAGGGGACTGGGGTTTAGTAGAGTGGGATGCTGTTTTTGTTTACAGCCCACATACGTTTCTAAGAATTCTTTAAACATTTTTTGTGCGGCTCTCATAAACATAAACCTTGTTTATTTGGCCCGTGCTAGACTTTGAACTTGACATGCTTGGTGTAAGACATACTAAAAGGGGGATAAAATACATTAAAGAGGGTAAGAAAATCAAAAGGGGGGTTACAAGACACACATTTTTTTTAGGGGGCAGCAAAATACATATTTTCATGTGTAGCCAAAAATTCTTGCACTGGCCCTGTATATAAATATTAGTGCAAGTACATTTATGTGCAAACCTGCTAAAAAAAAATCATGATGGCTTCTCACCTGGTGTCCTGTAAATAATTTATCAGACATATATTATCTAAATGCAGCTCTGCATGGAATATGATGATCGAAGGAATCTCTCTCTCATATATACAGAGAGAGAGAGAGAGAGAGGGGAAAGGAGACACTAGATCACTCCCACCGCTCTTTCTTCATGTAATAGACATGGGTGGGGGATCATTCTTTAACCTGAAGCCACCAGACAAGGTGGCTGCTTGCTGTCTAGTGGACAATCCATCACTTGCCTAAGGTTTAAATCTTCCCTTGTACTAATTGTGGGGATTATTTTGACCACTTCATGCTTTTTTTTTTTTTTTAACAATTTGTCTACTAGCGGCTAATGCTGACAGCGGGCAAACAATTTTTAAAAAGCATTTTTCAAAAAAATTTTGCTGTCAAAATTTTCAAAGACCTGTATTGAGCATTTTGTCATTGATAAATGACATTGAACTGCCAAATCCATTATTTTTAATACTAGGTATAATATTGGTTTTGTATTTTGAAAAAAATCTATATTAATTGGACTGGTATTTGTCGGCTGTCGATAAGCTTTTAACAGCGGTAATATAATTAACTCAAACTGATAAAGGGTTTATCGGGAGCTGATAAACTGCTAAAACCTTTTATCAGCAGGAATGTAAATGATACCATCATTGCCTAAATTCCAGGGACACTATGTGAAAAATATTACAGACTGTTGCTGACACGTTTATATCTAATTACAGTGAATATTAAGCACAATTTATAAGAGCAGCTCTGTCAACCCTAAACCAACCTTTCTTCAATTTATTTATTTTCTCCTAATCTCCTAAACTCCTAATGCATGCATCCTTTCTTCTTTTCAGATCTTTTTCTCCTAAAATATGTAAAGTGAAGTATGAATTACTTTGTGTTATACATTTCTCCTCCACTTGACAAAAGGCTGTGCTACTGCAGTCAAGTTGTGTCACTTACCTAAGTTTTCACAAGTGATGGTTGTGGTAATCGGGTATTAATCTGCTGATTATAAGACAATATCTATGGAGCTTCCCCTGTCTCACTGAGTCCTCCATAGTTATTAGTGCTGCACACTCATGCAAGTGTGAGAGTAAAGCACTGATATGGGCTCCTGGCCGGTGAAGTGCCAGACACTGGAGAAAGAAAATAGGTAAGTGTATTTCACCCCCAGGCTACTGTACATCAAGCAGTAACATTACCATTCAGGGTCTTTACAAAATATATAAAAACCCAGAAGTTTGGAGAGCTGCTCTAAATCTGTCAGTTTTTAGTTTTTTTTTGTTATCCGTAGATTCTCTTGCACCATGTTATTTTTGAATTTACACTATTTGTTTGCATGGAATTTATGGCTAGTTTAGAAAGCGTTGTAGATGTTGGAGTTACATAACTAATCACTTCCAAGAAAGCAATTTCAGTGGTAAGACCAATAACGCATCTCATTAGTGGAATGCAGAAAATAAAACTGCAATAAAACTGTGTTCTGCAAAATCGAAAGAATTAAAAAGATCTAGATCAGTCAGGTTCAGTTCCGTAGAGAGGGAAATAGGTATGATGTCCCTTACCAGTAGGTGGTTTAATGGATTTAGCAATCTTCCAAATAATGGCTATAACATATTCCATTTGGAAAAAATATATAAGTTTTTTTTTCATCCTTCTGTCAATGCTGTATAAAACAAGCAAGTGAAATTCATCAAGTTGTTGAAAAGGGCATGATTTGTTTTTGTTACATCTAATACTCTCTCTTTAAAACACAGGCAGAAAGCCAGGGAAACAGATCAAGGTAATCATATACAACAGAAAACCTAATCAGAGGCGCTTCTCAAAAGAAATCCTGCTGTAGGTCAGAGGAGTAACAAATGTAAACAAGGGGAATGCTTCAACAGTAACATGATGGATGACTCTGCCTTTCATTTTGTTAGCATATGCACTCACCAGGGATTCCCTGAGTGATTTCGAGGTGTTATGAAATGTACTGTGTAATTGGTTTTATTAAATGACCTCTGTGATTCTCCCTATGTGGGTAACCTTATGGACAGCATATAACTTGATATACAGAAAATATGTGTAAAGCTGTGCCTATATACATTTCTCTATAGTTTGATACAAATCCAAGTCATAAAATATATCTATGTATTTGCGTTTTTTTTCTATTCAGTTTATGTCAAAGATCTGTTGTGAGATGTCCAGTGCTTGCCTCATGTCTTCTAAACATTTTATTGACCTGGAACCCCAATATGTAAATTAGCTTTTTTTTTTTTTTAGATAACTTAAAATTACTCGTCATGAAATTACAGCAAGGTTCCTTAGTCCAATGGTTGTATAGGTCCTCTCTAGATGCATATATATATTTTTTAAATTGGACATGCCTAACTAAAGCACTTAAAGCTATTGTAATATCTACCCATGTTCATGCAGCTCTGAATCTGCAGGTCCCATCACTGCCTATCGCTGTCTCCTTATTTTATCACTTGCGGCCTCCTTATCTGGCTGAAATATATGCTTGAATATTGATTTTGTTGTTTTCTAACTGTCTGTTTCCATCGGAAAAAAACCATTTAAATTAGATTGAGAAACTTTATGGTGATTATCAAGGGCAGATCCAGACTTTCGGTAGGGGCAGAATATACTGAAAAAGATGATCTTTGATACATTTGTACACTTGCATTCGTACACATGTATTTTGGAGCGCTATAATATTCTCACACATACTGTATATTATTGAGCACCACTGTACTAACCACATGGAATTTCACAATTTCCCTCCCTTTATTAGATCAACACACTCCTAAGCCATTAAGTCCTCATACCCCAATTAATAAACTATGTCCCCTGCAAACTAATCCCAAACTAAACCTCCTTTTAAAAAATAGATACCCAATTATCTCCAAGCCCTTCCCTACTGTGTATCAGTACCACAGAACTAAGCCCTGATTCCCCACATATTTGCCTGCCAAACTTCTAATCTCATCACTAGGTTCTATCTCTTCTAAACCAGTTCCCTGGTGCAGTGGTGGCTGGAACAGAGGTGTGTGGCTGAATTGTAAAGACAATGAGCAAAGAGACTGATAAACTCTGTAAGGTGGGATAAAGAAATACTGGTATTTATGTTGCAGGTTTATGTAAACATTGTTGTGTATTTATGTAGCAAGGCAGTGTGCATGTATGTAGTTTATGTGTATGTGTGTTAACAGTGTGGTATTTTTATAGAGTGAGTGTGTGTATAAATACATTTTGCGTCTGCCTTATATCTCCATCCCCCCCTCCCCCCCCCCATGATTTTGTCTTACTCCCCTTCCGTTTGTTAGTATCTCTTCAAATCTCTCCTCTCCACTTTCCACATCTCTTTCCCATAAAAACAAACAAACAAACAAACACATTCTCTCTCCTTTTAAGCCACAGTCATTAAAATATGAATTTAATTATAATTTTACATATATTTATTCCTTAGGTCCAACTGCTGTGTTGGGGAAACAACCGAGATGTGATATGAAATCATGCTTGCACCCACTCCCTGCAGCTGGTTTGCCCAAAGACTCATTCCACATTCACCAGTCTTGAAGGCAGCTAGTGGGCAAGTGGATATATGAGATATATATTAATCCAAAAGGTTTTGCACTCCAACCTCATAACAAAATATTTGTGTATTACCAAATGCCCTGCCACATAGATGCATAAAAGTTTATACTGAGCCAGCACTCTAGAATTGTTAAAAAAATAATTTTTTTATTAATTTCTAAAATGTTTTAACATGTAAAACTACAACTCCCATGATGCTCTGTGTGTTTGCATGCCTTTAGAATCATGGAAGTTGTAGTTTTAAAATATCAGGGAATCTACCTTTTGGACATCCCTTCTCTAATATATGTAACCCTTTTTTGCCCTGCTCCTGGCAACAAGCCATAGCTAGCAGCAGTTACACCTTCTTCTGTCGCTGACAGAGATCCTGAGCCTCCGCTATAGTTGGGAGATCGGTACATCTTGTTCTGACGCAGTGCCTCCATTCAGTGCAAGTTCTATTTATGGGGAACCCACCCTACGGAGTAGATGAGTACCCTCCACTTAATAACTCAGAGACATGAAATAACTACAGATGTGGAAATACAGACTGTATTGTGGTTAAAGAGATACACATATAACAGCAGAAATAACAATGCAGTTCCTGGCTAATGTTAAACGCAGTCACAAGAGTCTTTAGAAGCAGGAATGCAGACAACAAACTTCCCTTAATAACATCAATTACTACATCTGAACAGTTAACCCATTCCCGCCGTTACGGCGTTCTATGCCGTCGCAGCTTTAATGGGCTTTAAAGCCGTTGCGGCGGCATAGAATGCCGTAACGGCTTTGAGCCCCAGAGGACCGGAGGTACTCACCTCCGCCGTGATCCTCTTCTGGAGGGCTGCCAGACCGCCCAGGCAGCCCTCCTCCGGCAAATGAGGCCCCTGGGGGCCATGTGATCGCTCTCAAAGAGCGATCACATGGCCTCCTATAGCTGGCTGTGGATCTGCCAGCAGGGGGGCTGTCTGAAATAGCAGACAGTCCCCTTGCTGGTGGAAAGTGTAAAAAAAAATAATAAACATGTTAAATATGTGTATATATTATATATATAATATATATACAAATTATATACATATAACGTCATACGTAATGTATTTTAATATTAATATAAGTATATATTAATATTAAAATACACTTAGAATGACGTTACATATATATAATATGTATATATTATATATATAATAGATATATACACATATATTATATATATATATACAAATAATTACAATAATAAATTAAATAATAAAATAAATTAAATATTGAAACAAAATTTAATATAAATTATATATTCATATGTAATTTCATTCTGACTGTATTGTGTTATTAATATATATATATTGGTAACAAAATACACTTAGAATGACATTCTATATATATCTATCTATATATAAAATACAAATAACCGCAAATAAATATATATAGATAAATACATATAATTACATAAAAGATTACATTAGTATACACGTAGAATTTAAATACCTATAAATGCATATATATTAAAATTCTACATGTATATTTAAGTAATCTTTTAACATAATTATGTGATTTGATTAATTAAAATTTGATTGACATGCCTGACAACACAGGGAGAAAGTGCAGAGAATTTAATTCGCAAGCACTATATTTGACCCTGTAACTCTCCAAGACTCCATAAAACCTGTACATAGGGGGTACTGTTTTACTCGGGAGACTTCACTGAACTCAAATATTAGTGTTTCAAACTGGTAAATTGTATTACAACGATGATATTTTAAGTAAAAGTGATGTTTTTTGCATTTTTTACAAACGAACGTCATGTTTATGGACTATATTATTGTTGTAATATGTTTTACTGTTTTAAAACACTAATATTTGTGTTTAGTGAAGTCTCCTGAGAATAACAGTACCCCCCATGTACAGGTTTTATGGTGTTTTGGAAAGTTAGAGAGTCACATATAAGGCTTGCATTTCATTTTGTTGTCATTGAAATTTGCCAGATTGGTTATGTTGCCTTTGAGACTGTATAGTAGCCCAGGAATAAGAATTACCCCCATGATGGCATACCATTTGCAAAAGTAGACAACCCAAGGTATTGCAAATGGGGTATGTCCAGTCATTCTTAATAGCCACTTAGTCACAAACACTGGCCAAATATTATTTTTTTGCTTTTTTCACAAAAAAACAAATATGAACGCTAACTTTGGCCAGTGTTTGTGACTAAGTGGCTACTAAAAAAGACTAAACATACCCCACGATCAATACCTTGGGTTGTCTACTTTTTCAAATGGTCTGCCATTATGGGGGTAATTCTCATTCCTGGGCTACCACACCATCTCAAAGGTAACATTACTAATCTGGCAAATTTCAATGTGAAAATGGAACGTTCTATATTTGACCCTGTAACTTTCCAAAACACCATAAAACCTGGTAATGGGGAGTACTGTTGTACTCGTGAGACATCGCTATAAATATGTGCATTTTTTTGCAGTAAAACCTAACAGTATTATGACATTTACAGCTAAAATGTCGGAACTACAAATTTTTTTAAAAATTTAAAATTTTTCACAGTTTTTTACATTTTATTCATAGTAAATTATGTTTCATATATAAATATTTGATATGAAATGAAAGCCCTGTTTCCCCTGAACAAAATGATATATAATAAGGGTGGGTGCATTTAATATGAAAGAGGTGAATTACGGTTGGACAGACATGTAGCGCAAATGCCAGGTTTTGTTTACATTTTGTTTTGTTCACAACGTGTACATTTGGCTCTGTCCTTAAAGGACCACTCTAGGCACCCAGACCACTTCAGCTTAATGAAGTGGTCTGGGTGCCAGGTCCAGCTAGGCTTAACCCATTTTTTCATAATTAAAGCAGTTTCAGAGAAACTGCTATAATTATGAATGGGTTAAGCCTTCCCCCTAATCCTCTAGTGGCTGTCTCATTGACAGCCACTAGAGGCGCTTGCGTGCTTCTCACTGTGATTTTCACAGTGAGAGCACGCAGCGTCCATAGGAAAGCATTGTAAATGCTTTCCTATGAGGAACGGCTGAATGCGCCAGGCAGCTCTGCCGCGCAGGCGCATTCAGCCGGGCGGGGTGGATCGGGAGGAGTGAGAGGAGGAGGAGAGCTCTCCGCCCAGCTGGAAAAAGGTAAGTTTTTACCCCTTTCCCCCTTCCAGAGCCGGGCGGGAGGGGGTCCCTGAGGGTGGGGGCACCCTCAGGGCACTATAGTGCCAGGAAAACGAGTATGTTTTCCTGGCACTATAGTGGTCCTTTAAGGGGTTAAACTCATAGGTACCTGCAGGTAAATTATGTGCACAGCGTTGGGGCCCTTAGGTGTAGCTAGCGCTACCCAGATACAGTTATAAGGGAGAATCCTGAAGCAATCTCTGGAGACAGTACCTTTGAGTGACTGCTGTAACTGCAGATATTTCCAGAGAGATCCAGCAGAATGTAGGACAGCAGCAGAACAGAAATGGCAATCCTTTCTCTTCCTTCTGCTGGCAGGATGCAAGAGCTTGTTCACACTCCTGCAGAAAGTTCCAGAATCTGCAGGGAGCTGAACATAAAATAACAATCTTCTAATTCTCCTAGCAGAGCAGCAGGCAGTCTCCAACTTCCTGTAGTAGCAGTGCTCTAGCCTTCCCCTGTTATTATTTCACTGTCCCAGCAGTAATAGACCATTAAAACAGGTAGGGACACACTTTCTTTATGCAGACTCAGAGAACATGGCTTCTCCCCTATCCTCTTCTTCCTGCCACTCTAGCCCTTCCTCCTCACATGACAGGGCAAAGGGCAAAGTTCAATATCTCAAAACTTAAAGTTAAAACAGCAAAATATAGCAGTCTGTTACATATATATATTACTTCTTTGAGTCCTGCACTTTGCAGACTGTCTCATGATCTTTATTTGATTCGGTGCTGTGCAACCCTAGAAAATATAAATGGTCCACGACAGGGCGCTCGGAGGACTAGATAAATGTATGCGAAGGCATTTTGCTCTATTGTGCAGTTACAGGTAAAATGAATTTGTCTACTTCTCTGAGTTCACTCTGTAACTGAATATATAATATATAAAATGCAATATATATATATATAATATAAAAATTATTTTACACGTCTACCCCCATTGGGTCTTCTCACTGCAAGAATCTAGTGCCCACATGATATTCTTCTGACAAGGAGTATTAGCTTTTTTTGTGACAATTTGACATTGCATGCTTCAAAAATGACATTAAATTACCAATGAACAAATTATGCTTGTGTTAAGATTAATGGTAATGTTTCATGCAGCCAGGCACATTATGTGAAATGATTTGACTGTTGCTTGAAATGTTTGGAAATTACTGACTAATTAATAGTTCACATATTGTCAGCTCAAATAAACCATGTATATTCATTTGTAAATGACAATATCTTAAATATACTCATAGATTACAGTAAAAAAGAAATCCAAAATATTTTTGATCTTTGCATCTAGAAAATTCACATTACTTAATTTATTTACATTTAAAATGCCACAAAGGGCTGCAAGTAAAACCGTAGTGGTGCTCATGCACATGCTCCATTATGTTTTATAAGTAAATAGAGTTCTTAATTTAAAAATGGGAGATTAACAAGCTATTTGCAATACTTTCTACTTAAACTACTTCCAGAGACTTTCCTCAAGTTTATATTTTTCTGTGGCCTCGCTCAGAGGGGTAGCTATAGGGGAGAGGCGAGATGTCCATCACAAAAGAAATCTGATCTGGATTCCAAATGTAAACATTTATCCTTGTTAAAAATAGTGTAGGACCCACTTATATTGGGGAACTGTGACATGCTAGTAAGCCTAACACAATATGGTCATATGATGTAACTGAATCCCCATATTTTTTTTCTAAGATCTGTGATTTTAAGTAGCCTTGTAAAATTGAAAACAATATTTTTTTTGTATCAATTTGTATTTTATATATATTTTGTTGGTTTTTTTTTTTACAGCTGAGAAATGCATGTTTTGTGTGTGCATTTAGTTCCTTTTTTTCTGTGTATATTTGGAATCCAGACCATATTCCTTTTGGGTGGAACACCCCAACCCTCCCCAGAAGGTGCCACGTTGGAAGTAACCACAGGAAAGCATACATTTGAGGAGAGTATCTAGGAGTTTAAGCAGTAAGTATTGGAGATAGCATGTTCATTTCCCATGTTAAAATTATTGCAGGACCCACCGATATTGGGGTATGGTGACTTGTAAAATGTATAACTGTAACTGTTAGGGTTGGTGATGTCCACATAAAGTGGGTCTGCTTAGAAAAGGGGCAGTGGGTCGATCCACTGAGAGGCTTCCTGGGTGGCCCTCAGCCTTCAGGACCAAACAGGGAGCACTGCCAATCTAATATTGGGAGCATCTGTTTGGAGGCTGGCATTCATTTAATAAGGAAATATTTTTCTTCATTTAGGGGACTTGGCTAACAAAGCATGCTTTTGGCACAGCATTATGTAAAACATATTTTTTGGTGCAAAAACTAATTTTGTTCAGCATGCAAAAAATACAGGCACCAATACAAATGCATTAAAGTTGTATTGGTGCCTGGCACAAGATTGGAAAGCATGTTGCCCCAATGCTGTCCATATTCTATAAGCAGAAGTAGGATAAATCGTATGTAACCTCATGTTTTTGTTTCACATCAAAGGCTACCATTTATATTTTGACAATATTTAACAACTATTGAATTGTTTAGAAGTTTGTTTTATTTTGACACTCGTGCTTGATGGTGCCCCCCAAACAAAACACATGCCCAGGGTGTCACTTTTCTATTCATGATCTACATGGCCAGTAACTGAAAGACGCTTGCACCATTGAACAAACTCAAAGAGGAGTCAGAGAATATGAAAGATAGTTATAAATTAGATTACCGTAACTTGAAGAAGATTTCACTATCCAAATTACTTATTTTAATTGTATTCAATAAAATGTTATTTTAACATTTTGTTTTGAGTCCAAATGCATCCCACTCCTTATCCCTTTTGTTATTTATTTATTAACATACTGATGCTACATGCTTTAAATCTCCAGTCTAAATCATGCTGGATTACTGGGAAAGAGTCAAAAACCATTGGGCCATGGATTGCTTTTATAATAAATTTGGTTGTTAATTTTCAATAAAGTATGTTGCAGCCTTTCTCCAATAAAAATGTATATATTTTTGTTAGAATTGCAGAATGTTTAGATTTAATTAAGGTTTATACGGTTCTGATATTTCCCTGCCCCCTTCGTAAATACTCATGCATGAAAACACAGATCATATGTTATTCTGGTGGCATGTCTGTGATTATCAAGATTTAAAAAACCAAAAACAGCTATGGCCTAGTTAATGGTAACAGCTGTGTTTACCAAATGTCAGTCAACATTATTTAGATCTATGCAACATTAAAAGGATATAAATATATTATATATGGCAACAGCAAATCATCTCAGCAAATGTACAGATTATGAAAAAGAACTTGTCAGTGAACATTTCTTAGGCCAAAGATATAGTGAACAGACTTACAGATTATGAGGGGGAAAAAGACATAAATACCCCTTCAGTGGGTCAAAGTCAAGTCACACTGGGCAGCCCCGCTAAATGGGTATCAGGACCACTACTTCCGAAATGTTCAGGTTTACTCTCCACAATCCGCTTTTTACTCCATATCTGGGATTTACATAGGTTTAGGCTGATAAATTTGGCCCTGATCTCTTTGGCGACCCCTTTGATGTCTCATTATATCCATGTTTCATTATAACTTGTAGGTTTACCTTGAGGTTAATTTCTTGTACCACTTATTTAGCAATTGAAGCCTTTCCCCCAAATTACAGACATTATAACCTCCTACTTTGATCTGTCTTCTCCTTTTTACAGTTGAAATCCTATCTGTCTACTTGGCATAGGGAATTTGGTCAACACTTTTATGAATCTGAATTGGTAGCAGCCTATATGACTTATAAAGGTCTCACTTCCTCTGTGCAACCCATCTAGAAACACAGAAAAAGATATAGATGGTACCCTGTCCCAAATAGAATCCATTGCATATGGCTTCAATCTACCAATCTGTGCTGTAGGTGTAATTCTGATATAGAGACCATGCTACACATATGGTGGGCCTGTGAAAATATCAGACCATTCTGGGATAAGGTGGAAAGAATGCTAGCAGAACTCCTGGGTTCTTTGATCAGGTTATCCCCACATATATCCCTCCTATTTAAGTTGTCAAAAACATTGCTAGCACTTTTATACCATATCTTAATCTTGGCAAACCTGGCGATAGCTCGTTTGAGAAAGAAAACTACCACACCAAACCTTTATGGTTTTATAGAACAGGCATCCCTAAATTGGTCTTATGAAAATATGGTCAGAACCCAATTAAACTCAAACAAAACGATGTATGAAACCCAGAGGTTATAGTTTGACTTCTTATAATGGAACCGCTAATGTTTAACAACAATATAAGGTGGGAAGGGAAAGAGGGAGAAAAAAAAAATATCTAAAAATATAAAAGGATCTCTGGGTGTACTGGTCTGGCTGTTGATTTCCAATAATCCTTAGGGCTTCTGTGCTAGCTTATTCCCCACCCCCCTTATTTTTCTTTTCTCTTATCCTTCTCCCTTTATTATGTTTCTACTATACAAATGTATTATTATAAAATGAATACTGGACACGTTATTGTAGACCAAAGAGGTTAGCTTCATCTCTGTTGATGTACACATTACACTTTAAAGTAGGACTGTATCGCAGGATTCTGTAAATCTATAAACATATTGTACTATTTCTACTAAATGTAACCTATGTTACTAATCACCAAAAAAATACAAATGGTGAAAACCGAATAAAAAACATTTTGTCTGTCAACATTTCTTTTTTAAAATGTGGGTATTATCAGTGTTATTATTATTATGATATTTATAGAGCGCCGTCAAATTCCGCAGCGCTTTACATTGGGTGGACGAACAGACATGTAGTTGTAACCAGACAAGTTGGACACACAGGAACAGAGGGGTTGAGGGCCCTGCTCAATGAGCTTACATGCTAGAGGGAGTGGGGTAAAATGACACAACAGTAGGGGACCAAGGACTGAACCTTGGGGGACACCAACAGAGAGGAGTTGGGGAGAAGACGCAGAGCCAGAGAAAGAAACACTGAAAGAGCGCTGGGAGAGGTAGGAGGAGCACCAGGAGAGAGCAGAATCTATAGACCGATATTGCGGTGGATGAGAAGAAGCTCTTGATGATCAACAGTGTCAAAAGCCGCAGACAGGTCAAGGAGAATTAGGATAGAGTAGTGACCATGAGATTTTGCAGCGAGTAGATCATTGGATACTTTGGTCAGTGCCGTTTCCACAGAGTGCTTAGCACGGAAACCAGACTGAAGCGGGTCTAGCAGAGAGTTGGACTCGAGGAAGTCTGTCAATCTCGCATACACAATTTTTTCAAGGATCTTGGATGCAAAAGGCAGTATCGAGATAGGACGATAGTTGGATGGGGAGTTAGGGTCAAGATTGGGCTTCTTTAGAATTGGGGTTACAGTTGCATGTTTGAAGGGCAATGGAAATATACCAGAGGAGAGAGAGAGATTGAGAATTTTAGTGAGAGATGGAGAAAGAGAAGAAGACAGAGTACGGATGAGATGCGAGGGAATTGGATCTAGGGAGCCGGTCAATTGGATTATTTAAATATAAAATCATGCACATATGCATATCAATTGGATTATTTAAATATAAAATCATGCACATATGCATATTATACTGCTATATGTAGATATTAGGGAATCACTATACACAGATCACACTATTTCCCTAAAGGAACACTACAATCACTACAACTATTACAGCCCACTGTAGTTATAGGTTATAGTGCCAGAAATACTCAGACGATCAACCAACATAGGTACTAAAACTAGTTAAGATCCTTCTCCCCTGCTCCCAAAAGCTTCTGCACTGAAATAAGCCTGACAATGCAGGGAAGTACTCATTGGCTGAGAGGTTTTAGCTGCCACTCTTAGCCAATGAGCTGGCCATCTACTACAGGCACAGCTCAGTGAAGCTCCAAAGGAGGCGGCAGTGAGCACCCAGTGGACCCCTGAATTCTGTCAAATAATTCTAAATGGTTTGACTACTTACAATGAGGGGTTATCGGGACACTTCTGACACCATAACCACTACAGTGGGGTGTGGAAGACATGGTGCTTGAAGTATTCCTTTATTAAAGGAACACTACAGGGTCAGGAACACAAAAATGTATTCCTGGCTTTATAGTGTTAAAACCACCATCTAGCCCCCCTTGGCCTCCCTTGCCTCTCTAAATATGGTAAAATCTTACTTGTATTCAAGTCTGCAGCTGCTGTCTCTGCCACTGATCTGCCTGCTTACAGCTGGCATAATGAGAAGTGATTCTGTGAGCCAATCACAATGCATTCCCATATGATTGGCTGATACATGAGGGGCAGAGACAGCACAAGTCAAACACAACCATGGCCAATCAGCCTCTCATCAGAGAGATACATTGAATCAATGCATCACAGTGTGCAGCAATGCCCTAGGAAGCACCTCTAGCAGCCTTCTGAGGAGTGGCCAGTGGAGTTATCACTAAGGTGTAATGTAAACACACCATTTTCTCTGAAAAGACAGTGTTTACTGCAAAAAGCCTGAAGGGAATAATTCTATTCACTAGAACAAATCCAATAAGCTGTAGTTGTTCTGGTGACCACAGTGTCGCTTTAAATTTATTTTTTGCTTTTTATATTTTGCTTTGAATGCATTAATGGAAAAAATAAGTGTTTAATGTGTAGTATTATAATGCTAAACTTGGTGCCTGTGATATAAACAGTTTTGTGTTTTAGCAGCTTTTAATATCTTTAAAGAATTTTGTATTTTTGCAATATATTTAGGTCATTGTTAAGACTGTCTCATAACTGTTGACAATTATGCCTCTTAATGTACTTTATATTTCTCTTTATTGTCTCATTTCCTTTTCATTTCCTTTTTTAATGTTGAAGTAGAATACATTGAGACAGAATGACACACCACATCATATGGGACTTTTACCTGCTACCCCATGGTTTTGCAGTTCAGGATTCAGGAACCAACTTATTCTGTTCTTATGGAACTACTTTAACTACGATAATTGGAGGACAGCAAGGACTGATAGGAGATACACTGATCCAGAATGGATAATTGGCTATGGTGTGCAAGAAGATTATATTAGTGAACTAGACAGAGCCTCTTATATTCATTTTCCATTACTGTAAAAAATACATATCTTAATAACATTAAGGTGTCCAGATCATTAAATCAACAATTCCAAACCCTATTAGAGTAGTTCTTTGTATTCTCTAAATTAAGAGGATATTGTATGTAAATCACAAGAGTTCAGGCACAAGTGAATTGTGAATCCAACTGAAAATCACAAGTCAACATAGGTGCATTGGGACAAATTCTCCAATTCTGTAGTTATTTTTTCAAAAGGGCTATTTTACCATATCTTTACATTTTGTTTAAATTCACCACAATAAACTGAACAGTGAATAAATCCTATAGATCTATCTCCTTCTGGATTTCATTTTCTTGGCACAGGTAACAAACTACAAAGGACTGTAAAATTACAAAAAAACAAGGGCTAAATAGCATTGTTAGGGTTAAATAGCATTTCATTTAAACCACTGGTTTCAGGCTTGCTTTTATCGGTTACTCTGAGGATAGGAGAACTCAAATATTTTGTGTTCACAGGGCTTACCTTTTGACTTTTTTAGAAGCCGTTTCTATCAGCTTCAACTCAATTCCACAAACAGCGGTTTGCTGCTCTAATCACTGTATTTGATAGATCTCAAAAAGTATTAATCTAATCTGCCATAAACAGCAGGTATGGGAACTCTAACTAATGCTTTAGCTCACAGTCCCTGTATTACACTCTGTTCCCTTGAATTTGCTAAATTTACCCTAGTTGCTCTCGATTTTGAGCAACACAAGAATCTCTTGCAGTTGTTACTCACAAATGGTCATATTTTGTTCACAACCACCCCATAAATACCCCTGTATGAGACACAACCGTGTGGTTAGAATTATTGGAAATATTTTTATTTATTTTTTTGTTGATTCTATTTATCTATGAATTTCAAGTTTAGAATCCAGGAACCTTGAAATAGCAAATTAATTTATGGTAGAATACATTTTCAATTCATTTTACCTTTTCATTATCATCATTTTGAAAAAATAATTAGCTTTCACTGCATCAGTCACAGAGGATACAACTGCGTCAATGGTGCTGCTGGCAATACTGTTAGACCTCTACATTATGCAGACTTATATTCTACATTTCAACGAAGGAATGATATTATAATGAATTTATAACTTCCCTATTCAGAAATGGAAATATTCTATAAGCCAGGATATTAGACACAGCATAAATAATGTACCTATTAGATGGGCAATACAATACTGATTTCCAACTTGTTTTTATATGTTGATAATTAGAGTAATACCAACAAAGTGATGCTAAACCTTACTGGTAAGAGGTTGCTGTACCAGTGACTTTATGCCAATCATATGTAGACTCTTTTAATGATGTCCTATAAAGCAGGACAAGGTGGGCAGGCCAAAGAAAAATGGTCAAGTGATGTGACTGCATCATTGATGCCTTCCTAATGGTCTGGCTAGCCTGTCAAAGAGGGAACCCTCCAAAGAATAGGTATTTCCGGTTGGCATGAATCCACACCAGGCTGAATGCCAATAAAACTGGCCAGCCCCTTTAAGGACAGACTATGCATAAAACAGTCACTTTGCAAAGTCTAAGTGATCTTATCATGGTGCAAGCGTGTCAAATAATGCACTCGCCCTGTGTTGTCTGGTGGCAGTTCATTGGTTTTTCCAAAATACTAGGGAACAAACCCAGAACAGAGGGATAGGACCCATAAATAGTGACAGTCCTTCTTGATTCAGGACAGTTGGATGTATGTCTTGGTGTAGTTCAATTAACAGGAGAAAGTAAAGTAATTATATTAAGAAAATTGCCAAATTATAGTCTCAAAGGATATCACATGCCATTTGTTCTAATATACCAGACACTTTTTGTTCATCCAGAGGTATAACCACAGCTTGCATACATGCCTTAACCTCTGCATCAGGAAAGATTCTATTAGTAGTAAATAGTGTACCCTCAAGAAAAGCTGCATATCAAAATACATGTCCTTGCCTAATTGATCACTTATGAGAGGTTGGATTCCCAAGTCCAAACACGGATAGTAAATTCTTGATAAAAGAGCATAAAAAGTGTTGCAGTACTAAAGACAAGGACTGCCAGAAGTATGTAAACTGAGTCACCTGAATTCTATGAATTCTATGTGAACTTGGCCCAAGCGACCAACTTCTGAGTGAACTCAAAGGTTAGACAAATCTAAGAGATGGCTTCAGAAATCATAGGTTTTAATGTCTGGGCAAAAAAGCCCTGTTTATGTGATCTGTGTCGATACTGGACAAAGTAAATTTCTCTGCATAAGTGGTATTTAAATATAATTTTTGAAAATATTCAGTTGAAAGAAGCACCAGTACCTGGATATAGAAGTTGATTATGAATCCATCCAACTTGTATAAACTGTGATTTACATTGTTCCTGTGTAATATGTCCATTGAGTAATTAACAAGGTCAATTTTCTAATGGAGAACTTCTGACACACACCATGATATCACTTACATAACTCTGGGGTTACAACTCACACATCTATATGTTCTGAAATTGGTGGAAGTATACTTCATATTACTGAGAGAGGACTGAATAATACTATAGTTTTATTTCTTGCATTATAACATGTTGCATGTTTTGCTTAGCAGAGAAATTATATTAATAGCAATTTAAATGTTTGAGTAGTATAGTACAATGCTGTAAAGGAGCTCCCTGTATCTCTGGCTGGGTACTTCCACCAAGGACCGCTTCCTAGTTGGTACAGGGGACAAACCTCAGCACTCTTGCCCACAGTTGCCGTGGCTTGACTGAGGTCCTGGAACCAAATGGGGAATGCGCTCTAGACACCCCCAGGCACTGGACGACACTTAGTCCTGGGAGCTCTAGTTCTTACAAGGACTTTCCTTGTGGTACCCTCTACACTGGAACAGTGATTAAAGAGTAGCCCTTTCCCCTCCCAGTAACCAGATGACACATTCTGGGAGTACAAGCTGGAATACGTTTAATCTGGAGAGATGGCCTGCTTTTATACAGTTTCAAATACAGTTGAGGGCACCCCTGACACTCCAACAGAAAACAGGATAATCCCTCCCCTATGCCTTGGAGATAATTGAGTCAGGAACTCAATTATCTCCAGGCACAAAAAACACACATTTCACAAACACCCAAAAAGTACCTTAAAAATACATCAAAGCCCCACAAAAGTTACATCTCCTGATAGCCATGATCTGGGTGATGAACATATCCAAAAATCACCCAGATCGGTTCAGTGGTTCCCTACTTTCATGTAAGTCATAATTTGACTGACTGCACGCATGGTCCCATGCCCAAAACAGTTTCAGAGAATCAGGGCTTGCGGTTGGTCTAGTTCGGAAGTTTAAAACCAAACAAACTACTAAACATAGTCAATATTCTTACCCTGGAGCTTGTTTCCCTTGTTCGTGGGAACGTTTCCACCGAACAGTGTCGTTCTAAGTGTTGTAGAACCGAACATAGATGATCTTGGAAATCCAGCCGTGTTTGGGAGTTTCAGTGTCCGAAAATAGTTCCATGAACTCAATGACCAAACACTGCTGCCTGTGTTCATGCAAACAAGATGGCCGCCACCTCGTGGTCGTCAATAGGAAATGTGGCCTCCTAGACAAACACTTAGAACACTGCGATGGAAATTGCTACAAAGTAGCAATTAGGCTTAACAAGCTCCAGGGTGGTCTCCGGTTCGTGCGGCTGTTCGGTTCCCGAACCATACAGTCCAAATACATGAACGGAGACTTCTATATTACATTTTACAGGGTCCATAGTCTGTGGGCAGGAGGCTGGCAAGCAGGCTTCTCCAGGAGCCTGTGGCAAACTCACTTGGAAAGGGGAGTTTGTCACAAATGTTATATCTCATATTAGTGTCACAACCAAGTGCAGTTGTGCATAGAATGTCAAGTATCGTTATAGCACGCTCGGGTGCTAATAAAACCTGAATATTTATGGAGATGAGTCTTTGGGAATATTTCTTAATTATAATTACATAGAAACCAGTATAAAAGTAATAAACTCACTGGAAGCCTTACCGAGTATCTGTAGCTTGCACACACATCTCAAGTTGTTAAGTTGTTTTTTATTTAGCCATAACCACTGATCCATTGAAAGAATCCCCTTGTGGATTTAGCATTATTTATGTAACATTGCCAATTCATTATGATGCAGTAGTACTGGCAAATGCGTGGGAATTCTACCATAAAGAGATCTGATATTTGCAATTTATTCTCCCTCTCAATTATGCACAAGCAAATAAGTAAAATTAGATAAGTGCACAAAAAGCTATCTGTATTTTATAGATGTTGTCCTAGAACCACATTAATGTCAATATGTCTTAGCTAAATAGAACTCCTTTTTTTTTTCTTCGAGAAAACGTGACAGAATGGAATTTTCTAAACGTTTGAGGCATAAACATGTTCTGCAGTTAGTGTATTAACCAACTAAGTTATCTTAGGAGTTCATTCTAGTAACATCAGCTACATTCATAGACTTTGCAGAGTAGGCAAGATAATGGTTCACCACAATAGATCACGATGCATTTAAGTAGCCCCCCATCAGTGCATACTCTCTACTGTACATATAAAATGATGTATGTGTGTGTATAATACTTTCAGCAGGGGGTTAAGCATAGTTGAGCTGAGTCACTCTTAAAAGATGCATAAGAAAAGGCCACAAAATATTCTGTTTTTCATCAGATGTTGCTCAAGAGTAAAACTTTCAAAAAAATCATTATTTGTCCTTAAGTAAACAATCTTTTATAAAAACAAGTGCTTTTATTTATATAAAACAATATATCTAACAGAGTACTTTGTGTTCTCAGGGGCTGTAAAGAGTGTAAATCCTAAATAAATAGTATTTTTTTAGCGTTTTAGTGCTTTTTAGATAATAAAATCCCATATCTAGTGCCTAAATAGAAGTTCTTAAGATGTAGCCTCTATCAAACACTTAATATTGTAAGGTACATAAGGAAACTGTTCTACTGGCGGGTAATGGAGATGCAAGGCATTAAATGAAATGAACAGAGGAAGAATTAGTCTAGGCTGTTATAACTTCAGTTCAGAGCCGATACATGAGAAACAATGAGTTTAGGGCATTATACAATAAAAATAAAACACATGATTTAAAGCCTGATAGAGTCAACATATCAAGGCACATAATCAAGGATGACAAAGATAAAGTACAGTAATCAAGGGGCATAAACAGAACAGTTTTTTTGTATTTTCAGAAATTTGTAGCAACATCATACAAGGGGGCACTCAAAGTATTGTATACCCCACTTGAATAATTTGTTTTGTAATGCTAAAAATAATAAATATAATAAATTAATAATAATATTAAAACTAACCACTCTTCTCTCTAGCCTAGCTGTTCTCTTATAGAGTGTATAACTGCTCAATCATACACCCTTATTTCTCGTGCTCTACAGATGGACGGAGAAGGATAGAGAGGGGATGTGTATATATGTGCAAGCACTGGCATACATATAGCGGTCGGAGGGGTCGCAGCTGCGACCGGGCCCGTCACTCCAGGCGGCCCGGCCGCCCTGCAGACCCCTGCGACAGAGTGCCTGCCATCATCATTTGCGGCCCCGGCCCGAGCAGCAAACCGCCGGGGCCGCATGTTAAGGTGCCCATCTGGTGGCCAATACTGTCAGGGCCACTTGATGGAGATGGATTGTCAGGGGGCCCGGTCAGTGTTGGATCAGTTTCGCACCGGGGCCCCATGGGTTATGTGTACGCCACTGTGAGCAAGAGTACCACTTTTCATTCTTGGATTCATGTGATTTGCAGTATTTCCTTGTATACAAGAGCTTGTGTGTGTGTGTGTGTATGAGAGTATGGTATTGGTCTGTATACTTCTTGTATTAATACTGTTACCCAGATAACTAAATTAGAGTAAAATTAAAAATTATATGTGGTAAGGTATGTTTGTTGGGTGAATCTCAGCCAAGAAAACATACCTGATGAAAGGACCAGCGTGTCCTGTAAGCTTGCAAGATCTGTCTTCCTTTAGTCAATAAATATATCTCTTTTATAACTTCATTATTATTGTCATTTAGTCTGTATATTTGAGAGGATGTTTGATGTGTTAGTGCATGAGTTTCGTGGTACAGAGTGTGCAATTTTGAATTCTCGTGTGTTGTTCTTAAAGGGACACTATAGTCACCAAAACAACTTTAGCTTAATAAGTATATATATCATGTCCCTGCAGTCTTTCTGCTCATTTATCTACCATTTAGAAGATAAATCACTTTGTTTATGCAGCCCTAGGGACACCTCTCTGCATGCAAATTACACAGCCTTCCTAAACACTTCCTGTAAAGAGTCAGCTAATGTTTCCACTTCATTTTTTGCAAATTATGTTTAATTTAGAATTTGCTTTCTCTTGATCTGTTAATAGCTTGCTAGATCTTGCTGGATCATCCTATATGAAATTTGAGTTCAATTTACAGAGCAGGAGATAAAAACGTTTAAAGTAAGCTACATTTGATTGAAAATTAAAATATTTTGTTTTCATGCAGACTGTGTCAGTCACAGTCAGGGGAGGTGTGACTATGGCTGCAGGGACAGAAACAAAAGTGATTTAACTCCTAAATGGCAGTAAATTGAGCAGTGCAATGTTAAAAGCAAAACAGTTTAAGCTAAAGTTGTTTTGGTGACTATAGTGTCCCTTTAAGGTGCAGTGTATATTAGTAATTGTGTGATTTTACTATACATCAGTGGATTCTAATTGGTCTAAAAGTATATTAGTCTGAGTGTGTCTAAGAGTGGTTCCATTATTTTGTTTGACATTTTTTTTAATAAACTCAGTCTATATAGGCAGGAGTAACTGTAATACAAAGAAGCATAATATCTCCAGAAAGGGAAGTGTGGTTTAACTAGTGGGTGTATCTATAGAGGGTTTTGGTAGACCAGATAAACAAGCTATAGTGAAGAGGCCAGTCATAAATGTCATGGTGTACAACGGTGTGGCCAAAGGTACATTTGTTAATGGCATCAAGAATACTTGCACAACCACTACATAGCAATTCAAAGGAGTTTAGTTTAAATGATTAATGAAAAAAAAACATTTAGGGGCTAGCCTGGATATGCTGTTACTTGTAGCTAGCTATTAATTGTTTCCTAATGTTAACAGGACATTATAGTATTTTGTTGCTCCCACATACGTTTCCGTACCTTAGCTTTTCAATATTATTGAGAGGAGAGCCTAATTGATTAGGTCTAATAGAGATATCCGCAGTTGATGAAGCAACAAGGAAGGTATTTGCTAAAGAATAACTAAGTAAATTTCTGCTGCACACACACATAAATACACATATGGACTGATCAGCCACATTAAAACAGGTGAACAGTTCTGAAATTTCATGTGTTGGAAGCCAGCAAAATGGGCAAATTAAAATATACACGTGACTTTGACAAGGACCAAATAGCAATGGCTAGATGACTGGGTCATCTCCAAAATGCAAAGGCTTATGGGGTGTTCCCATTATGCAGTGGTTAGCACCTACCAAAAGTGGTGCAAGGAAGGAGAACTGGTGAACAGATGTCATGGTCATAGACACCCAAGGCTCATTGATGCATGTGGGTAGCGAAGGCTATCCTATCTGGTCTGATCATACAGAAGAGCAACTGTAGCTCAATTTGCTGAACAACTTAATAATGGCCATAATAGAAAGGTGTCAGAACACACAGTGCATCATAGTTTGCTGCTGTTACGAATGCATTTACCTGGTCCCTCATTGCGTCACCGGCCGCAAGGACAAGTAACCAACGTCCCTGCAGCACACTTTACCACGGCATTCTCCCTCACACTGCAGCCATAGAAAACTCCTCTCCACAGCTGGACCCATGTGTGGAGATGGAAACCTCAAAATGCAGCAGCCTCTTAAAGAGGCACAACACCTGGTTTTAAAGGGACTAATCAGTTTAACCGATACCTCTCCATCATATATTAACAGCCTACTCTTACTTCAGTGCTCAGTTATACTGTGCTCCTCAGTGTGTACACTTCTGTGAATCCTATTGAAATCTGACCCTTGACCTACCTGCCTGTTATACCATTTCTGAACCTGTGCTGACACTCCCCCCACCCTGACCTTGGCTTTCCCTGACTACGAGATTGTCTGATCCCCATTTGGTCCCTCATATTTCACTTACTACTGCTTCCTGGGCACCACCGACCAAAACCACAACAGCTGCTTAGCTGCAAATCAGTCAGAGTGCCCATGATTACCCCTCTCCACCCCCAATGTGCGCATCAGAACTGGACCATGGAGAAATGGAATAAGGTTGCCTGGTCTGATGAATCATGTTTTTTTGTTTTTTTTTAGATCTGGTGGATGGTGTTGTTTACCTGGGGAAGAGATGGCAGCAGGATGAACGTTGGGAAAAAGGCAGGAAGGCAGGCAGAGGCAGTATAATGCTCTGGGTAATGTTCTGCTTGGGAACCTTGGGTCCTGGCATTCATGTGTATGTTACTTTGACCCATACCACCTACCTAGAGATTGTTGAACACCACATACACATTGCCTTCATGGCAATGTGTTCCCTTTCTTTCAGCAGGATAATGCACCATGTCACACTGCAAATAATGTTCAGGAATGGCTTGAGGAACGTGACAAAGAGTACAAGGTGTTGTCTTGGCCTCCAAATTCCTGAGATCTCAATCCGATTGAGCATCTGTGAGATATGCTGGAACATGGATCCGATCCATGGAGGCTCTATCTTGCAACTTGCATGACTTAAAGTATCTGCTGCTCATGTCTTCGTGTCAGATACTGCAGGACATGTTCAGAGGTCTTGTGGAGTCCATGCATCGATCCATCAAAGCTGTTTTAGCAGCACGAGGGGAACCTACACAATATTAGGCAGGGGGTTTCCAATTTTCTGGCTGATCAATGTATAGACACTGTCTGTTTCTATACACACGGTATGTACCACTCTGTGTTAATACCACATAAATGTTTATATATATTCACTGTATTTTTTTGTATTAAAAAGTAGATGTTTTTCTATATTTGCACATCACATTTAAAAAAAAAAAAAGATCTTTTTAATCTTAAACAATTGCTTGGTAATGAAGGTGTTAGTACTAAGAGGTGTTAGTAAAGTTTAGTAATACTGATAATAGCAATGGAGGGAGATCAAGTAAGAGAGTCAATAGTATCATTAAAGGGACACTTCTCACTGTGGTTACAGTGCCTGGACTTCCTTGTGAAGTTACTCCATTCAGTGTTAAACATTTTTTTTCACAGTTTAGTGAATGAGTGTCTATAACCACTCACAACCTTGTTCATGTAGGCATTGGGCGACTGTGGCAGGTTGAGAGCCGTCACCTGACATTCTCAACCAATCACAGATACCCTGCTCAGACTAACCCTTTTCTCATTAGGCCAAGCAGCACAGAGGAGCTAGCTTTCCATCTGCCCGAGGCCCTCATTTAGTACTAAACCATTCAGAAATAAACACTGAACAGAGTGATGATAACAGGGTTCTACTTTAGGCACTATAACAACTTTAATGAGATAAAGTGGTTAATTTAAACTATAGATATAACAAATGTCAACACTTAAAACCAGTTAACATCTGTTGTAATTTACTTTTCAATATCAAGTATCTAAAATCTTAAAATAATTTAAAATATTTATCATTTATTGGAACATTTTATGCAGTTGTCTAAAGTGCCGAATTTTACTCAAAATTTCAATGCAATAATTGAGGTTTGCACTATGACAGATTTGGTTCAATTCTAGCTAGTTAACCCTGACTGAAATGGAACCCATGCCCCTGACAGAACTTTAGTAAATAAATTGTAAATGGTTATTTAAGCCTTTGATGTGCATTCATATGTATGCAGCCAACATAATTGTTTTATGCAAGTATAAATACTTATTATAAATTTTTCCTGCACACATATCTAGCAGATATTCAAGCATGGAGTGAAAGACTGTGGGCTATATTAAAGAGGTTATTTTGAGATTTTTGTTCTGCTTAATCAGCTTAAATATGAATTAACGAGTCCGCCCACACTGGCAAGTGAGAAAATATTACAGAACACTAAAAAAAAAACAAAAAAACTCAGAGATTAAAATAAATAGACAACTGTATCTGCATACAGCTGTATTTTAAGAAATGAAGTGGTTGGAAAAGCCAGTTCAGTAAGGCTAATATCAAAGCCAGTGAGTTACACCGGAGTGTTATTGGAATGGATTCTGAAGCCCTAGTATGCTTTTGTATGCAGATATGCTTTGCTGTATACTTGTGAAATGTTCTAAATCTGGTGGGAATCTGAGAATGACAGAGATGTGTCTCATATAGAGCAGAGTGAACGTGTTATTAAACATAATTGCAGTCTGCAAGGTTCCAGAGCATTTTAGCCAGTGTGAGAATGCTTCCGCAGTACCTAGCATGGGGCAGGCTGAGTTGTCTGTCCTGATTCCTCTCACACAGAGACACCTAAGTGTAAGGATAGTATGACCCTTTTACAATTCCGAGCATCACTGGTATTGTGAATTGCATCGCTATACTGTGTGCTAGTCTGCCCATCTTGCGCTGGCTATATAATTTCCTATTTTGGCATGTATTTTGCTGCTAGAAGCTGCAACAGAGGGTGGGTGAAATATCTCCAAATCTCTCATATGGAAATAGTGATGGAAAATTGCACTTTTTTCTTTTTTTTTTATTGTAAAGTGCACATACAATTGCCACTATTATAGATAAATATATCTGGGTTAGAAGACAATTATAGAATATCAACCAGAACAAAAGCAGGTTACAAAAACAAAAATTCAATTTGTACACATCAATACAGTATTATTTAACCATTTTAATCACAAAGCTGATACATAGATTGGGCTCACTCTGAGTTTCTGGATATTCTGACATTATGGTCTGGGAATGGCTGCTATAACTTGCACCTCGGGAAAATCAATAAATTGCTCTCAGAATATAGAACATTAGATGGCAATTTAATGATATATCATCTATTTACATGCTTATTTTAGTGTCAAATTGAAAATGTACTGTTTGCAGTAAAATGGAATATTCGTTGCAATTTGTAATTCAGTTAGAAAAGTAAAAAACCTAGATGGTGGTAAAGAAAACAAGAAACCTATAAAATTCAAAATACATAAAATAATGAGCTATTATATTACAGAGATAGTAAGAAAGTATATCTCTACACAAGCTAAGTAAGAGAAGTCACTCCATCCAATAATCACAGAGGTTACCAATCTGTACCCCTTTCACTCTTAGTATAAAGATAGTAAATAGTGCCAAGCTTGGCCAGGTATCTTCATAGCATCCTGGCTCTGTCTAGCCCCAAAATCCTACCTGGCCAACTTGACTCACCTTAATGCAGAATCCTGCTTCCAATGTCCATTTTTCATGGCATTAGCAGTCAGGATACTATATCCTAAATAACTCAGTCAAGCAGTTTACTGAGAATCCTTTCATATCTAACAACTTATAAATAAAACTGAAATAAATCAAACATAAAACAATAACTTCAGTGGTGGCATGTGTAAATATTTATCTGAAATTACCTTCTATAATTTAAAAATCCTGATACGTGCACATCGTATTGGTGTATATTGAAAGGATTAATACACAGGTTTTTTTCACTTAAAATAGATGCTTAAAGGACCATTAAAGTCACCCAGGCTGCTTCATATCAATGAAGTGGTCTGGGTGCAGTGGCCCAGTCCTTTTAAGAGGTTTCTAGATGCTGCAATGTTTACACTGCAAGTTTAAAATCCACCTCTAATGGCCGTCATACTGACAGCCCCTAGAGGTGCTCCGACTGCACAGGCGGAGTAATGCTCAAGCACATGACGAAGAAGCCTCGATAGAAAATCATTGATTCAATGCATTCACTTGGATGAAAACTATCCTTTATATGTAGGTTATGAGGTGGCTTTTTTTCCAACTTGACTACACTAGTATTTGAATAAAGTTATTTCTAAACACATTTTAATTTTTAAGGATTCCCTCCAGTTATTCCCTTTATTGGGGTTTCTCGTTCTTTTGCAAGAGAAGAAATTTGTTGGAAAAATGTGTGGCAACCCTGCTGGTTCACCCCACTTAGAACTTCCAATGCACAGAATGCAGTCAAAGTGCTCTTGTATTAGCTGGATGCCTTGAGTTTAGTTTGTGCAGTGTCCATCTAATGGTACAATCAAGCTGGTATGATTTGGGACTTGTCTCTGGTGTACCCAGAAGCAGAATGACCGAGAACAAGCCCCAAACTAAAACTGTCCCACCAAGCCTGGAACTGTAGGAAAGTATACATTGTACTACATGACAGAGAAAAACAGAAAAAAAGAAAACATGTGCCTATAACCCATAAATCTTTAGGTGAAATCACACACATAAAAATGTATATACATACATACATATACAAAACATGGTTTTGTTGGTTGATGAATCTCATAAAAAGACAAAAAGGAGAGAACAGACAATATAAGTGCAATATGTTTTTTAAGAGATATGGGGTAGTGTTTTGTAACAAAAGCAGACTCACACTTTCGAGAGCTATCGAGAGCTCTGTTGTTATAGGTGTGGACGTCACAAAAACTGTTACAAAACACTACCCCGTATCTCTTAAAAAACTTATTGCACTTATATTGTATGTTCTCTCCTCTTTGTCTTTTTGAGAGATTCATCAACCAACAATACCCTGTTTTATATATGTATGTAAATACTTTATGTGTGTGATTCCAACTAAAGATTTATAGGTTAGAGGCGCGGGTTGTCTTTTTTTTGTTTTTGTCTATTTTGTGTTGTCACAAGGTTGGGGATAACTTGTGTGATAATCTGCAGCCCCTATCCCTTTTTTTAAGTAGATAGTGAGCACCTATACCTTGTATGAATTATACCACATGAGCATGCGCAGTTCACATTAAACTTTTTCTGTAACTTGCTTTTGGATTGTGCACGGAAAGTAAAATATGTCTTCTATATAACAAATTCATGAACATGTGTTTGCATTATAAATCATGTCCTGCGTTTAACTGACTACAGAAAATAAAGGAAGAAAGACGAAGCTAAACTGCAGAGACTAATATCACAGAATTATAGATTTTTTACTGAAGCCGAAAATGCAATCATCATGAGAACCATACTTCAAAGGATCCCCTAAAGGCAAAAAGGATAGCGCAGAGAAAAATGCTTATTTTTAAAATACAGTGAGACAAAAATATTCATCAATAAGCGGAAAGCACAATAGAAGATTGTACTAATCCCCTCCATGGTTGTAATGATTTCCCTATTTCACACAATTGGCAAATTATCACTGCTTTGCAAATAGAAGTTGAAGAATAAAAATTAACACACAAGCTATCAGCGGTCTTAATATCACTACACCAGGCTAGAAATAGCCTGGACACAGTTCCTCCTAGCCGACCTATCTTAAATTGGATCTGCTAAAGTTTTACCAAATGACGAGATTTCCATACCAGATGCTATCTGGATCAAATAACCAAGAAAATTAAATAACCTTATTGTTACCGCCTTCTTAAAGCAGTGTATAGCTAACATTTATTTTTTTATAATACCTGTTTACTATATTACAATAATTCCACAATGACCAGTTCACTTATGTAAAAATAAATGAATATATATATCTATATATATATTTTTTATTTTATATATATATATATATAAATAAATAAATATATATATATATATGATGAAATTTAATTTGTTTTTCAGTCCATGTTCAGTTGCTATTTAGTGAATGAAATTGCTAGTAATATACAGTGTGTAAGAGTGTATCACAGAGCATCACAACAATACTGACTCACTCTAATAGCGGTGGGTGATTGCTTTCCCCATCTTAATAACTGTAAAACATAGTCCTCCACAGTAATCTCCTTTTAGGAGGCCTTTTTCACCTATTGTAACTTTCAAAATTATTTTTTATATCAAATACTTGCTGTAATATTTACAAAACCTAAAGTGTGTAAGCGCTTAGAGAACCAGAAACAAAGAATACACAGTTGTAGCAGCCCTTTCCCATAGTGGCACAACCTTGAGACAAAGTGTATAGAAAAATATACCATACCAATTTAGTGTGCTTAAACTAGATAATGTCTTGCCTTTTATATACTATAAAATAATAGCAGAAAAAAAAACATAGTGCAGACCATCTGTTGGAAAAGTACAATATTATATTAGAGTATATAGTAGAAAACTCACATGCACCAGAGCCCTATCACCCCTGGCTCTGGGTTTGGAGTGCACCTGTAGAGGGGGATATTTCCCACAACGTGGTATTCAGGTTGATAATTCCATGTAATGCATATACAGGTATTCTACAGGAGTATAAACAAGAATATTAAGACTACATGGACAGGACAAGCCTGACCTAGAAGTCAAAAGTGGGTAATATGACCGTTACCCAAACAAATCAGTCAAGAGAATAACTAAAACAATTTTTCAAGAGTAGAACCCAAATGTTATAAACACCTCGGATATCAACTCTCAAAAACACATGCGGTTACCCACATGAAGAGTTAACAACTCAGTATAAATGGTAAAATTACAAGTACTTAAATCTTTATTAGATAAATCGCGTTAGATGAATAACCTCACATAAAACGTGAAGCAAACAAATAGTGATAAGAAAAAAGTGTAAGTGCCAAGAGAAAACGTGTTAAAAAGGGAGAAATCTATGAAGCCTGCCAGATCTGTCCCATGTATAACTAACTTAGGTCCATCAAAGTATAAGGCAAATGCTCCAGTAACTATTTGAAATAGCAATTTATATAAACTGAGAATATTTGAGATAGATATAAAAGTGTGGTCGGTGGAGCAATTCTGCAAAAAAAGGAAACAAGTCAGTGTGTTCACAGAATAATCAGATATCCGATATAAGGGTATAACTTCAATGGGTATAAGAAAGGGAGACATGTGTCAGTATCGAGAGAAGAATGGGGCTATTTGAAATTAATTCCAAGAATTAATTAAAGAAGGGAACTATAGTGCAGACTTCAAGCTAACAGACACAATAGTTGGATGTTTGATGTTCCCAGGTGTCCTATTTGCAGCCAGGATGCACAGGCTGGATACACAAGCCTATCAGACCATGTTTGGCAGGTCTGCACTAGACATCAGTGGAGGCTGGTCTACAAGAGCATATAGGGCTGCACCCCCAAGTTTTTGTTGCAAAAAAATAAAAAATACTGTTGTGGTAAAGGGAAATAGGGACAATGGGTCCTCTAGGTGTATGTCCAGAGTATTGTTACCTAATAAACTTAATAAAAGTACCAGCGAGGCCACAATAACATAGTGATAAGTCTAACAGTCAAATATGACATACAATAATTGCACAAAGACATAGCCCCTAACATCTACATCCAACTTCATGGGCTACTGCATAGAAAGAGGGTCAATAAATCTATTTTAATTCTTTTCCTAATTTTGCTTATTATTTATGTTCATTTTCCCCTCAATCTTGTTTCTGCTGTATCAGCTAGTCAGAGCTGCCTGGCTATTAAGGGAGTTTTGTTACTTCTATCTACACCAATATACTGCAAATATTTTGATCTTTTGTATTTGGTATTACATCAGAGACTTTTTACTTTATTTGATTCCTTGTGACTTTTTACACTGAAAACTAAACCGGCACTATGTGTATTGTAATGATTTGCTTGTTTGTGTCCTAGCAATATTCCCTTGTTATGGTGGCACACTTTGCGTGATATCAAAACTGATCCTGTGACGCTGCCTGATAGTGGGGTGTAGCTCAGGATACCTAATGGAAGATCCTAAACATGAGCGTCTGGATTTTTGATGTTTGTAGTGGAGGTGGGGGTGGTGCCAAACCCAATAGGAAAAACTCAAATCACTAACATAGTTTGACTACTTACAATTGGAGGCTGTCAGGGTAGTCATGGCACCATACCCACTACATCTCATTGTAGTTGTTACGGTGCTTGGAGTATTCATTCAAGAAAATTAAGACCAAAAAATGGAGAATGCAGACAAAATGTGTAAGTAGAAAATGTCAGAAACAAAGGGAAAACAAATATGCTTGCAATGCTCCTTCTCAAATTCCAGAGGTCTGACCCCATATCTTCGGTATAGGTCATATATACTGGACAGCTTGTCTACTTCTGTTTTGAAAACACTGTGGACAATCTGAATAAGATGGCTGCAAATCAATCTGGCACGGTATGTTCAGTTTTATATACTCTGTACAGATAGCAGATTACTGTTTAAACATTTTCACAGAGGAGGTCAGTAAAGTAAAAAGAAACCCCAAAGCACATACAATAAAACAAAAAGAGAAATATAAAGTATATACAGCAGAACATGGTCTTAACTAGTTGTGTTATTATCATATTATTATCCTCTGGAGCAGATAGGCTTTATGTTAGGAGCTTGACTCATAAAAGAGCAAGAAACATAAGAAAATTGTGTACAATTGCATACTCCCTTTTTTATTGGCCTCGCAGAGCTGATTGTGTGACTACTGGTGGTTCCTACACTGTAAGAGACTGTCTTTGTGTCTTTGCTGTCAGAGAGACCATGCTGCTCCACCAGTGCCTGTGGGTGCATTGGAGATTGAGACCATTGCTCATTCAGTTGATTTTGGTGTCAGGCTATATATAAGAATTTGCTGAGCTCCCACAGGGGTTTTGAAAAGCTTGGTCTCAATAAAATTGGTGGATTGCCATGATATATAATAAGCTTTTAGAGCTTATGCTCAGACCATGCCTCCTGGATTTGATTTTTTTGTTTGTCAATTCTATAAAAACATTTTTTTTTTTAAATGGGTCAAGTATATATATATATATATATATATATATATATATAATTATTATTTTAAACAAATGTACTTGCTCTTTTCCAATTGGATTTCTGTGGTTTTAGTGAAAATGTTGGTTATGAGTTGACTTACCTGACATGTTATTTTCTCATTGAAATTTCTAGAAAATCCTGTCTCCCAATGCTTATTCGAGGTACAAGGAGGTATTTATATTTAAGAAATAACTGGAAAGGCTGTGGGAATTGGCATTGACACTGTATATAGAACCACAATTGGTTAGAAATCTAGTAACCATTTACTGATCTCAAAAGCAAGATGGCACACATATGGACTGGATGGAAGGTTAGTAAATCTCCTGTTTACTCTCATGTTTATTACTCAATATATCACACTGTGACGGACCGCCTGGCACCCCAACCAGGTACCTCCGTCAATCGCTGCTTCTTAGTACTTGCAAGCACCATAAGCAGTGTACTGGAACACCATAACCACCATAAACCCCACAAACCACCGCAGCTTGGTTGGGGTCTCGCTGTCCTCCACCCACCCTGGACCCAAGACCCAGATCCAGCTTCCAGTTGGTAGACCTTTTCTAGTCCAGAGAGTGTAGCAGGAACAGCTCTTATAAGAGCTAGTGATTATACTCAGTGGGTTATTGTGATATAGCAAACCCCAGAGTGTATGTAGTTCTCCAATCCCCCAAACATGAGCCAAGACTTCATGAAGAGGTAAACTAATCTCAATTTAATGGGAGCCACACTTGGCCTTATATGACAATCCCCATGCAAGGGGTACGCCCACATGGACCTTGTTAGGGACTCCAACACAAAGACACAGACCAATAAGAACAGTGATTAAATGCCCGACAAACCCATAACAAACATACAATCTCTCCTCCCTGCTTGGGAGATAATTGGATCAGTAACTGTACTAATTATAATCCAATTATCTCAAAGCACAGAAAAAACATATGTTTTTAACCCCTTAAGGACACATAACGGAAATATTCCATCATGATTCCCTTTTATTCCAGAAGTTGTGTCCTTAAGGGGTTAAAGCACCCCAAAAGTACCCTAAAAATACATAAAACCCCACAAATGTTACATCCCCTGATAGCTCTGATCTGGGTGACAATCATATCCAAAAATTCCCCAGATCAGTTCAGGGGTTCAGGAATTTCCTGGAAGTCTTATTTTTGACCGACCGTGCACATGGTCCAATGCTTAAAACAGTTCCAGAGAATTAGTGCTAACGATTGGTCTCTCTGTCTGGAGTACAAAAGTACATACTTCAGTATATACTTCACATGGACAGGGCCTTTTAAAGTATTTTAGCCAGGTCTATTGCAGAGGCCATAGTCACAAGGTAGGAGGCTGGCCAACAGGCTCCTCCAAAAACCAGTGACGAGGCTACTTTCGTCACACACACATCTCTAGGAGATTAAGGGAATGTTGTGAAAAAAAATAAAAATAAATGAATGCATCGTCACATACTTGGAGTGAAAAAGAAAGCACTCTAGCAGCATAAAAGTCATATTTTATTCAATGAACCAGGAATGGTAGCAACATTTCAAAATTAAATTAGTAGAACATGCATTGTTAATTGCATAAAAATGTAAGGATGTTGTTGGAGAAGGTGGTGACACAGTTTAAGTTTCAATCTTGATCAAGTGGTATGTATATTGAAAAAATTATGACCCATATAAATATCTGTTATCGTAGCCCAAAAGTAGCCATTCAAACAAATAGTGAGTTGCCACTTTATTACTTATTTATCAGCAAAGATGACAAATAAGCATGGCAATAAAAACCATCATAAAATCCATCCATACAAACAGCATTCTCATCACAAATATTTTCTCGATTCATGTTAAGTTGTGGTAAGGCTAACGGTCTGGTTTGCCTGCAATCCAATGGAAAAGTCATTTATCAATTTTAAATCAATATTGTAATGACGCTGTCATTTGAAAGCATATATATCATTTCATAGCTGATGTATTGTAAGAGTTGGGTCTTTGCTATTGTGCAATGTAATGGAGATTCTGTTGCGCATTACTCTCCGACAAGGGCATATACAACTTGACAAATGTTACATAGTCTGTTTCTATGCAGATATCGGGTGCAACAGGGGGCATTGAATACCAATGAAAGGGATACATTTTTTCTGCGACACTTATGCTGGTAAAGCCTACTATTAAATCAAGCGAAACTTGTTACTTCCTTCCAGACATTTATCAAACAAACACTAACACTGGCTTTCATGATATATTGATGTATAAAACATTATAGATGGGTGAATTTATATGTTGATTAAAATAAGATAATTTAGATTCTGTTGAGGAATGAATTTAATGTTCTTTTATGTAAAAATATCATGTGATATTTAGTAGCTAATTTCAGGTATGTCTCATGACATATGCTAATAGGAGTTTTATTAGAAGAACTAGATTTGTTTTATGCAAATATTTTATAGAATAAAAGGTCAGTGATATGAATACATTTAATATGAAGCAGCGCACACTGACAAAACCAGATGAATATGTGAACGCTTACTGACCTGTCTTATATGTATTCAAGAAGCATTTTTAAAGAAGCGAGGAAGTACAGGGTCATGAAACTTTTGCAGTCACAGCAGGGATGTGACTGGCTTCTGTGTTACTGTCAACCAACCAAAATCTAGCTACGATTCAGACCCAGGTCAGTCAAAAAGAAAATGCACAAATGAGAATAAACTAATGGAAGCTCTGTAGGTTATTAGCTACAGACACTGTGTAGGTTATCTGACTCCCAACAATAAATGTAAAAAGCAGGCATGGCCATTAGTTTATGTATATAAGTTTCCACCTGTTAAAGGGACACTATAGTCACCAGAACAACTACAGCTTATTGGATTTGTTCTGGTGAGTATAATCATTCTCTTCAGGCTTTTTGCTGTAAACACTGACTTTTCAGAGAAAATGCAGTGTTTACATTACAGCTTAGTGAAAACTTCACTGGCCACCCTTCAGATGGCTACTGGAGGTGTTCAATGGGCAGTGCTGCACAGTGTGCAGTACTGCCATTTAGTGTCTCCACCTTCTGCATGGGGTCACTAAACTTTCCTCATAGAGATGCATTGATTAAATTAATTTCTAAGAGAAGATGCTGATTGGCCAATGCTGTGTTGACTCGTGCTGACTCTGCCCCTGATCTGCCTCCTTGACAGTCTCAGCCAATCCTATTGGAAAGCATTGTGATTGGCTTAGAACACCACTTCTGATGATGTCAGCAGGCTGCAGACTTGAATACAAGTAAGATTTTACTATATTTAGGGAGGCAAGAAGGTGATGTTAACACTTTTGGGTAATGAATACATGTCTGTGTTAATGATCATATAGTGTTCTTATAATATAACTAGAACATTCACTAAAATACTATGCTTTAATTTACAGGATAGCAAACTGAACATTGTATTCGTTTATAGTTATGGAAAGTTGGAAGATTTTTTTCCTGCTTACATTTTGCAGTTTGTAGGGTTCAACAGTAAACTTTGAAATAATGGAAACTGACCAGGGAATTGCACATTCTAAGCTAAAATAACCAAGATGGAAAATAACTGAACTGAAAAACATTTTCTGATTCAACTATTTTGTCCTAAAATTTGAAATTCCTTGGAGAATTAATTACTTGTGGTTGATGGGATAACTTTGCCTGTTGTTAAAAGGACACTCCAGGCACCATAACCACTCATTTCATTTAAGTGATTATGGTGCTTTAATTGCCATTATTTTCCATCACTTTGACACTGAACTCTTAACCATTTGAAAACATTAAAAAAGTTTAACATTAAACAGTAGGACACAGGGGCATAACTAGAAACTGTGAGGCCCCGATGCAAGATTCAATTAAATCTCCTTCACCACGCCACCTCGCCACCTCGCCACCTCGCCAGGGAAATCTGATGTTGTTAGGAGATGTGGGGAATCTGATGGTGGGCTAGGTCAGAGGGAAGGTGCTTGGGGACTATAATGGTGAGGTGGGTGGATAATCTGGTGGTGGGCTGGTTAGGAGAGAAGACTCTGTGGGAATATGATGGTAGGGTGAGTGGGAGGTAGGGAAATCACTGTGGGGAATCTTATGGTAGCCTGATTGATAAGGAAAGTGCTGTGGGGAATATGATAGGCTGATTGGTAAGGAAGGTTCTGTGGGGAATATAATAGATGGAAAGTGTGGAACACAGCGTGAAGTACAAAGGTGTAGAACAGATGGGGGTACTGCGAGGATGATGGAGAGTGGGGTGGAAAGCACTGTGGGAATACCACAGTACCCTAAACCACGTTCCGTCTTATTTTCCCACAATTAATTATTCCCATGAGTTTAACACATGTTTTCCTATACTGTTCTGCAAGCCCTTTCACACTTTATACTTTAACAGGGGTCCTTCTTTGGTGCCTGTGTTTGGCTCAGTTAGGGGAGTAGGGCCCTCTTCTTTGCTGCTACTCAGCTGTGGATTTCCAGGCTATCCCCTTCAGCTCTCCTGTAGTAGACTGGCCAAACAGAAGCATTGTGCCACAGGAGAATTCTCCTTCTCATGCAACTATGCTACTAACGTGCTCCATCTTGTTGGCGCTCATTCAGTGAGTCAGACTCCAGATACTATAGCCACTTCAATGGGGTGAAGTATTTATGGTGCTCAGAGTGTCCTTTTAACTCACCAGTCTACACAGTCTAGTGGGTACATAATCCTGTGCTTGGCTAGCAATAATTTTGCTAAAGGTTCAATATAAACTGATTTTTTAATCTAGTTCTTAGCAGAAAATAAAGTAATTATGTTCATTGTTGAAAAGAGAAAGATATGGATAGCATGATAAAAAAAAAATAAAGTAATTGCTTTACCCTAAGGCAGGGGTTCTCAACCCAGTCCTCAAGGACCCCCTACCAGTCCAGGATTTAGGGATTACCCTGCTGTGTCTAAAGTGTTTGTCCTTCCCCCCCACCTAAAAACACAATAGACAAAGACGGGTAATCACTAAATCCTGGACAGTTCGGGGGTCCTTGAGGACTGGGTTGAGAACCCCTCCTAAGGGCTGTCTCTACACATAGAAATGCTATGTGTGGATAAAATACATAATTTCCAAAATGATCCACAATTTATATGCATAATAAAATTCAACAAATGAATAAGGTAAAAGCCCAGAGTTGCCCATTCTCATTGGAGGGATTGTGCTAGAAAACCAGATTAAGTCTAGTTATCATAACATTTACAAAGTATTGATTATGAGGCACTAAAGCATTTGGGAGCAATCTTCTATCTGTTTTGATAACTTCCCAATTGGCTAGTTGATGCCATAGTGCATATAGAAATATTTGTGTCTAATGGATAGTTACAGGAATAAAATATGACCTCAGGAGAAATGATGAACAAATGATTTAAAAGAGATGAAGGTTGGCTCTCATGTCAGAAATCATCAATACAACTTTATTCTGAATCTACTTCACCACTTAGACACCATTAAATAATAGACAACTAAATGAGTTGGTACTGCTATATACTTATCGAGAGCATTAGGTGATCTGACATGTAGTTATGTGATCTGACATGCTTAAATCCAGACAGTGGTATAGAAGACTATATGCACCAACCAGGAAAGAAGAAAAATATAAATTTAAAGTAAGACTGTCACATTTGTTTATATACATCTTCAAGTTACTGTTTTATAAAATATAGATCATGTTTTATATTTTGGGCTTTCATAAATAAAAAAATGGTAAAGGTTGCACGAGTAAATTATAAAAGGGTGCTATCCTCAAGAGGCATCCCTTATAATGCAAAAAAAAATGAATACTCTAAATATAACAAGAAGCACACCAAAGTGTAGCAAAGTATACAATCCGTAATTTTTTTTGTACAATCAAATATAACATAAAAAAATAATTACTACAACATACAAATGATAGAGGCTATAGTAAGCAAGAAACAAAGCAAAAAACTACATGTAACACACATAAAGCCTTAGAGGACTGGACACGTGCACCACAAATCTCCCCCAACGTTTTGGCACAAACACGTGAGTCTCTCTCAAGGGACAGTCAGTATTTTATATATCTTCAAATTAATTGTGAAAGATCCTCTGTCTCTGGGTTATAAATCTATCCTCTGTTTCGTCTGTTTGTTCACCCAAAAACCCCTTCCATTCCCTTGCTGGTTCGTCTATTTGTTCACCTAAAACCCCTTCCATTCCCTTTCTGCAAAATGGCACTTCGGATACAGTCGAAGTGTTGAAGTAGTAGAACACGTTGTGGCGGCCATCTTATTTAGTCGAACGTGTTCAGCTGTGTTTTGTCATCAAGTTCATGGAACTCAAATCAGAGAAATTTGACTTTTCATTCGTATAGTCGAACGACGTTCAGTGAATTGAAGTCCACAAACTTTACACACTTTAACTACGGCCATTCATCATTCCATTTGGTAATTTGAACAGTAATTCGACTGTTTTAAATAGACCGGCCGCACAGCCTAATTCTCTGGAACTATTTTGGGCATGAAACCATGTGTGCGGTCGGTCAAAAGAGACTTTCATGAATTTCCTGAACCCCTGCTCTGATCTGGGTGATTTTTGGATATGTTGTTCACCAAGATCAGTGCTATCAGGGGATATAACTTATGGGGATATGTTATGTTTTGGGGTGTTTTCTATACTTTGTGTAAAATGTGTTTTTTTCTGCCTGGGGATAATTGAGATAGTACATTATCTACCTTAATTATATCACAGGCAGAGGGGAGGGATTGTGTGCTGTATGTGGGAGTGTCGGACATTGTTATATTGTTCTTATTGGTCTGTACAGCTTGTAATATGGTGCTCCATCAGGTCCAGGGGGTGCCTCTGGCCTGAGGAATTGTATATAAAGCCAACCTGTACCATTAAACCTTCAGACTTCTTCACCTTCAATACTGAGTTCTGTCTCTTATTGTAGGGAATCGCTATGACACAATCACTAGCTCTTGTAAGAGCTGTTCCTGCTTCTCTCATGGATGACTCTGGGATCGCTACAGCATCTCTCACTCTTGGGAAAAGGACGTCTCTGGCGGTGAAACCCTGTACTACTTAGGGTACCGCTACATTAATATTTTGGATAGCCGAGATCAGATAAAGTTACACATAGTGATAAAAAGAAGAATTAAACACATTAAAGCTAATTAGAATTCTCATTTTAAAATGCCTCTGTCACTTGTGTTTTTTTTTGCATGTTTGCAAAGAACCCCCTAGGTGAGACAGCCATTTGTATGGTGATGGCAGGGAGAATTAGGTTGGGATATATACATACCTGGTGTTTTGCCTTCTTGGTGATGTCATCTTTTCTCTGTCATATGTCTTCATTCGCTGATGAATTTACCTGTCAGGATCCTCATGAACTGTGTACTGTCACACATCCATGATAGTACAAAAATGAGCCTATTTAAGACAGTAGAATTTTCCAATCTTGCATTTACATAATAATCCAGCATAAACATATGTTAATTCCAGGATGTGGGCTCCACCCATTGCCAAATTTTGATAAAGTAGTCAGAAAGTAGGTTAAATAAATTACAACAAAATCTACAAGGACATTTTATAAATATGTTATTATTATTTATTAATCTCTGAAAAATGATAGTGCCTCTTTAACTTTATTAACCCGTAATCAAACAGACATAAGATTTACAAATAACTTAAAAACAGGACACACCTGAATAGGAAAGAAACAAAACAAAATACTTCTACTGCTCATTTTAAAGGTACAATGCCATCTCCAGAAATGTACATATGAAAATTATTAACATTGCTTAGGAAGACTCTTTGGGACCAATTATTCCCATCCAGACGATGTGCATATATTTTATATGTGAATAGTTCACAATCTTATCATGGCATGCACTACATTCACACAATATGAATATTGCTGTTAGATACTGTATTAATGCCCCTCATATGAGGAAGAAATGGAATTAGAATATTCCTGCTTAGATTCTAAATTATAAAATTATATTTTATAGAACAATGTTTTGAGTAAGACTATTTTGTAGGTATGTGCATGGGAAAAAAAATCGTTTTGATTCAGCATTCAGAAATTTGGCACTTGCGCAATTTGGGACTTCGGCAATTCAGTTCGGACCTCCTGAAATTCGAGACTTCGGGAATTCAGCCCTTCGGGACTTCACCACTTCAGGACTTCAGGGTTAGGAGTAGGGTTAGAAGTAGGATTACAGTTAAAGTTGGGTTAGAATTAGGGTTAGGAGTAGGATTAGGGTTGGGTTAGGAGTAGCGTTAGGGTTGGGTTAGGGTAGGGTTGGGTTAGGAGGAGGGTTAGTGTTAGGAATGGGTTAGGGTTAGGAGTAGAGTTAAGGTTAGGTCAGGTTAGGATTAGGGTTAGGAGTAGTGTTAGGGTTGGGTTAAGAATAGGGTAATGGTTAGGAGTAGGATTTGGGTTAGGTTAGGAGTAGGAGAAGGGTTGGGGTTAGGGTTTAGTTAGAATTAGGTTTAGGATTAGGGTTAGGGTAGGGCTAGGGTAGGGCTAGGGTTGGGTTAGGAGTAGGGTTAGGATTAGGGTTAGGTATAGGGTTAGGAGTGGGGTTAGGAGTGGGGTTAGGAGTGGGGTCAGGGTTGGGTTAGGGGTAGTATTAGGGTTGGGTTAGGAGTAGGGTTAAGGTTAGGGTTCGGTTAGGAGTGGGGTTAGGGTTGGGTTAGGTTTAGGAGTAGGGTTAGGGTAGGGTTATGGTTAGGAGTAGGGTTTTGGTTGGGTTATGAGTAGGGTTAGGATTAGGGTTTGGCTAGGAGTAGGGTTAGGAGTAGGGTTAGGGTTTGGTTAGGATTAGGTTTAGGATTAGGGTTAGGAGAAGGGTTAGTGTTGGGTTAGGAGTAGGGTTAGGATTAGGGTTAGGTGTAGGGTTAGGAGTGGGGTTAGGAGTGGGGTCAGGGTTGGGTTAGGGGTAGTGTTAGGGTTGGGTTAGGAGTAGGGTTAGGCTTCGGTTAGGAGTGGGGTTAGGGTAGTGTTATGGTTAGGAGTAGGGTTAGGGGTAAGTTATGGTTAGAGGTAGAGGTACCCTAACCCTACTCTTACCCCTAACCCTACCCTAACCCTACTCTTACCCCTAACCCTACCCTAACCCTACTCCTTACCCAACCCTAACCAAACCCTACACCTAACCCTACTCCTAACCATACCCTAACCCTACTCCTAGCTCAACCCTAACCCCACTCCTAACCCTACCCTAGCCATACTCCTAACCCAATGCTAACCCTAACCCTACTCCTAACCCAACCCTAACTCTACTCCTAACCTAACCTAACCCTACCCTAACCCTACCCCTACCCGTTTTGACACTTTTCAGAAGTCCAATGCACTTTTGCACTTCTGAAATTCGGCACTTCGGCAATTTGGTTCAGTTCGCACTTCCGAAATTCGTCACGTTGGAAATTTGACACTTCAGCAATTCGGTTTGGACTTCCGAAATTTGGCACTTCGACACTTCGGACATTTGGCAATTCAGCACTTGGGCCATTCGGACATTTGGAAGCATTCGTCCGAACCAAATTGCAGGTCTGCTATTTTGCTTAATTTTTTTTATCCATAATCCACAATTTCTAGATGTTACCTAATATTTTGATTTCTGGATTAGCACCAAGTCAATGCTAAGAAATTCTTTACTCTAAATAGCATTTCTTATTAAATAGACACTTTTGTTTAATGTTTATCAAAAACAGCTCTTAACATAATAGCACAGGTTTTCAGGATTGTTGCAGCTCCCGACCCGCCGGGTGCCGCGGCCGTACCCGACCAGCACGTTCTCCCCGACACCACGAGCTTACCTGCTCATCGGCGAGCCGATAGCCGCTCAACTGCCTTCTCTGGGCATCGCTCCCAAATCAAACATGGCGCAGACCACGTGGTCGCGTCCATCTTAAGCTCCGCCCCTCTAATGAATACAGACGTGCGCGTGACATCACGACGTCAGCGCACGCGCAGGTTCTGGGGTCAGAGGTCACCCTCTGAACAATCAGAAGCCAGAGAGGGATATTTAAATCCCTAATTCACTTTACTTCCTTGCCCTGTCGTGGTTTCCTATTCCTGAGAGTGCGTTTATCTTTGTGATTCTGACTTCCTGGTATCCTGATCTTGGCTTTTCCCTGGTTATTCTGAATTCTGGTTCCACTGACTTGGCTTGTTTAAACGGTATTTGACCTCGGCTTTCCCTTTGACCATTCTCTATCTCTAGCGTATTAGTCTGGCCATTCTAAGGTCCGGTTTACGCTCTGTCCTTTTATTTTCCTTTTCTTTTGTATGTATATATTTACATAGTTTCTGCGTATTGGACCACACTAGCTGCTGTGACAAGGATAATGTAAAACACTAGTAGATTGGTCATTGATTCGATCATTTTAATATATCCACCTGTCATAATACTAGGTTCAATATGCCCCTGTAAAAATATCGTGAAAATGTTTCCATTTGGACATTCTTGAGAAATTAAAAAATAAAAGATTTCTAACTGAAGAACGCTATTAGTAGATGCCTCATATGATTGTTTTATACTTTAGCTAGACTTTTATTGTTCCTTTAATTCCTTTAAGAAGCACACAAAATGTTTGCTTGCTATTACTATGATGATTTAAATGATACAAATAAAATAAGTGAGTAACCCTTAAAAATATTTTTAAAAGCGGGGGGCGGGCATGGCTGGCAGCAATACAGAGCGGACGGTTTCTCGCAGGGCTCCTCTTAGACCCAGAGAAAAACACGATAAAAGCCATGAAAAACGCAGCAATTTCACCCGAGAGACAGACACTCCCCAAGTAGAGACAATGGGGAAGAAAAATAAGCAGAACCACGGTCCAGCTAGGCCCCAACAGCTTGATATTAGACTATCTTTTGAGAGGCCTGTGATACCACAGAGACCTAAGATGGCCCACTGTACACCCAAGGCATATGAAGCCTCCCTGGAAGATGAGGAATTATTACCCTCTCCTCGATCGGATGCCAAATCTTACACACCAGAGTCTGAGGAAGACGAGGCTCCTGCCACGAAAGGTGACATAAAGAGGCTCTTGGTGGAACTACAGCAGGTCTGGAGGGAAGACCTCCAGAAAGTCCAGACAGAAGTGGAGGAGGAATGCCAGTGGGTCCAAGGCCTAGAAACAAGAGAGACCTCCAGAGATGAAAAACTACAGGCTACAGAACTAGCCTACAAGTGCTCACCTCACAGGTACAACAACTGAGATACACAGTGACCGCAATGGAGGTCAGACTAAGGCGAAAAAACCTGCGCCTCAGAGGTTTCCCTGAAAAGGTCAACAACGCACAGCTCCTACCTTACGTTCACAACCTCATAACAGCCATGGGCATTAGAGGCAGCCCCGACATGCCACAGATCACCTTGGCATTTAAAGGTAGGAGGTCTGCAGCAGCGCCCAGCACAGCATCCAGAGATCATTGTGATGACCCGGGACACCTCTGTGAGATCTGCAATAATGACAAAATCCAGAGAAATGGGGATGATACTGAATGAGCGCCACAGGGTAGCTATATACCTAGATACACCGTTCTTCATCCTCACGGGAAAAAGAAAACTGGCACCCATAGCCTAAGAGACGCTAATATACGTTACCGCTGGGGTGTAACAGAAAACGCGGGAGAGAGACGCTCAATAACATCGGAGGATGACCCGTAGCTCTTTCTACAACTTGCTGGCCTGTCAGACATGCCACAGCAGGAGACCTCACCACCTACCAAATAAACAGAGGAATCGGAGAGCATCAACAAACGCAGCAACAAAGTCAGGAGACTGACACCATTGCCCAAAGTTGCAGGAACTAGATCCTACAAGTAACTGGGGATTGCACAGCGACAGACGATGTCGGCAACACCTTTTGGGATTCATCATAATCCAACAGCTCACAGGACTCGGCCATCGGCCCTTACAGTCCTTATAGTCAACAAAGCGACCAACGAGATTCATTCGGCGAGTACGACTATAACGGGGCTCAGTTCACAGTACCCCGTTACTGAATCCTATTATTGTACCCATTACGATATCTCTATGCTCACACATGATACTTACCTGAATATATTGGAAAACTTGCATATGCTATTTTAAAGCTAATAAAATACAAATTAAAAAAATATATATTAAATAAGTCCACACATGCAGCAAAGGTAAAAAGAAAAGGGTATGCACTACCCCTTTAAGAAAACAGACAAAGAACAAAAGCAAGAATTGCTTTTTTCCCCTCTCCCCCTTAGCATATGATGTAGTTTACTCAAAAGAGAAATTATCAAAGAATATGTAAATTTTGTACCTCCAAGATAAACCAATGAAACATTGTTACAACATTGCTCTGATGCTACATTATAATTAAATATTGTCCTCAAAAACATTTTATGTACAATAATAATTTACCTTTCCCTACTGTTAAAATGCAATGTACTCTCCAAGCTTTTACATTTACCTTTCTTTATGCAATGTATGTTAAAAAAAAAAAAAATGAAAATAAAAACTATACATTAAAGAAGAAATTGACACTTGTAATGTATCTACAAAGTGTAAATTTTGGCCAAAAAGTCATAATATACATAACAGTCAAAAAATATATATCAGTATCATCTGGACAAATCTGCCAGAATGCTATTTCACATTTAAAGACTCCATATACTTCGAGCTTTGGTTTAGCGTTTCACATGCACTAAAGAATATTGACTATAACAGCACACAGAATTTGATCCATCCAATCCAAAGTTCACCCCCTCCCCCCCCCTCACACCTTGGCCTATCCACCTCTTGGCAAGTCGGCCCTGGCTGGCTTTCAGCATTTAAGGTTATTTCCAGATCTACAAATAGTTACAAAAATGGTATCCTCCACAGTGCTAAGGCAACACATTTCATCGGCTCTGCACACTTCATCAGCAGATAAAATCCAGATTTGTAACAAAATTCATCAGCCTTAAACAAAATCTGGACCCAGATTTGACTTATTACCTAAAAATAAATTCTCAAAAAATAAAAATAAGTTCTCTAAAAATAAGAGTCGCTTCTCAAACCTGCAAATATATATATATATATTTTAAATGTAATTATAATCTTAATTTTTTTCACTACCTCGTATAAATAAATATATATATATATATATATATATATACACACACACACATATATATATATATATATTTTTTTTAAAGAAAATATAATATAATATTGTGTATATAAATATATACATATAATTTATTTTTTATTATTTATTTAATATTTCAGAGATACCTTTAACCCTATAATAAGTCTTAAAGGGGCAACACCACCAAAGAAAAAGTATGATCCTATACAAATCACTTCTATATATTTAGATAAATAAAACTTTTATGTACTAGTAGTCCATTTTTATCATATCCTTGGTGCACGGGGTTCTTGCTTTTGTTCATTTTCTGATTGCTTACACAGTGCGTGAATATAATAAAGGCACTGACTAAAAAAAAAAAAAAACACTCTTTCCTGTGACCTTATAATACAGTGATGATGCACCTTTTTGAGCCTGAGCGCCAAACTACAATTCCCAACAAAATGCATTTTAGTGTGCTCAAACACGGCTATTACACACAAAATAGATTTATTTTTTTTACATGATGAGAAAACTACACACAACTTTCTAAACAAATTAAATTTTCATGTTTTTTGCCAGTGCTGCAATGCTCCCCCTGTATGTACTTAGATAAAGCAGGACACGGCTATTGCTGGACACAATAGGCCACAGCAATGCTGACTGCTCTCCTCCCTAGAGGAGATAATGTAAGCAGGGCCGTCTTTAACGCGGGGCAAACGGGGCAGCTGCCCCGGGCCCAGTTTCTCTTGGGGGCCCGAGGCACCTGCCCCGTGGGCCCCGCTGACCCGGCGGGCGGGTGGCCGGTCGGGCAGGAAGGCGGGCGCGCGAGGAGCACTCACTGCTTCCTCTTTAGCTCCCTCGCGCACCGCACTGATGCCGGAGCCGGAAGATGACGTCATCTTCCGGCGCCGGCATCCCTACGCGGCGCGCGAGGGAGCTGAAGAGGAAGCAGTGAGTGCTCCCTCGCGCGCCCGCTTCCTGCCCGACCGACCACCCGCCCAGGAGCCCAGCAGCACCACTGGACCCCAGGGAATCCCCCCAGCACTCCAAAAGGTAAGGAGGCTGGGGGGATTACATTTAAAAAAAAAAAATGTGTGTATGTGTTTGTGTGTTAGTGTATGTGTGTGTTAGTGTGTTTGTGTGTTTGTGTGTTTGTGTGTGTTAGTGTGTGTTAGTGTGTGTTAGTGTGTGTTAGTGTGTGTTAGTGTGTTAGTGTGTTTGTGTGTGTTAGTGTTTGTGTGTTAGTGTATGTGTGTGTTAGTGTATGTATGTGTGTGTTTGTGTGTGTTAGTGTATGTGTGTTAGTGTATGTGTTTGTGTGTTAGTGTATGTGTGTGTTAGTGTATGTATGTGTGTGTTTATGTGTGTTAGTGTGTGTGTATGTGTGTTAGTGTGTGTATGTGTGTTAGTGTGTGTGTGTTAGTGTGTGTCAGTGTATCTGTGTGTTAGTGTATGTGTGTGTGTGTCAGTATGTCTGTCTGTCTGTGTGTCAGTATATATGTGTGTGTATATCTGTGTGTGTCAGTATGTGTATGTGTCAGTATATCTGTCAGTGCGTCAGTATGTCTGTTAGTGCATGTGTATGCATGTGTCAGTATATCTGTCTGTGTGCCAGTATGTCTGTGTGTATCAGTATGTGTATGTGTCAGTATGTCTGTCAGTGCGTCAGTATGTCTGTTAGTGCATGTGTATGCATGTGTCAGTATATCTGTCTGTGTGCCAGTATGTCTGTGTGTGTGTGTGTCAGTATATCAGTCTGTGTGTGTCAGTGTATGTGCCTGTGTGTGTGTGTCAGTATTTCTCAGTGTATGTGGGTGTCAGTATATCTGTCAGTGTGTGGGTGTCAGTATATCTGTCAGTGTGTGGGTGTCAGTATTTCTGTCAGTGTATGTGTGTCAGTATGTTGATCAGTGTATGTGTCTGTGTGTCAGTATGTCGGTATATGTGTCTGTGTGTCAGTATGTCTGTATATGTGCCTGTGTCAGTATGTCTGTATATGTGCCTGTGTCAGTATGTCTGTCAGTACGTCTACCAGTGTATGTGTCTGTGTGTGTGTCAATATATGTACCTGTGTCAGTGTGTCTGTCAGTGTATGTGCCTGTTTATCTGTATGTAGTCAGTGTATGTATCTGTGTATCTGCTTGTGCGTCAGAGTGTGTACCTGTGCATCTGAGCCGCAACTTTAAATACAAATACACCCCTCCATTCAAACTTCAACACTACATATAAAACACACTCCTGCATTGAAACGTCAACACTACATACAAGCACACTCCTACATTCAAAAACAAACACTACACATAAATGCACACTTGCATTCAAACTCCAGTACCACATACAAACACATTCACACAAACATACTCCATACAAACACATGCTTACATTCAAACATACTAACATGGCTCAGTGCTAAATACAACCCTGCAAGCATGGGAAATTGGTAGAGTCCCAGCTGTCAAAGCATTGTTGGAGTTGCACGACAGATGGGGTTCTACCTTTAGTCCAACCTTGCAATTGGGGGTCCCAATAAAATTCATTCTACTTTAGTACCGCCACTGCGTTGGGATGGATGCCGTGATTGCATACCAGGGAGTGAGGGGCGAGAGCGGCAGGGCACAGGGGGCCCAAGCAAACACTTGCCCAGGGTCCATTCATTATTAAAGACGGCCCTGAATGTAAGGCCTCTTTATCGTAGCAGTGGGTTTGCTTGCTTTAATCAACGGAACTTCCAAATCATAGAGCCCCATGACAGCTCCAGCCACTTCAAGTATACTCAGTACCTATGATGTGACACACCTTGTCTTGTGTAAAATACAAAAATGGTTCAGGCACTCCAAGATCTAGAAATGACAAATTTATTGAAGCTCAAAGTAACACAACGTTTCGACCCTGCAGTCTTTGTCAAACTTGTATTTTATGCTATTTCCATTGGAACCTGGTGCTTAGTCCTGGTTTGGTTGCATCCTGGCTCAGACTGATGGGATTGAGTGCAGTTCCCTATGTTTGTTAGAAAACCTTGTCTTGTGTGCCAGCAGAGAGGATTCTACATGCCCCTTGTGGCACTTTCCCAAGGGTTCCCTATCACTGGTTTGATACAATATGCAATGCAATAAAAGTATGTATAAATACAACACCTAATTCATTAACCCCTTAAGGACCAAACTTCTGGAATAATAGGGATTCATGACATGTCACATAGGTCATCTGTCCTTAAGGGATTAAGTAGTCAAATGAGGCAAATGTGTAACAGGCAGACCAGAACTTTAAATAAATTACTTGTTTGAAGAGTACTAGTAGTGTGCTATTATTCCAGAAAAGGACCCAGAGACAGAACTTGAAAAGGATACAGCTGAATAAATGTTGAGGCTGATTTTAGAAAGCAGACACATGCATCTACATGAACACAGATACAAACACTCACAAACATGAATCCAATGACAAATGCCTACATCTGCATCTCGATTAATACATCCAGTTTCGCTCAGACTGAAACAGAGATAGATACACAGATTCATACATACAATATGACTTAATGTAGATGTGGTCAAACATCCAGCCCTTGTTGCGCATCAGACATGATTGCGCATGAGCCTGTCCTATCAGAGGCTCTTTTTAATGTGAGTCGATATAATTCACTCCAATCACCTTATTAATAATATCTCTACAGATTTACGCTATGTTATTCTCTCTTTTTTTTTCATGTAATTAATACCCAACATAAATATTGGATGTAAGAGGATATTATTATGTATTTCACTTACTATCTACAGCGCTCCACTATAGTATAAGCCACAGGAGAGAAGGTTGTTCGAACCTAGGCATATATAATCCTTTCCTTTACATATCTACCACAGGGGGTGAGGGAGACTCCCCCTGGAGTGTGAAGCGGCTATTGCAATTTTGTATTTGTATATAAAATTATTGAAGCACACTATCCACGGTTTTCTTGTTCTCAACATAATTGCGCATGACTTCTCAAGGGAGCCTTTTACCTGATCCTGCCCCTTGGCTCTACCACTGTATCAGCCATGTCTTAAAGAGACACTACAGTCACCAAAACAACTTTAGCTTAAGGAAGCAGTACAGTATTAGTGTATAGATCATGATCCTGCAGTCTCACTGCTCAAATCTCTGCAGTTTAGGAGTTAAATAGCTTTTGTTTCTGTCCATGGAGCCCTAGTCACACCTCCCCTGGCTGTGACTCACACACCATACATGAAAAAAATGGTTTCACTTGCAATTAGATGTAACTTACTTTAAAAGTTCTTATTTCCCACTCTCTAAAGTGAATTTTCATCATACACAGAATGCTTCTGTTGGGTCTAGCAAGCTGTCAACAGTGTAGGGGATAATACATTTTAAATTAAATAGAATTTGCAATGAAGGAGGTATAAACATTAGCTGACTCTTTACAGGAAGTATTTAGAAAGGCTGTGCAAGTCACATGCAGGAAGGAGTGACTAGGGTGCATAAATAAAGTGATTTAACTCCTAAATGGCAGAGAATTGAGCAGTGACACTGCAGGGAAACGATCTATACACCAAAACTGCTTCAATAAGCTAAAGTTGTTTTGGTGACTATAGTGTCCCTTTAAGTCACTAACATGATTGCATGTTCATGTGTTTCTTATATGATGTGATGCTATACTTTGCATCTGGTTTACAATTAAGATATAAATATGCTACAAGATGCATATTGTTTAGTAATATAAACATATTCTTCAAATGTATTATAGCATAGAACATGAGTGAAAAACGTCCTTGTCTGTTCATTTAGGTGTCCTATGGTTTGTCCTGATTACTGTATATAACCTTGCATTACTGTGTAGCATGGCTTATAATAGTTCCTGGAAATATGGTAGTTTATTGCATAACATTTCCTAAATACATTCAATTGTAGATCAGTGTATAGAATTGATGACAGTAGCAGTAAATATACATTTAAATTTTATATTTTAGTGGTAATATGACATGCTTGATTAAGAGACTGGAGAGATCTCTGCTATGCTTCTCTGTAAAGGCAATTAATGCCTTCAATGCAGAAAATGTTATACTTATGAGCTTAGGGGAATTAAACATAAAAGTGTTGCTGTATTTTTAAGCTTCACCATGAGATTTTTGTTTTTATTGTTCCCTGTTTGGTATTATATTATAGAATTATGCATTACTTTATATCAAAATATACAGATGTACAGTATACACATTCCCCCCTTCCTCTACGAATCAGTAACTGAAAATAAAAATTGGTTTATTCATGGTGATTTAGGACTGATTACAAAAGATAGGGATTGTGAAACAGTTACGAATGTGATTTTTTGTCATCAAAATTGAGAAATGCTTTAGTACATCAAAATTTCACATCTTATTTTGTAAGAAAACTGAATTTTGCTAAAATATGTATTTGACACTGAACGCAACCTAAAATGCAATCAATCAGTACCTACAAAGCAAATATCAATTCATATTGACATTTTCACTGAAGCTATGGTAAACAGTAACATCATAATTATTATTATTTTAAATGATTAAAAGCTATTCTAGAACATGTCAACCCTTCCAAAACACTATATATTAGAATTATTCAAAGGCAGTCAAAATATAAGTATTTTTTTTTAGTTACAAAGTAGATCATTACTCTTACTTAAAGTACCTTCACCCCACCCCACCCCACTCCTGCAAAGTGAGTATTACATTAAAACCCACCAGAATAGGATGGTGGTGCCTGAGAGACACAGCTTCAGGTAAGCAGAACTCATCTTTGCCTGCCCTCATGGTTACCTGACCCCCAGCAGTGATATCACCATTAAGATTACTTGCTAAGCATTCTTTTAAGCCATTTTAAGCTATTTTCTAAAGATGGGATATAGAGTCATAAATCATGTCCCCTCCCACCAAATAAATTTCCTGTCAAAATTGTCATGTAAAAGGTACCCAACCATCTTGACTTCTGAAGGTCTTATTGTATTTCCTTCAGAGATCATTTTAGAATAAACCTTTCTTCAGATGGAACACTTGCCATCCCTTCTTTATAATGGCATGATGTCTTATTAGGAAATTGCCATAGCTATGGCATGAGTGTAATATTTAAGACATTTAATTTCAAAGTGGCATATCTACTCTTCCAAATAAGTAAATGGCATTATTTTTCCAACAGGTAATAGCACCTACCACCTTAAATATCAATATTCTAAAGATTTTGCCACTGGCAGTTTACCTAGATATCTGGTTACATCCCTATTTCCATAGAGGAAATGTCCTCAGTAGAATATCTCTTTTATGAAATGCCCTTGCTGCCATATGGTCACGTGTTCTTGGCTTTTTCAGCAGTTATGATAAACAGAGACCCAGAATCTTTTCTTTTGGAGAGGGTTCCCATGTCCACATGTGTGTCTGGCAGTGGCGGATCCAGGGGGGGGGCAACGGGCAATTGCCTCCCCCGAGATTCTCCCCTGCCGGCTAATGCAGGGCTGGCATTGTCTAAGTGCCAGCCCTGTAATGTGCCTGCGGACCGTGGTGGGAGATCAGAGATCTCTCTCCCCAGTCCCCAGGCACTGTGATCGCAGCCGACAGGTGAGGGAGGGGGAGAGGACCCGGGAGCTTAGCCTGCAGCTCCTCTGGGTCCTATTCTTGCGAGCACCACCAAGGATCGAAATATGTCCCACCTCCTCCCAGTAAAGGTAAGATAACATAAATTTATTTTATTAAATATAAATTTAAAAAATTATTAAAAAGCGTCCCTACCCTCCTTCCCCCCATACACACATTGCCCCACACACACACACTGCCCTCACATGCACACATACATACAGTGCCCCCCCATACACACACTGCCCCAACATACACACATTGCCCCACACACATACAGTGCCCCCCCATACACACACTGCCCCACACACACTGCCCCCACACACCCCACACTGCCCCCACATACACACACACCCCACACACACTGCCCCACACACACACTGGCCCACATACACACATGACCCCCCCATACACACATTGCTGCCCCCTATACACACATTGCCCCACACACACACACAACACCCCCATACACACACTGCCCCACACACACATACATATATACAGTGCCCCCTCATACACACACTGCCCCACACACATACAGTGCCCCCCATACACACACTGGCCCAAACACACGCACACTGCAGCTCTCTCACATACACTGCCGCCCTCACGCACTCACACACACACTTCACCGTACGCGCGCGCACACACACTGCACCTTTCACACACACTTCACCCCTAAAACATACCACTGCTTCTATGCCCTATATCCCAGCAGACCCAGGTAAGTTGTCAAACTGTTCTTAAACGGTTTCACTACTCACTCTGGGTTGGGATCCTGGCACTATTGGCACCATAACTACTACACTGAGCTGTAGTGGTTATTGTGCCTGGATTATTTATTTAAATAATCTCCATTCCCCGAGATCAGGCTCTGTATCCGCCACTGGTGTCTGGTAGGTCAAGATCAATACTCTGAGATTGCCACATAGATTATCTTATTTCTTCTGATTTCCTTGTTCAAGAGCTAAACATGTCAGAGTCTAACATGATATCTCCCCACTGGACAGGAAACAAATGTAGTTTTTTATTATATTAATCTTTTGGCAGTGGAGAACTGACAACATTTGCCTTGGGGGCCAAATACAGTCCAAAACAGCACCTCTTCTTTTCTGTATAATCACACACTATATACTAATACATTTTTTACCTCTCATTTTTAACCAAACTTAACATGACGCCCTCTGTATGATATAGAGAACTTGTGGTTCTAGTGCGGTTATTCTGTCAATGTCCTCTGTGACTGCTACTTTTTGAGAGTGTTACATTTCAGTTACGATTATCTATTTAGTGTGTACTTATACATTTCCATCCAGGTTGAGTGTGGGTCTACTAATCTTGCCCTATTTTTGTTATGTATTTATCTTTGTTTAATAAAATATATATTATATAACAGTTCTAATAAAAAAAAAATGTGGGAGCATTCACGCTATAATAATAATATATTTTTTTTTTTTATGGTCGGCTTAAATGCCGATAGTAAAAATGACCGTTGTGATGTATTAAAGACTTATGGACTGACTAGTCTAATAGGTCATTCGTTTAACATGTTGAAAAACAGTATGGAGCAGCACTAAGGTATTGCCAAATACCAAACAAAAAAAATTCAATGAACTAGTCATAAGCTAGAGATAAATGTGGAAACAGAAGGAAGAGAGGTCCCACCAGTGAGAAGGAGACTCTAGGAAGAGTAGAGAGAGAAATAAGAGAGACCAGAATAAAAACATGTATTTCAAAACGGTGTATATATATATTTAGTAATTAGTATATATCATGAAGATATAGGTATTTTAGTGTGAAACAATAAACAATATATTATTGTAATACCATGCACTGTAGTCAACACTTGTGTTGCACTGGGATTTGCATTGCTATATCTGTTTTCTGCAAAACCTAATGATGCTTAGAGAAATCCCCTGTAATTTTGCTTCTTAGATTAAGACCAGGTAACTATACTCGTATGGGTAGCCAGAGAGCATTTATTTGTTATGGACACATAGTCATAGTGAGTCCATACTTTTAGAAGACATGAAAATGAAATCAAGCATATATGTGCTACAGGAGAAATAAAACTACAGAGGTTTGCAAACACACAACAATATGTTATAGAACATTTAACAATTATTACAGTTGGAAACAAGGGTTTAGACAAAAAAATATACATATAAACTAATAAATAATACAAATTTAAACACTATTGTTTTGTATAATACTTCTCAATAAAACAATTCTCAAGACAGTTAGTTTGTGAACTTAATATTGTTTTATTATTCTAATTCTGTCTAAATGTATAAAACTTTCAATATAACGGAGATGTAACACCATTCGCAATATTTTATTTATAGGCTATAGCTTATTTAAACCCTGAGACTGCCCTGTAGGCACTGCTGCATTATCACTGTCGACACGGAGCCCTGGAGACTGCATGCTACACACAATCAGTTCCAACACAGAAAGTTTTTCAGAGAAACTTTGTAGATGAAATATCAATGAACAGGAAAATAAAGCAATTGTACAGAGTGCAAGGGAAAATATTACTTATAAGGGAAGCACAAAAGTATTTTTTTCTATCAGTAATGGGAAGGCCCACAATGTTATATTAATATCTATCTCATTATTTAAACTTTTTAGCTTTTTTTTCTCTTAATAGATACATTTATTCAGGATACATGAATGTATATGTACTACATTGCTTTTATATGCAGTTACTGTGCATGTTGTAAAATGCGATTTTCACTAGGGTAAAATGGTATTTGGTTACAATAGACTCGCACTGGTAATTTTACAACACACGTTTACATCATTATTCATGTTCACTTAAGATGTCTTGATGGTGTCACAATACACTAATCGCACTCACGGACTAGGGGTCATTTTTTCCCCACAGTTTTGGTAAGTTTACTATTTTATATATCCCTATAAAAACTTGTATATCCCTATAAAAACTTGTTTTTTTTGCCACTGTGTGTATCTTGATAAAGACCAAGGAGGGTCAAAACTGTGATGTTATTATTTCATAACATATTGATAAAATCCCAGAGAATGCTCTGGTTTTGTTCTTTTGTTTATATAATTTTTTTATTTTTTATTTATTTATTCATAAAATATTTTACCAGGAAAGATACATTGAGATTTCTCTCATTTTCAAGTATGTCCTGGGTCCACAAAACATTGCATTGAGACATTAGGGTACAATAAAATACAAAACAATATTAATACACAATATATAAAAAATTTAACATAGAAGAGGTAGGAAACGTATAATCAACCATGACAGGTGCATTCTGTTTTGAGGTATGTAGAGAGGGATCTCTTAAAGGACTTTAGGCTTGGGGAAGATTGGAAAGTGTGCGGGAGGTCGTTCCACAATTGTGGCACTCTGTAGGAAAAGGAGGATTGGGCCACTTTCGCTTTGTATTGAGGTAGACTAAATAAAGTGCTAGTACTGGATCGAAGGTTATAGGAGGTGGGAATAGCTGGGGAGTGCATTCTGCTCAGGTAGAGCTTGAGCTTTCCAGAAAAGCTCTTAAACACAAGGCTGGAAAGATGAGGGGTGTGTCTGGATTCCAGCGACAGCCAGTTTAGTTCTTTTAGCATGTCACATTGGTGGGTCCTCTAATTACATTGTAGCGCAAATCGGCAGAACGAGTTATATAATGTATTGAGTTTATTAATGTGGGATTGCGGTGCAGGTGCATATACTACATCCCCATAATCAATGATTGGCATTAGCATTTGTTGTACATCTCCTTTACTGTAGAGCTTAGGCAGGATTTGTTTCTGTACAGGGCACCTAGTTTTGGATAAAGTTTAGATGCAAGTTTTTCTATGTGGAGACCAAAAGATAGATTAGGGTCTAACAACATGCCCAAGTATTTGAAATAGTGGACTGCGGTCAGTGTGCTTTTTGAATTAGTTTTGATGGATAGGTGGGAATTGTTTAATTTGTGTAATTTGGGTACCATTCCAAAGATCATTGTGACAGTTTTGTCAGAGTTCAGGAAGAGTTTGTTTTTTGCGATCCACTTTTCTACCTCTGTAAACTGGTCTTGGAGCACAGCCTCAAGCTGCGGTAGATCGGATTTGCTGACATAGATTACTGTGTCGTCTGCGTAGGTGTGTACATTTGAGGATTGGCAGACATTAGGCTATTTTCACAAGGGTTATTATATGTATCTGACTAATTTTGTTTGCTTTGCTTAATTAATTATGTAAATGGAGGTGGTGGTAATTGAGGGTATTTGTATATGCACGGGGGAGTGAGGAGGATAATTAAGTATTGATGGGGCTGACACTGGAGTGTCCTCAAACTAATTTCATACATGGGTACCTCACCATATAGTAATACTTTTATACCTCAACAGGTTATCTTAATGAAATGTGAAATAAATAAAATAAATGTGATATACATAAAATATCTATATCCCCAGAGAAACTACTTAACTAATATAGACTGGTAAAAAGAGACTTATATTGAGCTATAATGTATTCAGCACAGCACAGTTTCAGACATACCAGGCTGTATTGTTCAAGCAAAGGCCTTATTAATCATGGGGCTTTCCTTTTCTTTTGAGAGGATAAATACAAATAATCCGCTGTAGGTTAATAGTACTGTTTAGCAGTAAAATCTAGACAATGTATTATGTTTATTTATTTTTTAAGATTTTGCATTTGAAAATCTCAATATGTTATTTTAATAAGCTGTTGTGTAGGCTGCAACTGTCTGTAAATGTTCTCTTTCTTAATATTCTGCCTATTCTGGAGGCTGGGCTGATAGGTACTATAGGTGGGAGGATTATAATACATTATCATACATTCCCTCTAATTATTAATATACATGCTGCAGCTTTTTCTTACACAGTGGAATCTGTCACTAAATAGTAATTAATCTTTGAGCTGTCAGGAAAATCAACAAATTTCTCAGTGAAACTCTGAAGAAGACCCCATCAGCACAGCAACAAATACAAGATTACATTTCATGTTAATAAAGTCTAAATCTGTTACAATTAAACCTGGGGGAAAACATGCATGTTTCCCCCAGCTGTCGAAACCTTTGCCAAAAAACTAAATCTGAAATTAGATTTTTGACAAAACCAAACAGAATTATTCACTAAATTGAAAATTGTCGGGAAGTCAGAGTAAATTCAAAGAGAATTTCAAATTTAAGTAAAAACCAAAGAAAAAAAAGTTACCTGCGCTCTCTCCTTCATCCCTATGTATACTTAAACAAATGGAGGTCATGTACTTACTCCAATGGCCACTGGAGGGAATACTCCTATTCTGACCCTTTACCTTGCATCCTTGAGCTTCTGGCTAAAATATCTCTAATGAGACAGAAAGGGGTATTTTTTACCATTGTAGTAACTAAATGACCTCCATTTGTTTAAATATACATGGGGATTGAGAGAGCGCAGGTAACTTTTTTTCCCTTTGATTTTTACTATATGTATTAGCTAATGTGTACTGTAGTCATTGCTGCCGCCCAGGAGTGATGGGAGTGAGCGCAGGACTTTTCTTGTTTTATTTGTATTCAAATTTAAGTAGCTGGAAACATTCTCTAAGTCAGCTATTCTTCCAGATCAGCTATAGTGACCTTAAAGGTACACTATGGTCACCAAAACAACTTTAGTTTAATGAAGCAGTTTTGGTGTACAGATCATAAGTGGCGTACTAAGGGGGGGGCCATAACTGCCAGTGTTCATATGTCACCCCCCATCAATTGTTATCGTGCGGGCCGCGGCGCCTTTGCGGCCGCACTATACTGCACTGACTGCAGTAATATGGAGGAGCAGTGGGAGGAGTGTTGCGGCGTCGCGCAACGGGACGCCAACGTCACAACGACATGCGCTGCTGCTGCCTGTCCGCCTTCACAGATCTCCAGGATGTGGTCTTTCAGCCAAATTTACTAAATTTAAAATTTACTAATATTAGTAGACATGCATCTACTACTATACTGCAAGTAGGGGCATGTCTACTAAACAGTGAGCAGCTAGTGACTGCTCACTGTTAAAAAAAGCCCCCTAGTGTTTCCCCTCGCGAGCCCCACCCATGAGCGGCGGCCCTAAATGAAAATAGGGGGAACCTATTCCCCACCCTCCCCCTCCCATGAGCGGCATGTAGGGGCTCTAAATGAAAATGGGGGGACCTATTGTCCTCCCTCCCAGCCCCCACCCATGAGCGGCAGATGGGGGCCCAAATGAAAATGATGTGGGACCTATTGTCCCTCCCACTCCCATGAGCGGTAGGTGGGGGCCCTAAATGAAAACGGGGGGGACGCATTGTCTCCCCCGGCCTTCACCCATGAGCAGTAGGTGGGGGGCCCTAAATGACTATGGGGGGAACCTATTGTCCTCACCCCACCATGGGTGGGGGCTAAATGTAAACCCCCCAGGTCATCTCCGCACCCAATTTTTTTTTTTAATAAAGACCTACCTACCCCACTCACCCAGAGAATGCTCTGGTTTTGTTCTTTTGTTTATATAATTAAAAATAAATAAAAAATAAAAAATAACTTACCATTTGATGTCTTCTTTTTTCTAAAATCTTTTTTCAGACCCAAAAAAGTCCAAATAAAAATCCATAATACCCGTCGCAACTGTAAAAAAAACCTATACAAAAAAAAACCAACGCTAAAAAAGTAATCCATCTTCACCCAGCGAGGGCACCGCACAGACTGAGCTGTGCAGGGTGGGGAAAGGTTTATAAAGCCTTCCCACTTCCTGAAATTTGACTTAGAGCACTCTAATTGGTTGATTTCAAGCCAAGCAATCAGAGTGCTCTAAGTCTCTACATTTACCTGTCAAAGCACTCTTGATTGGCTTGAAATCCAACCAATCAGAGTGCACTGTGTCATTTTACACAGCGTGGGAAAGTTCTTTGGAATTTTCCCATGCTGTGTAATGTGACTCATAACACTGTGATTGGTTGCTTTCAATTTGAAAAGCTATGCTGTGATTTTAATCTCCCTTATGCTATTATGGGGGTTATAATAGCATAAGGGGAGTCACAAACAGGGGAGGTGAGGCTAGGGCTGCATAAACATAAATAAAATTGATTTAACTCCAAAATGGCAGAGAATTGAGCAGTGACACAGCAGGGGCATGATTTATACACAAAAACTACTTCATTAAGCTAAAGTTGTTTTGGTGACTATAGTGTCCCTTTAAATTTGAAATTCACTTTTAATTCCCGGCAATTCTAACTTGTGAATCACCCTGACAGTTTTCAGTTTATTGCAGTCTGCGATAAAAAAAGGAAAAAGTGTAATCTGTACTTATTCCTTTTTTTAATACATATATATTTTTTTCTCTCTACGTGTTACTTTTCTTTATACATATATCTTAACTCTACTTATTCCTCTTTTTTATCACAATTTGTATAGATATAATATTTATAACAGCACTGTTATATGTCACACTATCTTATTTATATTTTATTTTTAATCTATTACTTTCAGACAGATCTGGAGTGGAAATGTGTGTGATGCTTCTGCCTAGGGAAACATGGGATGCACGCCTGGAGAAATCTGTTGCTGTTCTGTTGCTTTTATTCCAAGTCCTGTATCGACATTTAGATTCCTTCCATTGTAAGTCATGTCTTTATTAATATATGACCACACAAATACATGGGCCATTGAAGAGCATAGCAAAGAGCAGAAGCTGTAGATAGGAGATAGCCTTATGGGGCTTATTATACCAGGCGATTTGTCATAGGCAAACGGAAACAATGTTTAAGGCATTAGGGCATAAAAAGGATTCAAACAATTATACAGCACCATTTTCTGTTGATACATTTAAATCTAGTCCTGTGTGTTGCTTTTTATCCTATAAAATTGATTAAAATACTACAACAACCCCCATCATAACAACAAACCCAAGGGTTACAACGCCAAACACAAGGGCCAGAAGCAGTCAGAGTGCTACGGAGTAGGAAGACACAAACCCTGACCTCGGTAGCATGACTGACGCACAACCACCTACACTCAAAGTGAGACCAGAGGCTCTAACCACAGGAGAAGTCTGGACTTGAGTGTCAAAGATACAGCAGTTAAGCTATGATGCATCGCAAAATATTCCCCCTACCCAAAAGTGCTCTTCTGTTTACACATAACTGGAATAGTAGCTAGTATATTCAAAATGGACACTAGGACTGTGACTAGAACAAAGATTATCACAGGGAAACTGATACTCAGGGGCAGGGGGAACGTAGCTGTCGTCGTCAAAGGATGGGTAGCTATGGTAAATGCACCACACTTCTAAACCAATATGCTGAGCTGTAAATCTGAACGTATTTGAAAACTTGTTGGCCATAATTGTTTGATAATGGTTCAAATAAAAAAAATAAAAAAATCATATACCTTGTTCCTCTTACTGTTTTTTCTTTGTCTTGAAAAACTCAAACTAAAGATTGTTAAAAAAAAAAAAAATACCATAACAACAACAACTGATCTACAAATACTAAATAATTATCAGTGCTCTAGATTAGAGTTAAGTCATCTCCATGTCTTCCTCATTTAGGGTACAATTAAAACATTGGTGCTATTACCATGAAAACCAGTGGGATATTTCTGCTGATTGCTTTATTCTTGGTACTTCGCCCCATAATTGAAAGTTATAAATAAGATCCATTATGTTAATACTCAACCAGGGAACCATAGCAATTCTTTTAGAAAATCTAAAAACCTAATAGCATAATAGTATCCTTATGTATTAAGTGGAGTGGGCTGATCATTGAATACTAATTCATCATCACCGGTGTACGGAACAGGAACCCTCCCTCATTACAGAATATAACCTCATTATTATAACAGAATGCAACCACACACTTCTAGAATTCGCAGCTGAATCTATTAAAAAATAAAAAGTGATCATCTATCATTCAAAGATATGTACTGCTGTGGATATTCCTTATTATAAATAAACTATACATACAAGCACCTAGGGTCCAGAAGGGGTAACACTACATAGGGTGTAAATATGCTGCCGTCTGAAATAATATGACGAGAGGTGATGTGGAACTAAGTAATCTCCCGTCAGGATCATTTATGTACAAATTTAGATATGCCCAATAATAAATTGCCTGCTCTCTGATGTGAAAATACAGAAATTCAACTTTTTCAATATATTCAAAGTGTCAAATTTTCTTATATTTAATTTTAAATGTTCTATACCCATTAATCAAAAGTACTTTCCAAGCGCATTGCACATGTTTATTACCTGATGCCTTTCTGTTTTTAATCTAGTACCTGTTTCTTTATGTTCTGTTTTACAGGGTAATATATGTAATTCCTAGTTGCTAAATGCTACATATTTTATATTCTGTAAATTTCTGCCCATTCCCAATCACCTTGGAAGGTATTACTACTCATATTGCTTTTTTTTTTTTAAAAACAAAATGACAAATACTTACATTTCTCTCCACATCTAAATAATTCTTTAAAATGTATACAGGAATTTTGTTAATCTGTAGATAACTCAGTGGCAGGCTAATATATTGCCCCACCCCAATGAAGTGAACTCCCTGTTTACGGATCTTCTTCTAAAGACAGGTTAAATGTTTCTTATTTAATAGTTAGCACTGTTCTTTACATTTGTGTGTAGTTTTTACTGAAAGCCATTTAGTTTACTTCAGATTAAATTTATGTAGAGGAGCGGGTAGGCCTCAGAGCAGTCAGGTAAGAACCCTTCCGGGCCTCTAGTATGGAAAGGATTGCAGGCTACTGCATCACAGTACAATACTAAGATATTTTATAAAACAATATTCTTTTGTTATCACTGTTTTCCTAGGAAAATCCATTTAATATGAAACTAAGGAAATAGGTGTTGTGAATGTAGGACAAGGTGCTGGTTTTGTCTCATATCAGGCTTTTTTTTATTAGTAGTTATTTTACCCAGGCCAAAAGTATGTAGCACTCCCCATAATGTAGGTGCAATAAGGTTATTCATTAAAGTGTGAATTAACAGGAATTCAAAGTAAATTTTACATTTTAGGCCAGAAAATCTGGAATATATATAATTCCTTGTTGCTAAATGCTACACATTTTATATTCTATAAATGGCTTTCAGCACATTCCCAGACAACATGGATGGTATTACTGCTCATATTGCTATTTTTTAAACAAAATGACAAATACACTTCTCTCCACATCTAAATAATTATTTAAAAAGTATTCAGACCCGGTGACAGGCTAACATATTGCCTGAACTCAATGACGTGAACTCCCTGTTTACGGATCTCCTTCTAAAAACAGGTTAAATGTTTATATATAAAGTTATATTGTGTATTTATAGGGGTTATTGAGTGTGTGAGTGTGCAGGAGGTGTAGTGTGTGTGCTTATAGGGAGTACAGAGTATGTTTAGTGTGTACAGAGTGTGTGTCATTGTTGGGTGTAATGTTTGTATAGGATGTAGGGTAGGGGCTTAAGTAATTAATTAATGTAATAATTTAATAATCATATAAAACAAGAGAACATTTAGTCCCCCTCTCTCTTATTACCTTGTTGCATCGGTGGTGGGATGGGTGCTGTTCCCTGGGGGCCCAGCTAGTTTTTTCGTCTGCACCTCATGCACCTCAGTGATTCAGATCATTACTGTGGTTTACAATAGTGGAGCTGTTCAGAGAGACTGATAAAGGCTGACTTCCTTCTACTGACCTAGGTTACCTAATCACCCCACTGAAAGGACGAGCTCTCTCTTTAGGCCTTTGCTGCCCTGCATCCTTTTGATCTACCTTGTCGGCCTCAACTCATGGTCATCTCGGCCCAATCTAGGCCTGCTCCTTCTTCTATAGAGTAGATAGACATAACTGTTGTTGGCCCTTTTCATAAATAATGTTGCCTTACTACCCAATCAATTGAACACATTTATTTATCATTTGATGGTTGTTAAGTTATGGTTTTGTTTTTTTGGGGGGAGGGGGTTATGACTGTATCTATGTTTTAATATAATTTTGAAGCAATATATTTTATGTTACATTGCTTTATCGTGTGCACGGAAGATAACTTATTTACAAATAAATGTATTATGGCTCTATTTTTGTAGAACCTCAATAAAAAATAAGCATATAAGACTACTGGAGATCTTAGATATATATTATTTATTGCATAGGGTATAATGGGTCTGAATGCTTTGCACTAGCTTCTACAAAGTTAGTTTACTCTTGTTTAGTGTTTCAATCTTTAATGTATGTGGCTAGGTTAATTGTACAAAATGCATATTGATTTATGCAGTGATTCAGATCATTACTGTGGTTTACAATTGTCAGTCATTCCCTGGGAATTGCAAATTTAAGACCAAAAACAGCTGAATTGAAAATGCATCTGACTTTTCCAAGTTCAGATATTTAGATCTATTCCCTGGGGAATTTGAAACAAGTAAATGTATCCCACTCTGAGAATAAACTGTAATATATATACTAATATATATACTTTAAGGGTCAGCTGAAAAATCACTTCAGATTTGGTATATTAGTAAAGAAGTTTTAAAGGACCACTATAGTGCCAGGAAAACATACTCGTTATCCTGGCACTATAGTGCCCTGAGGGTGCCCCCACCCTCAGGGACCCCCTCGGGCTGGATGGAGAGAAAGGGGTTAAACTTACCTCTTTCTCCAGCGCCGGGTGGGGAACTCTCCTCCTTCTCTCTGCCTCCTCTCCTCCTCTTCGGCTGAATGCGCATGCGCGGCAGGAGCTGCGCGCGTTCAGTCAGTCCATAGGAAAGCATTCACAATGCTTTCCTATGGACGCTGGCGGCTTCTCACTGTGAAAATCACAGTGAGAAGCGCGGAAGCCCTCTAGCGGCTGTCAATGACACAGCCACTAGAGGCTGGATTAACCCTAATATAAACATAGCAGTTTCTCTGAAACTGCTATGTTTATAAAAAAAGGGTTAACCCTAGCTGGACCTGTCACCCAGACCACTTCATTAAGCTGAAGTCGTCTGGGTGCCTATAGTGGTCCTTTAATTCTACTTTAGCATATCTCTGTAGACCAGATAGAACAGAGGTGTCTGGCCTAGACAGGTAACTTTCAAACTGTGCATAATTGGCTTGACAGCTTACTGTGGGAATTTGCAGGGACCATCTTGCGTGTGAGGTACTTGCTTTTTAACCTCTCCGTTACCAAGCATGGTATTTCTCGAAACAAGGAAGGAATAACTAGCACATAAATCTACAATACAGCAGCAATGTATAACAGAATACTTTTCAGTTATATCTAAAATAAATAATTAACCGTGTAAATTTACACAAATGTTATTTTGCATGTATATGCATCTCTTGCGATGTTTTAGCAAGGGTCTAAAAATATTTATATAGAAGCAGTGGTCCAATATTTGTCACAATAGATGTGACAAAATAAGCTATAGAAAAAATGCCTAAAAACGCCACCAGAATGTAAACATAATGTAAGTACATTTACAATCACAAACACCTATACAATACAAGCCATTGAGAGATACTATTGCGGCCTACACATAGTCATCAATACTTTAGGTTAGGTCACTGCCATTTACAGTCAATCATAAGGGGTTTAAAGGATTTAAGCATCATCATCAATGATTACTTTATTACAGTATGAAGTGCAGTAAAGGAATTATATCCTGACCAACATCCCGTAAACTATGTGACACATCATGACAGTAACCATGAACACTGATGGCATTGCATACCTCCCAACTTTTACCCAGATTGATGCACTCATGCTGTGTTGCACTAAAGTGGGATGGTGGAGGCATGGTATTGTTATTTATATTGCTGGAGGCATGGTATTGTTATCTATATTGCTTATCTTTTTGTATACTTTTGATTTTTGGCTCTTATTAGAGTCTGAACCTTAGTGAAATCCCATAATAACCTACAATCTTAAAACTGATACTGATGTCACTCAGACAGCAGGTAGAGGGCTTCCTGCTGCATTCCTGCAATCTTTGCAGGATTATATTCAGGAAATTATTCAACATGTTTCTACTCAGTAGAAAGCTCCCCATCATTCTTTATCAGGAGATGATTATTCTTGCAGTGAGCCAATTGCTGTGCTAGCACACTACCTACACTTTTCCAATCTCACTAAAATACATAAAAGCCTACCTCTCTATGTACTCTTTGAAAAACTGGTCCTTATTTATTAGGTGCTGGTTCAGTAAATCCATTTTTTGCGTCTAAATAAACTCTAATTTTCAGGGCTTGTCCATTAGTAAAAGTAATTGAAAGCATTTTGTGAAATAATTGTGAATATTGTGAAAAATAAAATTAAAAAAATTGATTCTAATCTTAGGAATTAACTAGTCCTCACATTTCCAAGAGGAAGTTGGTGGATTCCATTGTTTGCATTAGTTAATCCTATTTACCTCTTCCATGTGAATGCAAAGCCATGAGCAGCTCCATTTTTATGTGTAATCTTTTCATTCTAATGTTCACCTGAATAATACGTTAGACATATATAGACTCCTTAATTATCCAGTAGAAAGTTAGCAAAGGCTAAGGTTTGGCTGAGAAATTGGCAACAGTACTTGCTAGTTAGTTGCCCATCACCCGTGTTCTGTCGCATTCAATCTCTTTATTACACCTGAAAAGTACAGCAGTTTTTAAGAGAACATACACATGGATTGTATTTACTCTATTGTTTTAGCATAGGGAAGGTGCAGGCTGTTCATTAAAATACAAATGTTACTTTACTTGGAATCGGCCTTTATTAGGAAGATCAAAGAGAAAAAGAAGTAGAGACATAAAATTATTATATAATACAATAAATAACACGTGAAAGAGCACTAAAACTGCACTGAGTCAGTATAAATAAATGATAAAGGAGGAATGGTGGGGAAAATAGGGAAAAGAGAGGGATAAATAAACTTAGAGGAAAGGAGAGCAGGCATTCTTATGATACACCAGGACAAGAAGGTATATATTACAAAGCATATATAAATATCAAGAAACTGTCCTCTGAGGGTTAGTCAAATTGAAAGAGGAAACTGAGTATTGATAAAATTCAAAGAAAAGGATATCAGTGGCGTGCAGGATATAAATGGAAGACAAACAAAATGAACTAGTCACCTCTTTCCAGACAGGTCTACAATTGGGGACTCTGCAAAGCGATCCCAGTTGATCCAGCAAGTTGCTATTTGAGTGAATGACAGTTTACCATATGCCTTAGAGTCATATATAAAATACTGACCGAACATTCTTAAAAAGTACAATATAATTCTACTTTATTCCATAGGTCCACACACGAAAAGGACTCACCAGAGTAGGTACCAAAACAATGCAGACACATTATGTGTTAATGCTTTGAAACATTTTTTGGGGTAACTGACCTTTCTCCCCCTGTTAGTCAGGTACAGACTATCTAGAATATCTAAACCTTAAGCCCGGAGTCTTCAATAGCATAGGAGTGAGTGAGAGATGAAGGAGTTGAAGAGTGAGGATGGGACGAGACTGAGGTGGAGAAATAGAGTAGGGTGAGAGGTTGGGTTAGAGGGAACTGAGGTTAACATAAAAAAATATGGATGACTATTACTAACAGAATTGGTTTTAGACTGTCAAATATTCCAAATAGAGGCAACTAGAAGTTGTATTAGTATCTACCCATGTTCCTTATTTAGATTTAATTTTACATCTTTAAAAACCTTTTGATTTACACAGCATATTTACAATTCTTTATGTATACCTTGCTAGAAGAATGAGCAAGAACAGTGCAGAATTGTTGAAAAAAATATATTCATTTAAAAAAAATTCTATTTTTCAGATTTATTTTTCTTAATTACGTATTAAATAATGCATATTCCTTGATAGGATGGTGGCACTGAGCCGAGTTTGGTCGGGGGGGGACAATTTGTATTGTTGCCAAACAGTTTATGCAGATAATTATGATGTGATTATCCTTTTGAGAACAGATAGAATCCAAAACAAATTCTTTTCTGCCTCTCCCCATGCTACAGGACAGCGAAGGAACTCAAGACGTGTTAGTTATGATAATTTTTCAAGCATGACTTTAAGCTTTTTTATAAGCCCCTCAAGTGCTTCCTGCACAAAAGCAATAAATAACTGTTGTTAAAGCATAACATATTTAAAAACAGCTAATAAAGAAAAAGTAAAACAAAAAAAAAAAAAGATAAAGAAGTGTATATTGTGCTTGCAGAATTGTAAGTGTGATTAAACACCAAAGCAATGAATAGGGTAAAGCTGTCATATGATTGAGTGATCGTGTCACTAACAATCTCCTATCAGTTTTACGCAAGATAAAATAAGGGAGAACACAGTGACCATGGAGCACAGCAATTACATAACCTCCATTATGCATATATGTCTACTAAATTGCTAAAGTGATGATTTTAAAATGAATGGTTAATTATATCGTAGAAGAGAAAGCAAATGAACAGACAAGTATGAAAACACACATTTCAAACAAAATATATAAATATCTTCAATGGAATTATTTATAGCATCAGTTCTATTTAACAAGAACAGCAAAGCAATGTGGTGCTATCACTTTTTAATATTTATTTGTTTGGTCTGGGTATTTTGGAACATGAACTATTGACTCTTACCTCCAAACCCTGTCAATTGACTAAGGAGGTGTAATATTTAAAAACATGTCTTGCCCCAGGGATGGTCAAATGGTAGATATCTGGCTATAGTTGAGATAGAACTCCCAACCAAAAGTATATCTTCCAACATTGGGACAGGATCAAGGAATGCCAAGAGGGAATATGGCAATGACATAAAGGTATGTGAGACTGTCTGAAAAAGGATCTGTATCAGCCTGGCAACTATGCTCACCAGGTTGACAAGCTGCTGATCTGGCCAAACCCATTTAACGATGAGCTAATGCCACGCTTATTGGGAATATTTAATCAAACCTAAGATGGCAGGACAGGAATATGCATGTGGGACTCTCCTGCAAATCTAGAATAATTCCATACAGATAGGCATAAGTTCTGTCTTATGGCTTGTGTCACTGACTAGACAAGTCACGTAGTCAATACCCCTCCTTTTGGTTTGATTGATATACCATTTGCATATTTAGTGTTTGTATATCAAAGATGGTTTGGTGTTAAAAAGTTTAATTCCTTGAATGATTGTTTTGTAAGAATACTGGGATTTAAATGTAGCTGATCATATTTACTAATTCAAGTATAATGGATTACTAGGGATTCACCTATACGTATGATCTATGTAGGTGATGCATGTGGCAAGCACTTCTCAGATATCAGCTGGTGACATCACACCCATGTCACAATCAATGAATGATATCATAAAGAACTTGTCATTGGACAGTTAGCTGTTCAGGATAGAAAAAGCTATTTACAGGTAGATACAACCAGACTAAGGCATCTAAAGTAGCAGCTGGAGTAAATTTGTCTGTTCAAAATGAGTTATGGTTATTGCCAAATGTAAAATAAATAGTTTGAAGATGCAGAATGAATTGTGCAAAGGCGACTAACTGGATGCACAGTAATCACAGTAAGTAGAAATGCATTTTAATTTAAAATTATAAATCTTAATGAAAACATGAAACATTATACCTTTGTTGAAAACATTATGTATGTAGAACAATAATATATAGCACTTCCATACAGATAATTATATATTAGCCTACTCCATGTCATTCAATCTAATTTATAAATAGGCTAAGATAATTTCATGTGTGTAAGTATTCCTCTGTGCCTAAGAAATAAATTATTTTAAAGGGCCACCCTATGCACCATAACCACTAAAGCATGTTGTAATAGTTATGGTGCCAGAAGTACATACAGTAGGGTTGAAAAACCATAGTTAATGCTTTTGCCCAAGGGTAGTTGACTTGGACTATATGGCTGATATATGTATTACTAACTGATTCAGAACGAGTATTCCCTTATTGGATATACTGTAATAAGAGTTTTCATTTTTGCAACACCTGAAGATCTTCCTCCTAGCCATCCCTAAGGGGTTTTGAGAGAAATGGGGCTGGGAGGGATATTTAGCTGACAGACAGAGATTGAGAGAGGGAAATTATGCTGATGGAAATATTTAGCTGAGAGAAAAAGACAGAAATATAGGAGTGTGAGAAAAAAATCCTGAAAGAGATAAGGAGAAATATGAGGTTATTTTCTTGGGCTGACAAAATTTCATCTGCCCAAGAGTAGTGGGAGTTGGAGCGCAGGGCTAATTCTGTCTATTTTTATTTGTTTTTGTAGAGCACAGCCAAGCTACACTGCAACCGCCCACCCTGTGTGTATACTAAGAAGCAGGGCTATCTTTAACGAGGGGCAAAAGAGACAGCTGCCCCGGGCCCAGTTATTCCTAGGGAGACCATAGCAGCAGCCCCTTGAGCCTGCGGGCTGCTGTGGTGTGTGCGGCCCGTGTGGAACTACCACTGCGGGCCACACAATGTGGTGGCCCATTGGGTAGAGCATTGCTCTTACGGCCACCTGTTGGCAATGAGTCTGCATGGGCCTGGTCAGTGTTGCAGTGCTTTAACAGCACGGTCGGGCACCCTGTGAGGAGGTCAGCGCTAGGAGGAAGTGCAGTCACTTCCTCCTGAGCTAACACAGAGCCACATGGGAGGAGGAATTGAAGGGGATCATGGATCATGGCTAGTAGAGAGCCCGACTCCCTCCCCCCCACTAGTCTTGTCCCACCTACACTCACCTGCTATTTACACTCATCTGCTATTTACACTCACTCACCTGCACTCCTGAGTAACATTGACTTTCTCCATTCTACTTATAGCCTACACTGCCCTGTGTGTGCCCATACTCACACTCACTTACCCCCACGCCGGACTTGGCTGTTACACTCTTTTCCGCCATTCCTATTGGTGATTTTGGTATAATCAGATTTTTTCCCGGCTTTCATTTCCCACAATTACTCTCACAGCATGTCCTCACTTTTCTCCGGACTTAATTCCCCAGTCTGCTCTTAAAGATGGTCCTGACTCCCAATAGCCTCAGCTAGCCACTGGACCCAAGGGAAGTCACCCTTCTGCACCCAAAAGGTAGGAAACAGGAGGGTGGTACTTTTTCCATGTGTTTTCTTTTGTGTGTGTTTATCTGTCTGTGTGTATCTGACTTTATGTATATCTGTTTGTATGTGTATAAGCATGTGTGTATGTGTATTTGTGTGTCTGTATTTATGTATCTGTCTGTATGTGTATATGCATGTGTCTGTGTATCTGTGTTTATATCTGTCTGTATGTGTCTATGTGTGTCAGTATGTGTCTCTATCTGTAGGTTTATCTGTGTGTGTGTGTATCTGTCTGTATGTGTATCAATATGTGTGTCGGTGCGTGCCCCTCTGTATCTGTGTGTGTCAATGTTTGCATCTATACGAGTGTCATTCTGTGTATCTAAATGTTTGTCATTAAGTGTATGTGTACCTGCATGTGTGTCAGTGTGTATCTGTGTGTCTTTATGTGTATCGCTTGGTATATGTGTCTGTGTACCTGCATGTGTGTCAGTATGTGTATCTGTGTGCCCCTGTGTATCTGTATGTGTGTCTGTGCGTCTGTATGTGTTAGTTTGTGTCTATGTAACTGCATGTGTATCCGTGTATGTATCTGCATGTGTTCTATTGTGTGTATCTGAATGTGTGCTATTGTGTGTATCTGCATGTATTTCAGGGTGTGTTTGTCTGTTTATCTGTGTGTTAGTGGGTGTCTGCATGTTTGTCAGCGAGTGTATCTGTGTTTCTGTATGTGTGCCAGTGTGCATCTGTGCATGCACCTGTGTGTCTGTGTATCAGTGTATCAGTCTTTGTATGTCTGTGTATTTGTATGCCTTAGCCTTTGTAACTGTGTATCTGTATTTATGTCAGTGTTTGCATCTGTATGTGTGTCAGTGTGTGTATTTTCTCTAGGTGAAAAATAAGTGTGGCTAAGTCTACGATCTATGTGTGTGTGTGTTTTTGTGTTTTCTTTATGTGTATCTTTGGGTGGAAGGCGTGATTGCATGCTAGAAGGTGGGAGGGGACCAGGGGGCCCATACAAATGCTTGTCCAGGGTACAATAAGCATTAAAGACAACCCTGCTAATAAAGGTTAATAACTGTGTAGGGAGGTGCATATGAATACCCCTCTGTCTCATAAGATTTTTTTACTTGTATGCAGCCAGGTGAATTTTTAGTTTAGGAATCCCTTAAGAGATTTGCCTTGACACTGCAGGTAATGTTATACTGTCATGGCTATATAAGTATGTACTTTAAATGTGCACAGAGATTGGGGATAGTGTGCAGGTATCTTTATTTTGGGAGAGATATGTGCCTGGGAGACAGGGAGAAATAAACTGAGATGACAATAGCCATATTCCACAATAACCAGTACACAGGTGTATTAATATTTGTGTCATTTAACGCCGTAAGGACCGCGGACGTAGGTACGTCCGACAAAAATGGTTCTTAAGTACTAGTACGTCCGCGGCAGATATATTACTTACCCGATCGGTGTTGCTCCCGGTCTGGGGGGACTGTCTGACAGCCCAGACAGCCCCCCCTCGGCAAATTAGGCCCCATGGCCGCAATAGGCGTCCATAGAGCTGTCTGCAGTGGGACTGCCTAAACTGACAGGCAGTCTCCCTGCTTTTGTTAAAATAAAAATGTTAATAAATAAATATATATATATATATATTATAAAATCTAAATAAGTAAATAAAAAATGTAAAAATAATAAAACATTTTTTAAACAAATATATATATATGAAAATTCTGTGAAGTGTTCTTGCCTCCACCAGTAGTCTACAACTGGAGTGGGCGGAGTAACTGTTATCATTTATATAGCACATTTAATTGCAACGTTGTTGCACAGTTACATTAAACCATACATTTATAAAAACATTAGCAGGTGTTCAAAAGGCCCTGTCTATGACATCACTTGCTGCTGCAGCCCGGCACAGGTCAGAGTATTTTGGCGGTTGCCATCTTCAAACGGTCGTATTTTAAAAACTGTAAATCCTACAGCGAAGAGCTTTATATTGTGAGAATCACAAGACCCAGACCTACATTCTGATGCATAGTATGTCTCTGAAGTATTAAAAAATGAAGGCACAGTCGCAGTTTAGAAATTGCACTTCAAATTTGAGCTTTGTAGAGTGAAGTTTCAATGAATGTCAATGGACGGCGTTAGTTGCAAACAAATGATTATATTGTGAAAACTATCAGGACTATGGCTTAGCAGTTGACATGTTTAGTGGCAGCAGGGATAGCTGAACGTTTTGATATAAGATTTGTGTAGGTGGGCCTGGAAATAAGGGAGTGGTGGCAGTTTAGAAATCATGTCCTGATTTTTCAGCTTTTGCCAGCTCCCACTCTAGCTTTGCCATTCATTCCTATGGGACAAATTTCGCCACAAGAACGACGATATTCCGTGAACCCTTCGGCGAAACGTTCCACAAAGTAATAGCAATCCGATCGGGAACAATCTGCACGTTTTGGTAAATTTTTGTCTATATAGTGTAAAAACTGTGGGAGGAGTTAGGGTGGCAAATTTGGCTAGAATAAGAATAAGAATATATATGTGAGATAACATTAAGTGGTCTTGCTATGCAAGAACACTTAATTATATCTATATACACATAATTCCATAAATAATTCCATAAATATACACATAGACTTCAAATATATAAATATGTATATATATTTTAATTCAACGTGCATATTTATGTAATATTTTTACATAATTAAGTAATTTTATTTATTGCAATTTGAGGGACCTGCCTGACAACCTAGACTGAAAGTTCAGAGAATCTAATTTGCTAGCACTGTATTAACCCTGTAACTTTCCATAACTTTCCATGACACCCTAAAACCTGGACATGGGGGATACTGTTTTAAATATTAGTGTTTCAAAACAGTAAAACATATCACAGTGATGATATTGTCAGTGAAAGTGACTTTTTGTTTTGCATTTTTCACACACAAACAGCACTTTCATGATAACATTGTTGTGATACGTTTTACTGTTTTGAAACACTGATATTTGTGTTCAGCAAAGTCAAACAAGTATAACAGTACCCCCCATGTATAGATTATATAGTATTTATAAAAGTTACAGGGTCAAAAATAAGGCTTGATGTTCCGTTTTTTATTTCACATTGAAATTTGCCAGATTGGTTATGTTGCCTTTGAGAGCGTATGGTAGCCCAGAAATGAGAAGTACCCCCATGATGACATACCATATGCAAAAGAAGACAACCCAAGGTATTGCAAATGTGGTATGTTCAGTCTTTTTTAGTAACCACTTAGTCACAAACACTGGCCGAAGTTAGCATTCATAATTGTTTTTTGCATTTTTAACACACAAACAAATATAAATGCTAACTTTGGTCAGTGTTTGTGACTAAGTGGCTACTAAAAAAGACTGGACATACCCCGTATTGAATACCCTGGGTTGTCTACTTTAAAAAAATATGTACATGTGAGGTGTGATTCAGAGATTTATGACAGATAACAGTGTTACAATGTCACTATTGATAATTTTTAAAAATATATATTTTGAAATAGCAATGTCCTACATGTGCAGAACGTGTTAACATTGGGTATTTCTCAAAATTTAGAAACTATTTAGCACAGGTGTTTTTTGGCGGTTGTAAATGCGTAACAGATTTTGGGGGTCAAAGTTAGAAAAAGTGTGTTTTTTAAAATAGTTTCATCATATTTTATAATTATTTTATAGTAAATTATATGATATGATGAAAATAATGGTATCTTTAGAAAGACCAATTAATGGCAAGAAAAACAGTATATACTATGTGTGGGTGCAGTAAATGAGTGAGAGGAAAATTACAGCTAAACACAAACACTGCAGAAATGTAAAAACAGCCCTGGTCCTTAACGGTTATAAAAATTGAAAAACGGTCTGGTCACTAATGGGTTAATATAGTATCTCTGATCTGCTGCATCATTAATTATATTTTCTGCATTAAAGAAGGTCTGCACCCTTAAGTTTGATATATGCAGCATATTGTAGTTGCTATGCCAGTATGTAATGATTACTTTAAATATTTGCTTTTGCAAGACATTTGCAAAGTTACTTGTTTTTTCCCAACTCTGAGATGGCTTAGTGAAGTACACACGTGTTATTTCTGAGATATAATTATAGATGACTTTTCCATCTTCATTGGTGTCTATGACAACTAGATAATATATTACAGTGATTTTAGCAAACCACCAATGTCATCATGTGACAGAATCCCCTCAAGACATTTAGCAGGACACAAAAAGGACCATCCTGCTAAAAGTACTAGTCCACAAATAGTCTTTAAAATGGATTCACCACTTCTGGCCATCTACTTCATTGCTCATGAGCATGCGCAATTTGTTTAGAGAATTTACTACAAAAATGTATTCAGTATAAAGGATCAAATATTATTATTATTATTATTATTATTATTATTTTATTATTTATATAGTGCCATCAGGTTCCGTAGCGATGTACAATGGATGGACTAACAGACATGTAATTGTAACCAGACAACTGGACGTAGGGGAACAGAGGGGTGGAGGGCCATGCTCCATGAGCTTACATTGTAGAGGGAGTGGGGTATAGTGACACGAAGGGTAAAAGTAGGGGTACAAAGTAGGTTGTTAGAAAAGTATTCACTGAGGGCTTAGTAGGTAATTTTTGACAGTTGCAGGAGAGGAGTCATGGGAGGTGGGGGATAAAAACCTGCTAACAGTTTAATTGATATGCTTTCTTGAAGAAGTAAAAGGACAACGCTACAACCATAATGGCTAATGAATGTCCTACAATGATGATAGTTTGTTATTAATTAAACACCCCTCTGGCTGTCAATAAAACAGACAGGGAGGTTTCTTAGCTAAAAAAAGTGTCAGGTGTGTTGTACTTACCCGAGACTGCCTCCCCACTGCATACTTCAGACCTGTCCACAGACCTTAAATCTGCATGCTATAAGTGCATGTGAGCAAGTGTCCGGAGACAGACTTACAGAGGCTTTTCTATGCAAAGTCTCTGATTGGCTACTTATCTGTAGAAAAAAAAACAATAACTATTTCCCATGGGGAGAAAGGAGAGGACTTGTAAAAGCTCCCTTAATATTTTATTTAAATATATATGTGTTAAGTCAGAGGCAGAACTAGAAACTACAGGGCCCCGGTGCAGAAAAAAAGAGTTGCTTAAAGGAAAAGAAAGCAAGAGGGAGACCTTCATTTTAGAGAAATAAACAAAGCCATAAATATGAGAATTACAATATGCACATTGCACATAGAGAAAAGTGTTTTTCAATGTTGAGTCAAAAGCATGAACATCAAGACAACTGTAGAGCAAAATATAGAACAATATTATTACAAAAATAAGTCAAAGAAGTGATAAATATAAACAAGCTATCACTTGAAAAAGCATTAAAAGTCTTTAAAAATTAGACACAAAGAAGACAAAGAACAGAAACAAATACTGGGGAAAGTGCGAACACTGGAATGTGTTTTATACCAATTTAGAGATAAAGCACATACTTGTCTCTGATGTTGTATGTCCATAAAGCATACTTTTTAAAAATAATAATAAGTTTAAAACATATCTTTTATAATGTTGTATTGTGTGTATATATATATATATATATATATATATATATATATATATATATATATATGTATTATTATGATTATTTATTTTTAAATACTCTATTTTACGGTCCTGTCCCATTGTACTGACTTTGTTCCTTGGTGTCCCACTTTTGGGGACACCAAGTAACTGTCTCCAAAAAGCATATCACTACATGAGCTTGCACTACAATCTGGGCACTAGGACTATGCTGATAGCACAGAAACTATGTTCCCTGCATCATCTGCCATCATTGCCTATACTTGAGACAATGGCGTACACATAACCCATGGGGCCCCGGTGCGAAAATTGATCCAGGGCCCCCCCCCACGCTTACTCGGCGTGGTTCGGGGCCGCGACACATGGCGGCGGGCACTTGGTCGCAGGGGTTGCAGGGCTGCGACCCCGCGACCGCGGTATGCACACACACTTAAAAGACCACTACAGACACCCAGATCACATTAGCTCAATGAAGTGGTCTGGGTGCCAGGTCCCTCTAGTTTTAACCCTGCAGCTGAAAACATAGCCATTTCAGAGAAACGGCTATGTTTCACTGAGGGTTAATCCAGTCTCTGGTGGCTGTCTCATTGACAGCTGCTAGAGGAGCTTCCGCGATTCTCACTGTGAAAATCACAGTGAGAAGACACTGAACGTCCATAGGAAAGCATTGAGTAATGCTTTCCTATGGGCGGTTTAAATGCGCGCGCGCCTCTTGCAGCGCATGTGCATTCGGAGCTGAGAGGCGGACACTGGGGAGTCCGACGCTGGAGAAAGGTAAATGCTGAAGACACACACACACACTCTCAGGAACAGACGCATACACACTAGCTAACAGACACACACATTTACTGACAGAGACACACTCAGCGACAGACATACATACACACTCACTTACAAAACATACACTTTCACTGACAAACACACACTCACTAACAGACATCAAACACACACAGTAACACACTCACTAGCAGACACACACACAATAACAGACACACACACACACACACTAACACATACACACTAACACTAACATACACACACATACACTAACACACACAAACACACACACATTTTTTTTCTTTTAAATGTAATCCCCCCAGCCTCCTTACCTTTTGGAGTGCTGGGGGGATTCCCTGGGGTCCAGTGGTGCTGCTGTCCCTGCTGACCCCGGTGGGCGGGCTGTCTGGCCGGTCGGGCAGGCGGGCGCGCGAGGGAGCACTCAGTGCTTCCTCTTCAGCTCCCTCGCGTGCTGCGTAGGGATGCCGGTGCCGTGAGTGCTCCCTCGCGCGCCCGCCTGCCCGACCGGCCAGACAGCCCGCCCACCGGGGTCAGCAGGGACAGCAGCACCACTGGACCCCAGGGAATCCCCCCAGCACTCCAAAAGGTAAGGAGGCTGGGGGGATTACATTTAAAAGAAAAAAAATGGGGGGCCCTGGGGTGGTCGGCTCCTGGGCCCCCCAGGAGAAGAGGCTGGCCCTGTGGGTACATACCGGGTTGCAGGGGCGGCCGGGCCCCCTGGTGGGCCGGGCCTGGTCGCAACTGCGACCCCTGCGACCCTGGTATGTACACCGCTGACTTGAGAAGACATGCCCACACCCCGGGCAGGTAAGCATTTGTTTGGGAGGTGCCAATGATGCAATTCACCTCACTGGCATGTCTCCCTTCACAATGGCCCCTGATAAGGGAGATATGATTCTGCATTATCAATATAATTTCCTCCCAACCAGGATGGTCTGGAAGCACGTTTGAATATTTAAAATACATATCCATGCATATTTTACAGACAATATTGGAGATAATTACAGGATGGTAAAGGGTGCATGTTTGTATGAATTACTTTTTTGTGTGTCAAAAATGACCTACCAAGCACTCAATAAACCCTTCTGTAACAAACTATTTAATTCCCCTACTTTAACCCTTTGTGTCACTATACCCCACTCCCTCTAGCATGTAAGCTCATCGAGCAGGGCCCTTAACCCCCTCTGTTCCTGTACGTCAGTGGTCTGATCTCAATTATGTGTCTGTTAGTCCACCCATTGTACAGCGCTACGGAATTTGTTGGCGCTATATAAATAATAAAATAATAATAATAATAATAATAATAATAATACATTTTCAATATAATTCTCCCTCTACCTTGATGATGTTATTTTACATTCAATCTTACTATAAATGTTTACTGGCAAGTAATACTCGTGGTAATTTCTTAACATGCAAGTGGTGTTCAGTACCAAAACACAATGCTCTTTTAACTTCAAAAATAATATCTCTCCTTTAAAATGTGCTGAAATAAATGAAGCACGAAGCAATAGAAAGACAAGCCCTGGACAAGCATCAATGTGGATTTATGGCTTATTTGCTTTGTGAAATGATCATCTGGAGAGCTTTGTGGATGCTGTTTCCATGATAAATTTGAGAAAGAACAGTACTCATTAAGACTGTGTATGATGTAAATATCAACTATACCTCTGAGATAGAATTCTAAATACTAAACTACTAGCCCTCTGCATACTGATTGTATCAGCAGTTCTGCATGTGAAATGTTGGCTAGATTAATAATAGGAATCCCATGGCACTGAGAAAAAAATAAAACAGACTTTAAGGAGTGGAAAATATTCACATTTCTAGCATTTGGGGTTATTCACTAATGTGTGATCTGTAAAGAATTAAAAGTTAATATAAATTCAAGATGAATTTCTGACAAATCACACATACTGAATAGCCTTACGGGTGTTTTGGGTAGCTTAATGGTAACAACAAGGCAAAATGCTTTTTGTCATAATGCTGTCCAGCGGCGTACATACCGAGGTCACAGGGTTCACAGCCAGGGGGCCCAGCCGCCCTGTGGACCCCCGCGAACGGGTATCTGCCTCCATCATCTTCTGCGGCCCCGGCCCACGCGGCAAACAACTGGGTCCGCATTTTAAGGGGTCCCATACTGTCAGGGCCACCCGATGGATATGGATTGTCAGGGGGCCCGGTCAGCGCTCGGCACTGTAACAGTGCAACCGGGCTCCTTGTGATGACATCACTGCTGGGAGGAAGTGACCGCATGTCACTCCTCCCAGCTAACACTGAGTGCCGTGCGGGAGGATGCAGAGGGAGTCAGAGTGGGAACTCTGACTCCCATTCACCTGAGCCACCACTGGACCCCAGGGAAAGTCACCCTCCTGCACCTTAAAGGTGGGAAACAGGAGGGTGACAAACATTTTGTGTGTGTGTGTGTGTGTGTGTGTGTTTGTATGTATGTGTGTCTGTCTGTCTGTATGTGTGTGTGTCTCTTTGTGTGTGTGTCTGCCTGTTTGTATGTATGTCTTTGTAAGTATGTGTGTGTGTATGTATGTGTGTCTGCCTGTATGTGTGTGTGCTTGTCTGTTTGTATGTATGTGCGTCTTGTGTGTGTGTGTATCTGTCTGTCTGTCTGTGTCTGCCTGTGTGTATGTGTGCCTGTCTGTTTTTTTATGTATGTGTCTTTGTATGTATGTGTCTTGTGTGTGTGTTTGTCTGTCTGTATGTATATGTGTGTCTGTATGTATGTGTGTGTGTCTGTATGTGTGGCTGTCTGTTTGTATGTATGTGTGTCTGTATGTGTGCCTGTCTGTCAGTTTGTATGCATGTGTCTGTGTGCATGTATGTGTGCCTGTTTGTTTGTATGTATGTGTCTGTGTGCCTATCTGTGTGTCGGTCTGTATGTATATATGTGTGCCTGTCTGTTTGTATGTATGTGTGTGTCTGTCAGGGGGGACCACGGATCATTTTCGCACCGGGGCCCCATGGTTTGTGTGTACGCCACTAATGTTGTCCATTACTGTGCTTGCTGCATCACTGCAGAACAATGAGGATCTGTAAAACATGATATTACCAAAAGAGCTCTACATTAAATAGACTCTATAGGCATCAAAGCAACTTTAGCTTAATTAAGCAGTTTTAGTGTATAGATCATGCCCCTGCAGTCTTATTGCTCAATTCACTGCAAGTTAGGAGTTAAATTACTTTGTTTATGCAGCCCTAGCCACATCGCCCTGCATGTGACTTACACAGCCTTCCTAAACACTTCCTGCAATGAGAGATCGAATGTGTAAACTTTATTTCACATTCTGTTAAATTTAGAATTGCTTCTGCTCTGCTAATAGCCTTCTAGACCCTGCATGAACCTCATTTGTATGATCAAAGTTCAATTTACAGAGCAGGAGATAAAACATTTAAGGCAAGTTAACATCTGATTGAAAAATAATAATTTTTTTTCATGCATGCTGTGTGAGTCACAGCCCGGGGAAGTATGGCTAGGGCTTGTCTTAAATGCAAGAGAATTGAGTGGTAAGACCACAGGGATATGATATACACACTAAACTTGCTTCATTCATTCCATCAGCTCCACCACGCAGGAATGAATGAAGCAAGGTGTTCTTTTTTACTTTGACCTCTCCTTCAAGCCTCATGTTCAATCTATCGCCAAATCCTGTAATTTCCATCTCAAAAACATTGCGCGCATCCGCCCCTACTTAACGCCAGATGCGACTAAGGTGTTGGTCCATTCCACTGTCCTTTCTCGCCTTGGCTACTGTAATCCGCTTCTCAGTGGTCTTACATGCTCCCAACTTGCGCCGTTGCAGTCCATAATGAATGCGGCAGCGAGGCTCATCTTCCTGTCCGCCAGCACCTCCCATGCCTCACCCTTCTGTCAGTCCCTATATTGGCTTCCTATAAAATATAGAGCTCAATTTAAAATTCTGGTTCTTGCTTTCAAATCTCTACATAATGCTGCTCCCACCTAACTATCCTCCCTTATACCAAAGTATGTCCCGCCTAGGCCCTTACGATCTGCTGAAGACTTACGTCTATCTTCTGTCCGTACTCCCACCTCTGATGCTCGCCTCCAAGATTTCTCGAGGGCTGCACCGTTCCTGTGGAACTCACATCCCTCCTCAGTTAGATGCTCACCCAGTCTCCACTCCTTCAAAAAAATGTTAAAAACCCACTTCTTCATAAAAGCGTATCAATTAAACTGTTAATAGCTCCTGACTGATTCCTCTTCTGCAACTGTCACTAGTCTAATACTATCCTTACCTTTGTGTCACTTTACCTCACTCCCTCTAGCATGTAAGCTCATTGAGCAGGGCTCTCAGCCCCTCTGTTCCTGTTCGTCCACCCATTGTAAAGCGCTGCGGAATTTGATGGCGCTATATAAATATCATAATAATAGTAATAAATAAGCTGAAGTTGTTTAAAGACATGCCTCCTGATAATAAGGTGGGCAGGCCAAAAAAGTGGTTATGGCAAGGTGGTGATCTCACTTGACAAAGAGGCGTTTCAGCCCACAGAGTGCGCTGTTTGCCTAGAAATGGGGGCATGTCATCCTGGCATGAACGCATGCCAGGCTGAATGACAACTTCCCTGGCTGACCTTACACATGATGTAGAAATTTATTTATTTATTTATAAAATATTTTACCAGGAAAGATACATTGAGCTTTCTCTAGTTTTCAAGTATGTTCTGGGTCCACAAAACATTGCATTGATACGATAGGGTACAATAAAATACAAAAACAATATTAATACACAACATATACAAAATTTAACATCGAACAGGTAGGAAATGTATAATCAACCATGACAGGTGCATTCTGTTTTGAGGTATGTAGAGAGGGATCTCTTAAAGGACTTTAGGCTTGGGGAAGATTTGGAAGTGTGCGGGAGGTCGTTCCACAATTGCGGTGCTCTGTAGGAGAAGGAGGATTGGGCTGCTTTCTTTTTGTATTGAGGTAGACTAAAAAAAGTGCTGGTACTGGATCGGAGGTTATAGGAGGTGGGAACAGCCGAGGGGAGCATTTTACTCATGTAGGGTGGGAGTTTCCCAGAAAAGCTCCTAAACACAAGGCTGGAAAGATGAAGGGTGCGTCGGGATTCCAGCGACAGCCAGTTTAGTTATTTTAGCATGTCACAATGGTGGGTCCTGTAATTACATTGTAGCACAAATCGGCAGAACAAGTTATACAATGTATTGAGTTTGGGATTGCGGTGCAGATGCATATACTACATCCCCATAATCAATGATTGGCATCAGCATTTGCTGTACAATCTTTTCCTTTACTGTAGTGCTTGGCAGGATTTGTTTCTGTACAGGGCACCTAGTTTGGGATAAAGTTTAGATGCAAGCTTTTCTATGTGCAGGCCAAAAGATAGTTTGGGGTCTAACAACATACCCAAGTATTTGAAAGAGTGGACTGCGGTCAGTGTGCTATTTGAATTTGTTTTGATGGATAGGTGGGAATTGTGTAATTTGTGTAATTTAGGTACTGTTCCAAAGATCATTGTGACAGTTTAGTCAGTGTTTAGGAAGAGTTTGTTTTGGAGCACAGCCTCAAGCTGTGGTAGATTGGATTTGCTTGCATAGATTACAGTGTTTTCTGCTTACATGTGTACATTTGAGGATTTGCAGACATTAGGCAGATCATTTATAAATAATGTGAATAGTAGGGAGCCAAGAATGGAATCTTGGGGAACACCACACGTGACTGTTAGAGGGAGTAGCTGTCAGAAGTCGACACATATTGTGAGCGATCCGATACATATGATCGAAACCAGGTTAGCGGACATTCACCAATACCTACGTTTTTTAGTTTGTGCAGTAGAATGTCGTGGTCTACTGTATCAAAGGCCTTTGCAAAATCAAAGGAAATAATCATTATGTTTCAGGCATTAACCTATAAAAAACAAATTACATTTGTGCCAATGATCTCTTAAACTATCATGCTTATACTCAATAATTAAAAAAAAGTAGAGTAGTAGAGCACTTACTCCTACTAATTCATAACAATTGCTCACAGAATCCATGAAATGAAATGAGTAACAGTACAGGAGTTATTTTCATAAGTAAATCTGCTTTTTAAAATGCCTTATTAGGTGCAGCAGAAGCCAAACTCTTTTTATATTTAATACCAGCTTGTGCACATGAAGATTTCTTAATATGAAATTGCTTTAACACCCTGGGACATTGAAGAACTGTCTAGTGGTCATTCCACTTAGAAAATATATTTGGGCTGGGCTGTGAGTATCTTACCATATTGATTTTTTTAAATGGATTATTAGTTGTTAACAGCTGCAGCTGAACTCTGGTAGAGACCTGTTTTCCATTAGCTACGTTATTAATGGTTTCATACGAAGAGCAACTGAAAAAATGTTGACATGATGATGATGTTTCTTAGGCTGTGGAACAGTCTATTTGATTAGCAGTTGTTCACGTGGCTTCCACCTCAATATCTGTTTGCGGCACATCTATAAACAATCCTTTTATGACCATGGTAAATATTACTAAGGATAATCCATCCATCTGCTAATAGAGTGATTCCAGGAATGGGTACATGTAACACACTGTAGATAAAATTGTACATGCCACACATTGTGTCTACATTCAGACATGTATATATTTAATCTACATAATGTGTAAACCAAGGTTAGACTTCAGCACTCAGGATGTTATGAACTATGTCTCCCCTGATGCTTTGCCAGCATAATGGATGCAAGGGCATTATGGGAGATGTAGTCGATAACATCTGGAGTGTCAAAGGTTGCTTACCCCTGATGTAAACTAAAAGATACCTATGTGAATTTTGTTTCCTTCTACTCCAAGATGGATACTGGAAATGGATATGAGAGCCCCCCATTGATGAACGTTGCATACCCACAATTCATAGTGTCTGGGAGCATTCCAAGAGTGCTATTTGACTAGAAGGTTGAAAAAGAAAATAATAAAATAATGTTTAATTTATGTATGTGCGAGCGGTTTAGCTGCAAATGAGATTACACCCCCTATAAAGTAACAGCAAGTCATGTTTATTATGACAGATGTTCTCTTAGATCCCAGAGATGGGTGGGATGGCTCCTTATCATTATGCTATGGAACTGTAAGATCTGCTTCATATAGCTAAAGCAAATACAAATAAATATAGATTTTGCACAATATTAAACAATAATTTATTGATATCAACCTAATAACACAAAGCCTCAAGGTAGCTGATTAAGTTAAAGTATTTAATGATGCAAGAAAGATCAATCTGGAAGCAAACTGCTTTGGGGACTGTAGCATTTTGCTTGTTGTGGTTGTTACGAATAAGAAGTCAAATGCCTGCAAATCAAACTGCCTCACTCTGGTAGGAAGGAGAAAAAACTAATTTTCTTGGAAGTAACATGGAATTCACTGTTTATCAGTGTAGCTAAGGCTCAATTCTAAAGCAAAGCTTCCTGATGCAATCACAGCTGCCAAGCCCTTGTCCTTGTAACATCTTGCTTGATCAAGCAGCTGGACCAAGCTCGGATTACCCAAGCTAATGATTATGCACCATATTGCCAACAGTGTATATTATCTGCTCCTCTCCAGCAAAAATAAATAAATCAGAAAGCTAGAACATCATATGGAGTCAGGCTAAAATGTATATATTGATGTATATATTGCTAAAAGTCCAGTGGGACTGAAACATTGACACTCTGTATCCAAAGATTTGATGCTTAAATAAAAAGCACTATTTGAAATACATTTTGAGTCCTTTGAATGCTCTCTATCAAGATTTTGTATATATATATATATATATATATATATATATACATAAATATGTTTATCGACTGCATTGATAAATCGATAGATAGATAGACAGACAGATGAGAGATAGATAGATAGAGAAATAGATGCTAAAAATGAGATAACATTGGTGAATATGCTTTAACCCAGTTTTAAAAGCGTAAAACCATCCACTCACCGTTCACTCCTAGGCAGTGCTGTGCTTAGAGGAATGCATGAGTCAAATCAGATTAGCAGAGATTACCCAAACATTGTTCATAGTTCCCTGCACACACATCTCTATGAATCTGGCACGGCTGCACATTAGTTACAGCACTACTGAAAACAGGTCAGCACTTTTTCAGATCAGAATATCCATCCAACAATTATACAACTTCATAACAAAGGCATCTGTGAAAAAAGATTATGCTTTTGAAAGAGTTTAAAATGAGATAATGATTATAACTTCAGTGGATTTGAATGCCCTTAATTGGAACGTGATGCACAATAAAAGGTAGATTGAAATGTTACTGCACCTGCCTTGTCATCAAGATGAAACATGGCCTTGTATTGCATCAGTACTGTATATTGTATATTGACAACTGCAGCTCAAAATAACACATTCCTGGCTTTGGGAGTTTGAAAAGAATGTTAAGGGGTTTATTCATTAAAGTACCATTATAGTGCCAGGAAAACATACTCGTTTTCCTGGCACTATAGTGCCCTGAGGGTGCCCCCACCCTCAGGGTCCCACTCCAGCCGGGCTGGATGGTGAGGAAAGGGTGAAATCTTACCTTTTTTCCAGCGCCGGGCGGGGAGCTCTCCTCCTCCTCTCTGATTTTCACAGTGAGAAGCACGCAAACACCTCTAGCGGCTGTCAATGAGACAGGCACTAGAGGTTTTAGAGGCTGAATTAACCCTATTATAAACATAGCAGTTTCTCTGAAACTGCTATGTTTATAAAAAAAAAAAGGGTTAATCCTAGCTGGACCTGGCACCCAGACCACTTCATTAAGCTGAAGTGGTCTGGGTGCCTAGAGTGGTCTTTTAAGGAGAATTGAGCAGTTTAAGCAAAAATTTCTTTGTTGGAAAAACATTCTTCAGCTTGGGTATTGCTTGGGTATTTTTCCAGCATGGCAATATCTTGCCTTTATTTTGTAGCTTGGTTGTCAATGAGGATCAGCTTAGCACAAGTCACTGTTTAGAGAGTAAATCCCCAGCGATTCAAGCTTAACATAAAATATTAATTTAATCCACTAAAAAAATAAATACAATTCAATGAATAAACTGTAACAGATTGAAAAAAACAAAACCTACATAGATACAGTGAATAATGAATAACAGACACCCTTCAGAAAGTAATTAGAGGGTTATTGCAAGCATCACAACTACTACAGCTTCCCTTGTTTGATGCCAGGAGTGCCCTGGTCTTGTTCCCTGGTAATGGGGAAAGCCATATAGCAATGGTTTGCTCTCTTACCTGGGTCCACAACAGTATTTGAGGTTACCTGCTGCTGTGGTGACATGCTTCTTTCTTCTGCAAAGCTGCAGAAGTCAGAAACCAATCTAATCATTGGATAAGAGCGTGAGCTGACTGCTCTCAGCCATTGAATGGCACTCTTTGCAAAAATAATTTGCACAGAATTGAGATTAGCCAACCAAGAACTCAGCACATATAGATTCTGGACACCATGACCACTTCAGATAACTAAAGTGGTCATGGTGCTTGAAGTAATCTTTAAATTTCACAAATGGACAAACTGTGGAGAAACAATTGCCTTAAGCTAAAATTCACCAGAAGGGAGAGAAAGTCACAGCTCATACATATGTGTAAAGACCACAAAGTAAAGTCTCAAAAATAAACACAGGGTTAACACCGTGCCTTTGGGAATTAAAATGGGAAAAGGAGGAAAAATGATTAACGTCACTGCTGTCAACGGTGTTTCTGTTCACTATTAACATTACAATTATAAACAATGAGAGGAAACCCACAGTAAGTGCTTGTAAAACAATGGGTTCATTTGTGAGAACCTATTTAGTTGTATTGCATTAATGAGCAACAGAGAAACACTCTGGGGTTAAAACACAATTCCTTCATGATTGAAATGTTATTATCAGGAACTCGCTCCCACACTAACCTACACCGCATCTCCCTATCACTCCATGAGGACGCCACATCAGAGCATGACCCTCCAGACAGCGTGGTTTGCTCAACCACTCACGCTGATCACTCACATTCATATGAACGCCACCTCTGTTCATGTGAACGCCACTTACCGAACACAGGAAGCAGAATTCTGTTCGTACAAACGCTGCTTACCAAACACAGCAACGCAGGAGGCAGAACTCCGCTCCACATGCAGCCACTTAGGAGGCAGAGCTTTGGGAGAATCAAAGGGCGTGCGTGCCGAAACAGAGCCTTTTAACGGTACAGGAGGTGGAGACCAGGGAGAAAAGACAACCCTAAAGTAGAAAAGACAACCCCACTTTCCCTATTTAAACCCCAACACACCCATGACTCCTCGCTCAGTTGTACTGTGCTCCTGATTATGTAAAGATCTTCAGTGACTGACCTGCTGTATTCTGATTTTGACCCTTGCCTATACCATCGCTTCTGAATCTGTGCCACCTGTCCTGATCTTTGGCTTCCCCGACTACATTCTTCATTTAATCCTTTTGTACTGCGAACTTGGTCTATTGCTTTCAGTGCTCCTCTGCATCTTGAGCTTCATCTACTAAACAATGATCCCGACATTCATACGCTCAAATGGTGCACACCTCTTCATGCAGAAAAAAAAGATCAAGATATTACCATATCTTAGATTGGTTGAGCTTAAAGGACCACTATAGTGCCAGGAAAACAAACATACCCGCCCTCAGGGTCCCCCTCCTGCCCGGCTCTGGGGAGAGGAAAGGGGTTAAAACTTACCTTTTTCCAGAGCTGGGCGGGGAGCTCTCCTCCTCCAATCCTCGTCTTCTCCTCCCATTCGGCTGAATGCGCGCGCATTCAGCCGGTCTCATAGGAAAGCATTTACAATGCTTTCCTATGGATGCTTGCGTGTTCTCACTGTGATTTTCCCAGTGAGAATCACGTAAGCGCCTCTAGCGGCTGTCGATGAGACAGCCACTAGAGGAATTGGAGGAAGGATTAACCCATTTACAAACATATCAGTTTCTCTGAAACTGCTATGTTTATAAAAAAATAGGTTAACCCTAGCTGGACCTGGCACCCAGACCACTTCATTAAGCTGAAGTGGTCTGGGTGCCTAGAGTGGTCCTTTAAGGGCTTACTATAACACCTTTGAGAAGAGGGACCTTCCTGGTTTAATATACCCTATTGGGCATTGTGGAGAAGGTCCCGCTCTCAAATTGCTGTAAAACCAGTGAAGCATTTCTGCACACCCTCCTGATGTTAAGGTGGCCGCGCATGGTCCAATCACAGAGGAGGGAAGGAGTGACGAGCTAGGAGCAAGGGAGGGTCTTTTTAAAAAGTTAAGCGAAGGAGCGAGGCGGGAGGGAGGCCCCACAAGGAGAGAGCGTGGTAATGGAGAGGTAGCTTCCCCTTGTAGACACTTAGACTGCAGGAAGATTTTAATGTCTATGCATAATGTATGCACCGAATTGACATTAACCAGCCTGGAACTAAAGGTAAATGCTTTCAATGGCCTCCCCAGTGACCAAACCTCAACATTACCAAATCTTGCCTCAGAGAGCCAGGTACATTTCATTTTGACAAATAGGAAATATCACCAATCAAATAGTTCAGAGCTTGCATGGTAAAATAACTAGGAGGACATAATGTTTCTGTAGCATTGGATGCCCACCTAGGTGCTTGACATTGATATGGGTTTGCTGTCCTATTCATTATTAGATTATTCACGTTAATACATTGTTGAGGTATCCTTATACATTGCACATTGTTTCATTGCATACTTTAATACTGAGGTTTATTTTGATACTTTTGTATACAAAACATTGAAATGAGATTTAAAATGAATTATTTTATTCCTGCCGCAACATTCTAATGGAAAATCCTTGCCATTGTGTCACAAAATTGTTTGGTTATGTAAGGCTCTCTTCTTATTTCCTCTCTTTCTGGTCTAGCAGCTCATCAGGATTCAGCAATCCTGTCTAGTGTTAAGGTAGTGATTTTGTAAAAGCATGCACTGTATCCTTTTTAATACATATGCCAATATTTCAACTTCATGGCAATCTTCCTCTAATACCATGGTCTATTGCAGATTCAACTAATCAGTCCGCTCCGTATGGGTATTTTCAGATATTGCAATATAACATTTTGCCTATGAAAATACATACTTATGTAATCACTGTTAGAACGCTTTATGTGTAATTGTGTTATGTATTGTGCAAGGTTCTGCAAGATAACCCTATGTGTGCATTCGTTCGGGAGAACGAATAAAACAGCTTTAATCATTCTTACTCTTAGAAATTGCTTCTTTGTTTTGAGTTTATTATATCTTCATTCACAAAATTAATCAAAGTTAATTCATCAGTAGCAAGAAAAAAGTAAAAATAACCATAAGGGACCAGTATCTCTCACACAGAGATACGTATGAATGTTTGAAAATGTTTCTTAAAACACCAAAAGGCCTTTAATGTCTTGAGACATATAATTCGAATTTTCACTTTTGCTAAGAATAAATAATACTAAAAAAATCTAAAAATGAAAGCAGTGAAAAAAATTACAAGTTGTTCTTCAGATCTGCTAAATACAAGCTTCCAACAATTTTATCCTGTACTCAACTCACGAGAATGGGTAGAATTGTCGCTGATTGTGCAAGGGGACTGTGGCTAACCTCCCACGTGGTGTGATTTCTTATACGTGTATTGTAGACTTCCTAATATAAGTAGGTGACAGCCAGCCTTTGCTACCCCCTCTGCTCTCACTTTATATGATGGAATGTAGAGGTAATAATAATATGGGGCAGAAATACTCAGGCCCCATGACTGTAAATCCATGGCTGTAGAATGGGTGGCCTAAATCATTTGACAGAGAATACACAATTCCCTGATCTACAGAATAAAAGGGGATGCCCAGTCTTACTCTCGCAAACAATTAATCTTGCCACATGTACCTATACCTACAATTAAAATTAAATAATCAGGAGAAGTCTAATTCTTAAGCATAAGCATAGTGTAAAATCAACTTAAGCTCTAAAATGTACAGTGCCAGTGTGTGCCCAATTCTCCTGGTATTATTTAAGTAAACCCTATAATAAAAGCTTTTAATGTCCTTCTAAAGGATTACTCCAAGCATGATCAACTGCTACAGCTACTGTAGATTTGAATAATACCTTGGTCCGGTTCCCTGGTAATGGGGCAAATCGTTTAGTAATAGTTTGCTCTCTTACCTGGGTACCGCAAGGCTCAGAGACTCCTGGAGCTGCAGAAGCTAGAAGCAATCCAATCACAATTCATATACACTCCAGCAAAGAAAATTGCACAGAATTGACATTAGCCAGGCTGGAACTTTAGTCCCTGACTGGCTGATGACACCCCATAATGCTGCCTGAGGTGTAACTCCAACTCTGGCAGCCAACAGGTTATACTCAGGATGTGCAGTGTTGCACATTCAGATTTCAAGCACCACAACCACTTCCAATCTTTATATTAAAAAATTAATTCTTGAAAATAGTCATCCATTAAAAAATAAAAGAAAAACCCTACCATAACATAAAATGAACAAAAACAAGCCAATGTATCATTACACCTAACTGCGTGATCCCATTTATTAGCTAATGACTGCAATTTTAACAGGAAAGTTTAAGATAATTATCCTTTAATCTGAATTAATTTGTGTGTGCTTCTGATGAAAGCTGGATGATACACAATGGATTGATTTTCTGTGCCTGACTCATCCTAAAAATAAGTGTCCTAGTTGAATTGGTATCATATTTGGATTAAAAAAAGACAGGAAGAAGGGGGAAAAGTTGTGTAATATAGTTTGAAAATGCAAAATCAGATATTACGAATGTTGCTTTAATAACAGTTGTCAAGTCTGATATGTCAGGCAAAATACAATGCTCTCCAAATCGTCAAACACTGAGATTTCTTAATACTATTCATCATTGAAATGTAAATAAGCTTCTTTAAATTATCAGTCAATTCCAGAGTGTAAATATGAAAAGATTTTGAATTGCTTTCTTCCTGACCATTATTTTAAAAGTTTCATTCTCTGCATTAAAATCTCTCAAATGACACAATTTAACGCATTGTTATATTCATGCAGTTCTCATGCAGGGATTATATAACACTATCCTCAAGGCACCACAAATTTTATAGAGCACCAGGAATAAGCTAACTGTACTTGGATTTCAGAATCAGACTATCTCCTTCTCATTGTACTGTTCTGTCTATTTAAAAGTAAGATTAATCTATTTCCTTGTGGAAGTCATTGAGTAGTTAAGACATCATTGCTTTCAGAACCCAGCGAAGACAGTCCAATCTTACCATTTTGTCAATGGGTTGTCACATTGTTCTTTACTTGTTCAGTATATTTACCTAGAAATATTCCATCAACTATAGAGAAACAGCTATCGTTTATGTTTGCTTTTTTTTTTTTGAAAAGTTTGTGAACAATCTCCATCTGGTCAGTGATCGATAACTGTCAATTAGAATGATTTATATTGTAAAAATTGTAGCTCAGTCCATTAAATGCTCTAACTATTGGCAAGTAATTTTAGGGGCGAGTCATCTTAGATGCTTTAACTCTGGTAGCGTCCATGTTCTCTATCTTCTTCTCCTTCTCCTATTTTCTCTATCCTTTTTCTGATCCTTTTTCAGGTCATTTATTTCATTTACCCTAAGTTGACTCCCTCAGGAGGCTTTATATTCCCCAATGGTATACGCAGGGACAGGAGCTACAGATGGTTGAACGATTCCTTGAGAATGTATTTTGGGATACTGGTATGCCCTAGATAAATCTGTCCTAATACCGATGTGCAGTCTAAGGAGGATGCTGCTGGGAGATTTATACGACTACATTACCAAAACGATTTCTCTCTTTTATATATAGTGTATACAAAAACCTGACGTGGTTTGTGCTTGTAATAGTAAGAGGTTTGGTTCATTCTGTGTTTTTTGGAGAACACATTAATTACTGTAACACTTTGTTTGCTACGATGTTGATTCTTGAAATATGTACTATTGTTCAGGTTATTTTTGATATGTTGAACCTTGTTTGTACACTGTGATTTCTGTACTAACCTGTCAGTCAAAAATAAAGAATTGAAAAAAATAAATAAAAATAAACTCTATCTTTGTACCTTGCAGTTAGCATAGCAATAGTATATAGAAAAGAGAAATTAAACAATGTTTCCTCTTCATTAGCAAGGTTTGCTCTGCACTTTCCTTGTCTGAACTGGATTGTCATGTAATTTACAGTGTGTATATATGTGTATATATATATATATATATATATATATATATATATATAAAAAAAATTTAAAGAGCTTTTCATGACATACTGTTTAACACCAGTTATAGGTGATTTTTGAAAGTTTTATCCAATGATTATTCCAGGGCCAGACTGGGAGAAAAATTCGGCCCAGGCATTTTTTAGCACAGCGGCCCACTAAGAAGGTGTGTTTTGTCATCACCAATGACAAACACGCCCCCTCTCAAAGTGAGCGTTGGGTCAATGCTCTTCCAGGAGCTCTAGCATGAGAAAAAAAACCTGTATTTGTTCTGCACAGGGCAAGCAAATTTAATAACATGCTTGCACTGTGTTTCCTTGCAACTTGTCTCTGGTGTCTCTATAAATGGATACCAGGAGACAAAAGGGCCAGGAAAGAGTATTGTGCGTGTGTTTGGAGCCTTCTTGTGGGATTGTGTGTGTGTAGAGTGAGCTGATTGTGGTGTGGTATTGTGTAATAAGGTCGGTTTTAGTCGTGTTGTATTTGTGGTGTCATGTAATGCATATGTGGCTAGGGGCTGTAGAGAATGTGTGTATAGGGGATGTAGTAAGTGTGTGCATACAGGCTATAGTGTGTGTGTGTGTGTGTATGTGTATATAGGTGATGTAGTGTTTGTAGGGGTTGTAGAGAGTGTGTGTTTAGAGGTGTAGCATGTGTTTGTTTACAAGGAATGTAGTGTGTGTATAAGGGATCCAGAGTGTGGATGTTAGGAATGTATTGTGTGTGTGTGTGTGTGTTTGGTGCAGTATGTGTGTTTGAGGGGTGCTGTGTGTGAGGATGCTGTGTATGTATATGTGTATGAGGGTGCTGTATGTGATGTGTTTAAGGGTGCTGTGTGTGTGATTTGTGTGTGAGGGTGCTGTGTTTAAGGGTGCTGTGTGTGAGGGTGCCGTGTGTGAGATTTGTGTGTAAGGGTGCTATGTGATTTGTGAGGGTGATGTGTGTGAGGGTGCTGTGTGTGATTTGTGTGTGAGAGTGCTGTGTGTGATTTGTGTGTGTGTGTGAGGTGTGTGAGAGTGCTGTGTGTGATTTGTTTGTGTGGGTACTGTGTGTGAGGGTGCTGTGTGTGATTTGTGTGTGTGGGTGCTGTGTGTGAGGGTGCTGTGTGTGATTCGTGTGAGAGTACTGAGTGTGATGTGTGTGAGAGTGCTGAGTGCGATGTGTGTGAGGGTGCTGTGTGTGATGTGTGTGAGGGTGCTGTGTGTGATGTGTGTGAGGGTGCTGTGTGTGATGTGTGTGAAAGTGCTGAGTGTGATGTGTGTAAGTGCTGAGTGTGATGTGTGTGAGGGTGCTGTGTGTGATGTGTGTGAGGGAATGTTAAAAGGGATTGTGTGTTGGGGGGTAAAATAAAAAAAAAACAAATAAGCATGCATTATATCCCCCCCCCTCCCTTCTTACCTTGGGGGAGGGGGGACCGGCACGGCGAGCGGGGGAGGGGGAACCGGCACGGTGGTACCTGGGAGGGGGGTTCAGGCACTATCACATTATTCCTGGTGGTCCAGTGGTGAGTGAACTCTAGCCTGCGGGCTAGAGTTCACTCTCGCGAGATCTGTGCCATTGCCATGGCAACACTCCAGATCTTGCAAGAGGAACCCGGTGGAGCTGCAAGATAGAGTTTTGCTGGGTCCTCCTCTCTCTCCCCAGCCGCATGTCTATTTAAGTGGGCCGGTGAGGAAGATCTTTGATCTCCCCACTGGCCCTTCATGGAAAACAGCGTGGCCGGCGCTCGGTTAGTGCTGGCCCTGCATAGACCGGCAAGGGATGTCCTGTGACCTCCCCTGCCGGCCTCGGCCCATGGCCACCATGGCCCATCGGGCATTTGCCCGGTGTGCCCGATGGCCAGTCCGGGCCTGGATTATTCTATCTAGAGAAGACAGTTCTGTTTAATGCCACAAACCTTTTTTGTGAGGAGCTGTACATATGAATTAGGTTAAATTATTATATGTCAGGAGTATCCAAAAGATAGGTCCCCGCATGTTTTAGAAATAGAACTTGTGGAATGTTTTACCATTTTAAAGGCTGAAAAGCTTCATGTCAGATTTAGTTTTACACCTGGGATCTAGCTTGTTTCTGCTGAATTTATTTACGTTCGGTTCGTGATAGCAAGTCGAGGAAGTGAATGAATTCAGAGAGTGGATATTTTTGATACCGATATCAATCAGTACATAAACTTAGTGAGTTACATTTCAGCCAGTATTCAGCTCGGGAATTCATTTTTTTATACTAAATCGATTTTCTGCATTTAACAGAATGTGATAAGTACCAAAACAAAATGGTGAATTTGAAGTGGGAGATGAAAAGTGACACTATAACTGCTTTAAAGCTGGAAAACATTCCCATCCCTAAATGTGTATCAGTAATTATTCATTTATTTATTTCAATGGGTGCAAATCTGACTAACAGAGCTTTCAATAGTGTGATCGTGATCATATGATACCACAGAACAATGAGCATAAACCTATTTATCCCCCATGGCTTTGAAATATTGTTCTCGTGTATTTCTGCCCTGATCCATTTCAAACACAGATGAAAGCACCCCAGAGACTTGTATCCATCAACTGCAGGATCTATTGCTTTGAAACATGTTTCTTCATTTCAATCTCCGAGCTACCAATTGTCTGAACAGCACTGTTTTTAATCTTTAAAGTTTTAACAAATAAAAAAACAAATAACAAGCCTCATAGAAGAAATTAAAAATACATTTTACCACTTTCATAAAAATTTAGGAATATTGTGATTTTATAGTCTGAATTTGAGTAAGTATATAATCTCCATTTTTAAAGTTTATTAAAAACTAACTCGCACACATTTTGCTATTTTAGATTAGCATAACAAAACAAGGACAGAAGGTGCCTGTAGCAAGTGTGTTAAAAAATGATAAGCTTAGAGTCATGTCTACAAATGCACGCAGTTTAGGGAATAAGATCCATGAACTTGTGGCAATAATGGCAACTGATAGTGTAGATTTAGTCGCTGTTACTGAGACATGGTACAATGAGAAAAATGACTGGAACATAGCAATACCAGGGTACTCTTTATATAGGAAAGATAGGGAAAGCAAGAAAGGGGGAGGGGTGGCCTTGTATGTGAAGGATAGCATAAAATCTAGCCTAATAAAAGTTAGTGAGGCAAACAGAGTCCGTTTGGGCTACGTTAGAATTTGGTAATCACACAGTAACTCGTGTAGGTGTGATTTATAGGCCCCCAGGACAAATTGAAGAGTTAGATAATCTACTAGTTGAGGAAATAGCCAAAATGACAATGAAGGGGGAAGTTATCATCATGGGTGACTTTAATCTTCCTGATGTAAATTGGGAAACAAAATTAGCTACTTGTGCCAGGAGCACACATATTCTAAACTCCCTACTGGGATTGTCTCTAAAACAAGTTGTTGAGGAGCCAACTTGTAAAGAGGCCATACTAGATTTAGTGTTGACAAATGGAGATTTGGTATCAGATATTACTGTAGGTGAAAGTCACACCATACTAAAACAAAAGTTTTAGACTTTAGAAAAACAGACTTTTCTAAAATTAGAATATGGGTAGAGGAGTCATTATCAGACTGGACCAATTTAAATGGAGTCCAAGAGAAATGGGATTATTTAAAAGTTGCACTATTGAAGGCAACAGAAAATTGCATTAGGCTTGTCAGTAAAAGCAAAAAAATTCAAGAAACCACTGTGGTACTCCACAGATGTGGCCAAAATAGTTAAAAACAAAAAGTTAGCATTTAGGAATTATAAAAAAAACCAGAGTGAGGAAGACAAAATGATCTATAAGATTAGGCAGAAAGAGGCTAAGCAAGTTATAAGAGCTTCCAAATCACACACAGAAGAGAAAATAGCACAGTCAGTAAAAAAAAGGGGATAAAACATTTTTTAGATACATAAATGAGAAAAGAAAAGTAAAACAAGGATTAGTTAGATTAAAAACAAAAGAAGGAAGGTATGTAGAAGAGGATAAAGGTCTAGCTGACTGCCTCAATGAATATGTTTGTTCTGTATTTACAGATGAAAATGAAGGAAAGGGACCTCAGTAGAGAAAAAGGATAAATTAGTAATTTATTACACATGAGTTTACAGAGGAAGAGGTTCTATTTCAACTGTCAAAAGTAAAGACAAATAAGTCAATGGGACCTGATGGAATACACCCAAAGCTATTAAAAGAGCTTAACCAATCATTGTTAACAGGAGTAGTCCCAGAAGATCGGAAGTTAGCGAATGTTGTGCCCATTTACAAGAAAGGTAATAGGGAGGAGTCGAGCAACTATAGGCCAGTAAGCCTTACTTCAGTAGTGGGGAAAGTGATGGAAACCATGTTAAAGGATAGGATTGATGAACATCTAAAACACATGGATTTCAAGATCAGAGACAACATGGGTTTACTTCAGGGAGATCATGCCAAACTAATCTTATTGATTTTTTTGATTGGGTAACTAAAATTATAGATCAGGGTGGTGCAGTAGACATTGCTTACCTAGATTTCAGTAGGGCTTTTGACACTGTTGCACATAGAAGGCTTATCAATAAACTGCAATCTTTAAGTTTGGATTCCAATATTGTTGAATGGGTAAGGCAGTGGCTGAGTGACAGGCAACAGAGGGTTGTAGTTAATGGAATATATTCGAAGCTTGGACTTGTCACCAGTGGGGTACCTCAGGGATCTGTACTTGGACCCATTCTCTTTAATATTTTTATTAGTGATATTGCAGAAGGTCTTGATGGTAAGGTATGTCTTTTTGCTGATGATACTAAGATATGTAACAGGGTTGATGTTCCAGGAGGGATAAGCCAAATGACAAATGATTTAGGTAAACTAGAAAAATGGTCAGAATTGTGGCAACTGACATTTAATGTGGATAAGTGCAAGATAATGCATATTGGACGTAAAAACCCAAGGGCAGAGTACAGAATATTTGATAGAGTCCTAACCTCAACATATGAGGAAAGGGATTTAGGGGTGATTATTTCTGATGACTTAAAGGTAGGCAGACAATGTAATAGAGCAGCAGGAAATGCTAGCAGAATGCTTGGTTGTATAGGGAGAGGTATTAGCAGTAGAAAGAGGGAAGTGCTCATGCCATTGTACAGAACACTGGTGAGACCTCACTTGGAGTATTGTACACAGTACTGGAGACCGTATCTTCAGAAGGATATTGATACCTTAGAGAGGGTTCAGACAAGGGCTACTAAACTGGTTCATGGATTGCGGGATAAAACTTACCAGGAAAGGTTAAAGGATCTTAACATGTATAGCTTGGAGGAAAGACGAGACAGGGGGGATATGATAGAAACATTTAAATATATAAAGGGAATCAACACAGTAAAGGAGGAGACTATATTTAAAAAGAAGAAAAACTACCACAACAAGAGGACATAGTCTTAAATTAGAGGGACAAAGGTTTAAAAATAATATCAGGAAGTATTACTTTACTGAGAGGGTAGTGGATGCATGGAACAGCCTTCCAGCTGAAGTGGTAGAGGTTAACACAGTAAAGGAGTTTAAGCATGCGTGGGATAGGCATAAGGCTATCCTAACTATAAGATAAGGCTAGGGGCTAATGAAAGTATTTAGAAAATTGGGCAGACTAGATGGGCCGAATGGTTCTTATCTGCCGTCACATTCTATGTTTCTATAACTCTGCATGCACTGATTCCTATTTTTTATAACCTATAACCTACTGACATTTCCGTTGAACACATTCCATATAACAATGTGTAAACTCTGTGGATTGGAAAGAGAGAGATGTGATTTATTTGGACGAGATAGGCATAGGAAGTCAGCTAACTTTACTAATCTTTTCTTGCTTTTACTGGGGATATATTCTTTGTTTAATGAGTAGGTAAGAGCATTTTATGTGGAATAGTCTAATCTTTGGAATGTACGCACATGCTTTTTGAGAGGCGCAATGTTCTGTGTTTATGTACCTAAAATATTAACGGATATGTTACAAAATTTCTGTGTGACTCTTCACCATTTGCTCTACTGAAACTTTAGATCAATCACTCTATTTAAATCAGTCAATGACCTTCGGGCTTTCAGACCAGCATATGTTTCAGTAAGGTTTTATTTTCTAAATTGTAGAATTTGGACTAAATTTGGTAAGCTTAATTAGACTCAGATCCTATACAGGTAAACATAATCCCAAAGCACCAGCAGATATTGTTTTAACCGAATATGTTAACTCAAGTTAACTTGAATGATGACTTTTGGAGGAGCACCTAGTTACCCCTGTTACCCAAAACTAGAAGGATCCAACCAGGCCCGGACTGGCCATCGGGCACACCGGGCAAATGCCGGTGGGCCGCGGGGCCGAGGCCGGCAGGGGAGGTCTCAGGATCTCCCCTGCCGGTCTATGCAGGGCCGGCACTATCCCAGCTCTGGCCCTGCTGTTTGCCACGACGGGCCGGCGGGGAGGGAGGGAGCCAGCCAGCCAGGCTGGAGAGAGGACCCGGTGGAGCTCTAATTTGCAGCTCCGCCGGGTTTCTCTCGTGAGATCCGGACCGTTGCCATGGCAACGACCGGATCTCGCGAGAGTGAACTCTAGCCTCACAGGCTAGAGTTCACTCACCCACGAGGACCACCAGGGAACACCGCCACCCCGCCTCCCAGCGCGTGCCGGACCCCCCCTCCCAGGCTAAAGGTAAGAAGGGAGGGGGGGACATAATGACTGTTTTTTTTTTTTTTTTTTTATTTACCCCCCCCTACACACACACACAATAACATTTATACAGCACTCTCACACCCATCACACCACAGCACTCTCACACCCATCACACACAGCACTCTCTCACACAGCACTCACACCCATCACACCCTCACACTCACACCCATCACACTCACAGCACTCACACAGCACTCACACACACACACCCATCACACACAGCACTCTCTCACACACACACAGCACTCTCACACCCATCACACTCACAGCACTCTCTCACAGCACTCTCTCACAGCACTCTCACACAGCACTCTCACACAGCACTCTCACACAGCACTCTCACACAGCACTCTCACACACAGCACTCTCACATCCAGCACTCTCACATCCAGCACTCTCACACCCATCACTCACACACGGCACTCTCACACACATCACACACACACAGCACTCTCTCACACAGCACTCTCACATCCAGCACTCTCACACCGCACTCTCACACACATCACACACACACGGCACTCTCACACACCGCACCCCTCACACACACACATACTGCACCCCTCACATACACACAGAACCCCCCCAACACACTGCACCACACACATACACAATACTTCCAAATATATATATATGTATATACACACACACACACTACACTCTTAAAGGACCACTCTAGCCACCCAGACCACTTCAGCTTAATGAAGTGGTCTTGGTGCCAGGTCCTTCTAGGGTTAACCCATTGTTTTATAAACATAGCAGTTTCAGAGAAACTGGGAATTTTTCTCCCAGTCCGGCCCTGCTAATAATCATAAAGTATTTAATTTTAAGAAACTGCTATGTTTATCAATGGGTTAAGCCTTCCCCCAAAGCCTCTAGCAGCTGTCTCATTGACAGCCGCTAGAGGTGCTTGCGTGCTTTTCACTGTGAAAATCACAGTGAGAGCACGCAAGCGTCCATAGGAAAGCATTATAAATGCTTTCCTATGCGACCGGCCTGAATGCGCGCGCAGCTCTTGCCGCGCGTGCGCATTCAGCCGACGGGGCGGATCGGAGGAGGAGAGCTCCCGCCCGGCGCTGGAAAAAGGTAAGTTTTAACCCCTTTCCCCTTTCCAGAGCCGGGCGGGAGGGGGTCCCTGAGGGTGGGGGCACCCTCAGGGCACTATAGTGCCAGGAAAACGAGTATGTTTTCCTGGCACTATAGTGGTCCTTTAACATACACACTCTGGATCCCCTATACACACACTAGATTCCTTGTAAGCAAACACATACTACACCCCTAAACACACACACACACACTATAGCCTGTATGCACACACTTGCTATATCCCCAATACACACATTCTCTACAGCCCATAGCCACATATGCATCACATTACACCACAAACACAACACGACTAAAACCGACCTTATTACACAATACCACACCACGACCAGCTCACTCTACACACACGCAATACCACAAGCAGGCTCCAAACACATGCACAATACTCTTTCCTGGCCTTTTATCTCCTGGTATCCATTTATAGACACCAGAGACAAGTTGCAAGGAAACACAGTGCAAGCATGTTATTAAATTTGCTTGCACTGTGCAGAACAAATACAGGACTTTTTTCTCATGCTAGAGCTCTTCAGTAGAGCTCTGCGCATGGTCTGCCCTGGAAGAGCATTGAACCAACATGCTCACTTTGAGAGGAGGTGTGTTTGTCATTGGTGATGACAAAACACACCTCCTCTGCCCCGCCCCCTTTTTAGTGGGCCGCTCTGTTAAAAAAATGCCCGGGCCGAATTTTTCTCCCAGTCCGGCCCTGGATCCAACAATAGGTTTTTTTTTTCCATAGGCAATAAAAGCCAACTGTAGTAAATAACAGCAAAGTACTGTTCAATATATGTATGTTTAAGATTGACATAGTATTGAGATGTTTCATTTTACCACTGGATCAGGCAGGAATAGACAAGATCTAATATGATCATTATACACATACTCCAGAAGTGAAATCTACATTGACTGGACTGTTATATATTGTGTTTATTATGTTACAGATACTACAAATATTATTCCTTCCTTCCGTCCATCCGCATAACAGAATCAGATAACTGAAACAAACTTCCTAATAAATTGAGTCACTTTAAAATTTCAAATATTCATTACATTTTCAATTTATTGGCCAAAACATAAATTTTCTTTTTGAAAATATATAACAATTCATTAAAATGTTCGTAGTGTGCAATATTTTTTTTAAGGCAGCATTACTGGCAAACTACACTTGCTACATATTTTGAAGTTTGTGTAGAAGCCAGGATGTACTTTCACTAACAAAAATACTTTGCTGTAATCATTATTTTTTTTTGTGAGAAAGAAAGACATTCATCATGACTCAACTTCATTTATTTGTCAGTGAATTTAAGATATTTCACTTTGCAAACAAATCTAAGGAAAAAGATATGACTCATTTACACTAAGCTCTTTCTTTTTCATTTATTTTCAGTGTGCAATCAAAATAGACAAGGCACTGACCGGTTTCTAGACACTCAATGTTATGGTGAGTCTGATCGAAATAAAAAAGGAACACAAGACAACTAATGGGGGCCATTGGGATGTCAGGATAAGTGAGGTCAAAAAGACACCCACAGGACTTATCAGGCACACAGAGATGTTGCGTAGGCAGATGTAGAAGAACTAACACATTTCCCCCTAGGTGCACACAAGCACTTATCACTTATACACACTCAAGTACTGTCTACCCAGTGCTCCAGCCGGGAGATGTACTGTAGACCAGCAAGTGACAAGTATATGTAGTTAACCTGCACATTAAATGTGCACTTCCACATAGAAAAAACAAATATGGTTTGCATACACATCTAGAATCAATTCAGTGGTATCAAAAAATGTCAGACTATATTTAAGATTTTCTGCATGTTTATCTGTGAAGTGATACAATATATAAGGCAGCAATAATTGTAACAAAACAACAATTAAAGGGATCTCTTGCTTTAATGCATTTGATAGGTCTTCTCTTCATTAATATGCTGTATTTGTTTTGCTTAAATCTTAATAGTTTTGCAGATTTTGCACCATAAGCCTGCTTTTTTAAAGGAACACTATATATTTTGAAATATGTATTGCTTACATCCTTCACAGTGCTATCTTCCTCAGTGAAGATCTGCCTCTTTGGCTGAGATCCTTTAGATCAGGTGTCAGCAACCTATGGCACTCTGGGTGTCTTTGCATGGCACTCAAGGCTTCCTGGGTCTGCGCTGCACAAGGAGATGCTAATTGTCCAGCAATGTGTTTGGCTCCACCAATGCACCACCTCCTTGGAGGCAATCATCAGAATTGGCAATCTCAGCCAATCCAAAGCTCTTCTATGGTAAAGCATTGCATTGGCTGAGATTGTCAGTCTTGATGATCTCAGTTATGAAGGCGGATCAGGAGGAAAGCAAAAAAGGTGAGCTTTTTAATACTATTTAAGGGGGGTTGGGAGAGGGGGGAAGCTAACATGTTTTTTCAGCACTATTTTCAGGAATACACATTTGAGTTCCTGACCATATAGCGTTAGTTTAAGTACAATCCTGACTGTATGCCTGCCTGGTTCTTCCCTTCATATGCATGAAGTTCAGCTCACTCAGTGATGTTATAAGTTAGTGCTCCTAGGAGCTGAGCTGTGTAGATAACATGATGAGGAGGTCTTATTCTGGGATAGTGGGGTTTTCCTAAAAGAGGCAGGCTTCTGGTTTAGCATTCAACATTGTACAAAGACTTTGACCATGTAAGCAAATACAGCATATTAATGAGGCCCAAACTTATGCATTAACATTGTATTGGGGCCCAGAGAATTCCTTTTACCCCTTAAGGACCAAGGCTTTTTTGAGATGTGACATGTTTGTGACCAAGGCCCTTTTGGCACTTTAATCATCTGTTCATTGTACCACAATTTAATCTGTTCCATCCAAGTGCATCCATACATACTATATACTTTTTTAAAGGAGACATAGGGCGTTTTTGTGATAACACAAACTTACATATTTTTCTCCGTTTCATGCATTTAACAATTTCTACACACGTGAAACTAAAGAAAAACTGCTCAAAAAAGGTGCCTTATTTAGTTCTGCTTGTTAAAACCTAGGATTTAAATTCGTTTTTAGAAGTTATAAAACATATTGCCACACCTCTATACCGTTGTCATGAGTTTGAGGCGAAAGCAGCAAAAACACCCTCTAGTGTCTGTCAGGAAGAAAGCTACTAGAGATGTGTATAGTCATGCTATGTAAACATTCCCGTATCTCCAAAACAGTAATGGTTTACATTGCAGGGCTTAAACTACAGTGCCGCTGCACCCAGATCACTTCATTGAGAGAAAGTGATCTGGGTCCCTATTGTAGTCCCTTAGCTTTCTGTATGGAATCAGTCATATTTATTCATGAATTAAGCTAGATGTGTTAGTGCTCACATTTAGCCTATACAGAACATCAGGTACCAGTGGCGTACATACGGGGGTCGCAGGGGTCGCGGCTGCGACCGGGCCCGGCCCACCAGGGGGCCCAGCCGCCCTGCGACCCGGTATGCACGCCAGTGTGGCCAGCCTCTTCTCCTGGGGGGCCCAGGAGCTGGCCACCACAGGGCCCCTCAAGGCTGGCCCTGGTGTCACCGGGCGGCCAGTCCTCCGGGCACGCAAGGGAGTACTCTCCCCTGAGCGCTCTTTGCTCAGCTCCCTCGCGCGCCGCGTACTGATGCCTGGTAACTGGCCGCCCAGCAGCACCACTGGACACCAGGGAATCCCCTCAGCTCTCCCAAAGGTAAGGAGGCTGGGGATTAAATAAAAAAAAAAAAACATGTGTATGTGTGTTAGTGTGTGTGTGTGTGTCTGCTAGTGAGTGTGTTAGTTTTTGTGTGTGTGTGTGTGTGTTAGTTTGTGTGTCTGTTATTGAGTGTGTGTCTGCTAGTGAGTGTCAGTGTGTGTGTGTTAGTTTGTGTGTCAGTGAGTGTGTGTGTGTCAGTGAGTGTTACTGTGTGTGTCTGTTACTGAGTGTGTTTGTGTGTGTCTGTTAGTGAGTCTGTGTGATGTCTGTTAGCGAGTGTGTGTTAGCGAGTGAGAGTGTATGTTTTGTAAGTGAGTGTGTATGTGTGTCTGTCTGTCAGTGAGTATGTATGTCGCTGAGTGTGTCTCAGTCAGTAAATGTGTGTGTCTGTTAGCTAGTGTGTATGCGTCTGTTTGTGAGAGTGTGTATGTTTAAAACCTCTTCAGCACTTAGATTTCTCCAGCACCGGACTGCCTTGGCGCTGGGGATCCCTCCGCCCCAAACCGCCTCTCAGCTCCGAATGTGCATGCGCGGCAAGAGCCGCGCGCGCATTCAAACTGCCCATAGGAAAACATTACTCAATGCTTTCCTATGGATGATTTTCACAGTGAGAATTGCGGAAGCGCTTCTAGCGGCTGTCAGTGAGACAGCCACTAGAGGCTGGATTAACCCTCAGTGAAACATAGAAGTTTTCAGCTGCAGGGTTAAAACTAGAGGGACCTGGCACTCAGACTACTTAATTGAGCTGATGTGATCTGGGTGTCTGTAGTGGTCCTTTAAGTGTGTGTGCATCTGCATGCACTGGCGTACATACCGCGGTCGCAGGGGTCGCAGCCACTGTCAGGTACTTAAGTGTGCAGATACCCTGTGGGGCATTGTTGCAAAGAGGAAATTAGATTTATAGCAATAAATAGTAAAATGTAAAGAGGAGAGTGAAAGTCATTGCAGAATAACCAATGCAAGCATCTTACTTTAACATTAATGTTAAAAACGGTTTAACCCCAAAATTTGAAAGACAGTGACTAATCACTCTGTCCAGGTGCACATGGGCTGTTATAGTGTAGGGAGGGTTGCTTTGAAGGTGATGTTAAAAATATGTGTGTTTAAATCAGTAATCATTATAAATGATAGCAGGATGTAAGGCTCCTACAGAAATACAATAACATTGTGTTTTTTATTAATAAACATTGTTCAATCCTTTGTGAATGTATCTTAATGTGTCACATTAATTTGTGTAGAGGAGATGCATCTTTTTCACTAAGTCTTCTGAATGAGGAGCTAGTGATAGAATGAGGGCGTGGTTCTCAGTCCGAGGCTTCCTGATTGAAGCCTTGGACCAAGAAAGGAAGCGACTGTGCAGAGCGATTTGTCACTGTCTTCCAGATTTTGATGTTAAACCGCTCATTAATGTTAAAGTAAGATGGCACTCAGGACTTACTGACACCATAATAAATTCATTGTGATGAAGGTTTCATGGTGCCTGAAGTGGTCCTTTAAAGCATGATAATTTATGGACAAGCCTTAAAGGCTCACGTTGAAAATCTTACCATACTAGAGGATCTGATTAATATGATAGGATTACGTTAATAACAAACAGCAAACCTGCTTAATGTTTTCATCACATAATGGTCAAGTATTCTAATGGTAATTAATTAGAGTTATATGCAAGGTATTTCTTATATTTTACACACATTCCTTTAACCCCTTAAGGACACATGACATGTGTGACATGTCATGATTCCCTTTTATTCCAGAAGTTTGGTCCTTAAGGGGTTAAAGGGACACTGTGTTGGTACTATAACCATTTCATCGCATTGCATTGGTTATAGTACCTATAGTACTCTGGTGCTGCTTCTCCAGTTTCTAGCAGTTTAACATTAAATAATGGGTCCCTTGCCACTCTTAGCCAGACCCACTCCTCCTAGAGGTATGGCAAGGGCAGAGATTACAGACTTCCTTCTAGCCATACTAATTCATGCCAGCAGCAGGAGCTCTGATAGGATGAAATCATTCAGATGATACTCTCAGCCAATCACACCCTCCCATTGATGCTAAGGCTAATGCTCACTCATTAGCCCAAGCAGCAACAAGTGCCTGGTCTGATGAAGAGTCTCGTTAAGTAGCAATACAACATTAGAAACGGTTTAACGCTGAATGGAAGGGCGGCGCCAGTGAACTCCAGGCTAATAAGCATTTTGATTAGATGAAGCAGTCACAGTGTCAACAATGTCTCTCTACGCAAAATCTAGAGTTTTATTCTTTCTTCATATCATTACATTCTAAAACTCTCTGAACTTATACTATTTAAGTGAACTCCCTTGTGAGTTGTAAGTAAATATACATATAGAATTACCCTTGGAGTATACTAACATTTTATATATAAATGTGTGTAGGTAAGTAAAGAGATAGATAAACAGAAAGAAAGATATTGGCATATAAAGCAAATAAATATGAGATGCAAAGAAACATAAGACACTTGGTATAAATCATGTGCTCTTTCATAGTAAGATCCATTAAAGTACTTTTACTTTTAAAGGACCACTCTAGGCACCCAGACCACTTCAGCTTAATGAAGTGGTCTGGGTGCCTGGTCCAGCTAGGGTTAACCCATTTTTTCATAAACATAGCAGTTTCAGAGAAACTGCTGTGTTTATGAATGGGTTAAGCCTTCCCCTATTTCCTCTAGTGGCTGTCCCATTGACAGCCGCTAGAGGCGCTTGCGTGCTTCTCACTGTGATTTTCACAGTGAGAGCACACCAGCGTCCATAGGAAAGCATTATGAATGCTTTCCTATGTGACCGGCTGAATGCACGCGCAGCTCTTGCCGCGCGTGCGCATTCAGCCGACGGGGCGGAACAGAGGAGGAGAGAAGGAGGAGAGCTCCCCGCCCAGCGCTGGAAAAAGGTAAGTTTTTACCCCTTTCCCCCTGCCAGAGCCGGGCAGGAGGGGGACCCTGAGGGTGGGGGCACCCTCAGGGCACTATAGTGCCAGGAAAACTAGTATGTTTTCCTGGCACTATAGTGGTCCTTTAATAACAGTCTATTTTAGATTAACATTTAGTCAACTTCATATAAACAGCAGCCATACATTCAAACAACAGTTGGTTACCATCAGGCATTCCCGGAGGTGATTCCTGATTACGTTTTCAGTACATTTGCTCCTTTTTTGTACTAAGTACAATATGGATTTCACATTTGTTCTAGGCGACTACATAACCATGGCATCTTTCCTTAAATCAATATGCAAATCAGCACTAATAAGGAATATAGATATGCAAAACACATCATTAAAATGTTAATATATGTAAATGATTAGCCACCATATGTGAATGATGCATGCATACACATTTTACTCAATACAGGTACAGGAACCAAAGTTCTAGAACATGCATTTCAAAAATTATTTTTCAAATTACATTTTCTATAATTATTAGCAGGTCTCAACATTTCTGCATACCACTAACCGTGGCATCTTTCCTTAAATCAAAATGCAGCACTAATAAGGAATATAGATATGCAAAACACATCATTAAAATGTTAATATATGTAAATGAAATGATGCACATGTTACAAAACCCTATCACTGCTTCTGGTCCACTAGATCACCAAGGATGAAGGTAAGTGGGGATGTCTTAAAGGGACACTATAGTCACCAGAACAACTACAGCTTATTGAATTTGTTCTGGTGAGAAGAATCATTACCTTCAGGCTTTTTTGCTGTAAACACTGTCTTTTCAGAGAAAATGCAGTGTTTACATTACAGCCTAGTGATCACTTCACTGGCCACTCCTCAGATGGCTGTTAGAGATCCTTCCTGGGTCATGGCTGCCTAGAATGCATCCAAACATTCAGTATCTCCTCCCTCTGCATGCAGATACTGAACTTTCCTCATAGAGATTCATTGATTCAATTCATCTCTATGAGGAGATGCTGATTGGCCAGGGCTGGGTTTGAATCATGCTGGCTCTGCCCCTGATCTGCCTCCTTGTCAGTCTCAGCCAATCCTATGGAGAAGCACTGTGATTGGAGTAGGCTACCACTTCTGATGATGTCAGCAGAATGCTTGTTTTTCGGAGGCAAACAGCATGCAGATCTACAGCTTCAGACTTCAATACAAGTAAGATTTACTATATTTATGGAGGCATGAGGGGTCCAGCGGGGCTAAATGGCGGTTTTAACACTATAGGGTGTTCCTGACCCTACAGTGCTCCTTTAAATAGGAATAGGAGGCAGAAAGGTTAACAATATGTGGGCAGGAACCAGACAGAGTTGATGAGCTAAGGGTGGAAGATAAAGAGTTTAAATATGGCTGGAGGGAGTTAGGTCAAAAGGTCATGGTGGAAATTAGACATAGTTGGGAGGGGAAAAAAATTCTCAGTGGACCCATGTACATGCTGATTAAAGATTAAAATACCATATAAGCATTCAACTAACAATTAACACATCCAGTTTGCAATAGCATGCAAAATAGCATACACAAGCATGTATTCATATATATATATGTGTGCAAACATTCAGCTTACTCAGGCTCTACTTATTCACATGCAAAATTTCATTTTGCAAACATTTACATAGAGTACGCTCACAGTTATATTATAGGAGCATACACACTTCAGCTTACATAATGAATCAAAGACACACTTACAAAAACACATTTTAGTGACATATTCAACTTAATGCTTGTGTAAATTGATTTAGTGTGCATGATTGTTTGTCACATGTAGTGTAAATAGTGTAATTATTTGCTAGGACCACTTTCTGAATATATATTATATTGTGTATTATTTTATGTTAGAAGGTGTGTGTGTGTGTGTCTTTGTGTGTGTGTTTTAGAAGTCCAGCTGGGGGTTTGGGCTTTCATGTAAGTTCTTCTAAGCCTGTGTGTTTTTGCTGTATATCAGTGACACTAAATGGTCCTTAGTGTGTTGGTATTTTCTTGTTCAACAGACTTAACCTTTCTTTGTTTTTGTGAGCTGGTTTCAGAGAGTAGGCCATGGTATAATGGTAAATAAAATGTGTCTAAGTGTGCTGGTGGCACACTTGGTCCCGTTAGTACAAGAGTTGCTTACAAGTGTGCCTTACAAGAGTGCCTTACTGTTCAAGAAAAAGAAAGAGGGCTTATTTGTCTTGTTATATATTAGTGACATAGTATATCGAGATATATTGAAATATGTTCCCGACCAGAATTTCTGGTGATAAAATGAGAATGAGCTCAAGTTGTGATTAATATACTCATTACTTTTATTAGAGAACATGGAACTTTGAGGAACTTTTGCTATTTACATCACTCCAAGCTAGATTATTGGGGTTGTCTTCCTATTCCAAGCTTTGTGCATCAAGTCCTATATATTTGAACATTCAAATTCATTAACGTGGCCAAATGTTTCAATGCATACCATTACCAGAATGTGACTTACATAGTAAACTGTTTTCCGATACACAAAGAGATTTCCACAGAAGTAGAATATAGAACAGTATTTGCCAAAATGTACAATTAAGCAAATAAGGACTTGTGGGATATTAAACACATCTGATTCTTATAGTTTTTCAACACATCATTTGTCCATGTTGTAATACATATTATTATCAATAACAATTATGTTATTATCATTAGTATCTCTCAGCTAGACACAGCCATCTGGAATTGTGTTCATTCCCCAAGCCTTTCTGTGATTCTCATTTCCTCTAACAATTTCTTATTTTTCCACTGAGATTTACAATGCTTTTAGTGTGCGAGTGTGTGTGATGCTGCTAACGCTAGCATCATTCAGAGGGACACCCTTCATGTGATTACAGAATCACCCAGCTCTGCATGTCATTGTTTCTCCCACTCCTAATTCCTCAGCATGAGCATGCGTCCCCAGAAATAGCCTCATGTCATTATTGTGCCGACATCTGTCAGAGCCCCAGCATACACTAGTTTTTTGTTTTTTTTCAAAATGCTGTGCTGTAGATCTGTAGCTTATCTAAAAACATCTCATAAAGGGACTGCCCTTCTCTCTCTGTAACATCTATTCCTTGAGCTTTCCCGTATCTTGCAGAGCATTTTGTTTGAGTGGTTTAATATGTTCAAGATAGTTCTGATGCTCACAGGGCCACGCTTGTAAATATAACAGGGCTGTCAAAACCAATTTTCTGGTTTAGAAATGGACAACTTAATTTCATAATAAGTGACTACAGTTACAAAGAGTCTTTGCACCCACCGCTAATACATACACATATCAAATGTGGCACAACACAACAAAATTTATCAAGCACACATTTTTCATAATTAAATTTTTTTTTTAAATTCAATTATATATATATATATATATATATATATATATATATATATAAATAAATAATGATGTAGTACTGTGGGACATTTAAAAATTTAAGGATGCTGAAGTGTCAATGGTTTTCTGGGTGTATATATGTATATATATTGAACCACAGAGTGCCAGCAGCAGATTGCGTACCACTCATCTATTATTTACTATCTTCTTTTTCCTTTCTATGAAAGGGTTAATGGTTTGCAGTAACAAAATGACAATAATTCAATTAAACTGGAGCAATCAGGCATCAAGATAAATCGCGAGACTAAATTATTCATTTCTCATATGTCCAGAGATTGCCTGTAGAGCAATGAAGATGGCATGCCATAGATGTACAGTATTGACTTTTAGGATCTTCCGTGCTAGTGTAAAATAAATTAGGATTTTCATTCTCTCTTTTTATAACAAGTGGCGATAAACTCCTGCAATAGCTGTCTAACCATTCAGTCACTGAGAAAGGGGACACATTCGTATATAATGTTATCTGCTCTCCCCAGGGGTTAAATAGTGAAGGAATAAGCGCTTGATCCACTGTGACAGTCTTTTGTTCATTTTCAATGGGTCGTCTAACTGTCCCTTTATGACAAATGTCCTGTGGGATTTAACAAATACTCCTGACTTGCAAGTCTTCCCCCTTCGGCTTATGACTTTAATTGAAATTATTTCAACATGTTGTCTTTATAGCTGGGGAAGAGAGCAAGAATGAGTACGGAGAAAACAAAACCATTGTTCTTGGCTTTTACGCCAGTTTTAACCCCTTCTTACAAATGCCCAAAACAGTCTAAAAATCTAGTCATCTGTTACATGCTCTAATTCTGTTATTCAATGCAAAGTAATACAGTTAACACCTGACACAGTGGAAAAGAGTTGTAACAGATACTCAGCAACATTGCAAATTGGTCCAAAATGTTCACAGCATCATTTGACATCCATACCTTGAGAAGTCTGACAGAAGGTAGAAAGGCAGCGTGGCACAGCTTACGAATGGTCCAGTTAAGAGGCCGAGGTGCATCAATTTGACTCATGACCCTTTAGAATATTCCAGTGGGAGAATAAATCTCAAACCCTTGACGACCTTTAAAGAACAAAAGAACCCTTGCAACACTGACATCCCATATTCATCAAGTCCACGCCGGCTCTGTGGCAATTCCGAGCGGCTGATGCTCCTTGGAACTTAGAAGGATGGAAAAGTGGATTTTCTTCAGCTCCTGATCCTCCTTTAAAAAAAAACAAAAAACACCTCCTGTCTTGCAGCAGTGCTCATGCATACCAAATGTGCCTGGATAGAAGCAATGAGCCTGCTGCTCATGGGAGGGTTGCACTGCTTTAAAAGAGAGAGGGGTAGCCTTCATAAAAAAAAAAAAAAAACTACCTCTATCTCTCTCCTTCAACCCCCTCCTTCTCTCCTCCGCTGCTTCTAGTTGCACATGCCATGTTTCTGGGAGGAATACTCTATCTCTCTCTCTCTTTATTTGTATTCACTTGTGTAGTAATTTCACAGAGCGAAGTGACTGGAATACACTTGGAGCATCATCTGGGATATAGATTCCATCTCATTAACCCTTTCCAGGGCAGATATCGTTAGCTTGCATGGAAGGAAATAAAAAGAACGTGACATCTCCAGCTCATGTCAGTTTCTGTTCTTGCAATGAAATGCAATTATAACGTTTGGGCTGCTTTACATAAAAACTCAATATTGATGTGGTTATTTTTAATCAATTCCATACTTTATTTAAATAGATATTTCACTGCCGCTGACAGCTTTTATACATATTTCATGCATTATAGGAGATATGCTCAGCCTAAGAGGAAAAAGAGTTTATATTTTATTTATATTTTATTCTAGTAAATCTAGAATCAGACCAAAGATAGACTTTAAATCCTTTATCACATTCTATACTATTGTATCAAACTGCAGAGGTTTGGTACACAGAAGTTTATACTGTGTAACATACCACACCTTTGTATATCTCTAACATTGAATACGCTGGATTAGAGTATATAAAAAAAAACACATTTCAGCCTAATTTATGTGTGGCATTTGGCTTACCTTGTCTGAGTGGGGAGGGGCCTAGTGATTCAGAAAGATGTGCATAGTAAAAATGAGATAAGAAGCATTTAGACAAGGAGATGGAGATTTTACACTATTAATGCAGGAGGTTGTTTACTGCTCAGACTCCCTGGGAGTTTATGCTCTTTCCTTGCTGAAGGCATGGCACACACTCTCCTCCTATCGACCTACTCCTGGGGAAACCATGCAGCTGTGGCTCTACTGTGTAGTGCTCAAAAAGGCGTCAAAGCTGAATTTTATTGGTGATTGTGAGTCTAAATATTCATAGGTTTTGAAAAGAGTAGGTTAAAACAACCCCCTCCTTTAATAGTGCATGCATGTGGTAGGTTATTCTTAGACAGCTAAAATTAAAGAACTGTCACTTGTAGTGTCAATGGCATTTTCTAATAGTTAAAATTGTCAGAACTGAGGATGCCTAAGAAACACATGGATCATGGACAGAACCCAATCCTAGCTCCCAGGGTAAGCAAAACAAGCCAGGGAGAAAATAAAAACATGTGTGGAAAAGAGTATAGAGAATAAGGGAGAGTTGAGCCCCCAAAAAAAACCAAAAAAAAACCCTATACCATGAAAGGACTTCAAGGAGGTTGAGGAGCAAAATTCTCTATTAAGGGTTCCACATTTTTTAAAAAGATCATGGATTACATTGATGGTTGCCATCACTTTTTTTCATTCTGATGAAACACCAAATCGTAGCATCAGTCTCAGCTTGTGAAGGCAGGTCTAGTCTCAGATGTGCGCATACTTGATGAATATATTTATGCACCTTGCAATAAAGATGTACACTATATGGACAAAAGTATTGTGATACACCTTATAATTTTTGAATTCAGGTGTTTCAATCAGACCAATTACCACGTGTATACAATCAAGCACCTAGCCATGCAGTCAGGCCCTGGGGAGATAACACAGCTAAGCGGACAAGGGCACATGTATGAGTGTGGGGATGGATGCTTGTGATTGGTTGTAAGTCTTTAGGAGAGTGGTTATCTGTTTGGGAGTGGTGTATGGATCATCTTACCTCAGTGCCTCTTGAGAAACGGGCAGCAAACAACTTCCCTCCCACCCTCCCTTTTTTCTATTTGTTGTTCGTTCATGTCACAGCTAGCGGGGGGGCATGTCCTTGACCAATAGGTTTTGGGGGGCCATTACATTGAGTGTCAGGATATGGACAAGGTCGGGTCTCAACCGCCCCTACTCTGTAGGGTAAACATTTAAGTTAACGACTTGGATGTGCCCACCGAGCTAGAAGCTGGCTGGTGGTAAGCATTGAAAGGAAAAGGGAATTTGGTTTGGACGAGGGGGAGGCGAGAACCCTGTGGGCAAGTTGGTGCATAGGCACGAGGTTTCTTTCATTAGCAAGGACGTTTATGTAAGGCTGGTACTGTGAAAGCATGCCGCGTTTGCGATAGGTCAGTTAATGAAATTTCATCCCTGCTAGATAGTCCATGATCAGGTATGTAGCAGGGATAAAAGTTTCAATTTCATCCCTGCTAGATAGTTGATCATGGACTATCTAGCAGGGATGAAATTTCATTTTCCAATGAAATTGGTATTATTGTAAGTGGTATTATTGGAAAGTGGAAGTGTTTAGAAACAGCAGCAGCCCAGCCACAAAACAGAAAACCACCTTAAGTCACAGAGCAGGGTCACTGAGTGCTGAGGCACATGGTTAGTAAATAGTTTGCTGATTCCATAGCTGCAGTGTTCCAAGCTTCAACAGGCATTAATATCAGCACAAATACGGTGCTGTGCAGCAAGAGCTTCAAGGAATGGGTTTCTATGGCTTAGCAGCTGCATGCAAGCCTTACATTACCAAGTGCAATACCAAGCGTAGGATCGAGTGGCATAAAGCACACCAGCACTGGACACTGGAGCAGTGGATACGTGTTCTGTGGAGTGACGAATAACGCTTCTCTGTTTGGCAGTCTGATGGGCAAGTCTGGGTTTAGCTGATGCCAGGAGAACTTTACCTGCTTGACTGCATTGTGCTAACGGTAAAGTTTGGTGAATCCAAAATCTTGTGGAAAGCCTTCCCAGAAGAGAGGACCAACTCCATTTTAATATCTATGTATTGAATGTGATGTCATACAATTCCCTGCTGGTGTAAAGGTTAGGTGTCCCAATACTTTTGTCCATTGGATGGGGTCTTTCTAGCAATTGGCTAGCAATGACTGCCCTGTCACTAGTTTATACTTACACCAGCTGATCACTTTTGGCTATTCATCCATTTGTCAGAAAGGCAATTGAACGAATAGAAATTACAAGGAACGATGACCAAATTGCAATTTGGTCTTCATTTTTTCATATTGGTTTATTACAAGGAGGAAGCTACCAGCTCATGGCTTCCTCCTTGCAATATGTAAAAATAGAAGCTGCGGGAATCTCTCTTCCTCTTTTAATATCTATTGTTATTTTATTCATTTCTGATCTATTTCTCTTTAAAACATAACACAATCTTGACAAAGGGTGGACCTTTAGGCAAGTGCCTCTATATTTACAGAGCAAATAGAGTTTGTCTTATGTTTTAAGCTCCATCCCTTGTCTTTTGTTTTAAAGAAAAATAGATCAGACAAGAAGAAAAGAAGAACATATTCTGAAAGAGGAAGAGAAGACGAATAATAGGAAACAATAGTCTTTCTTGTAATGGTATTGCCATGTAAGTGCAACTTTCAATAACACGTTGAAAATACAAAATCATGTTATTGATGTAAAGCAGATTTTGAAGCTGTTATGAAGGTTACCCACTAATCAACTCATGTAATTGTCTTGTATTTTTTTTCTTGAGAAGATGCAATTAAACAGTGCACTGCAATTCCTGTAAGTAAAACATCAGTGATGGCTATTGTGCAATTTACTAGCATTGAGATAACAAATATTGTGGGCTAGTACAGATTTGTACAGATTACCTCAAAAGACCTTAAAAGAAAGATCATTTGTACAGGTTGCCCATTATAAAGCCTTGAAACCACTTAACCCCTTCACTGCTTGGCTAACATAATTATTTGAAACCTGGAATACATAGCCAGCACATAAGTGAAAATTAAAAAAAAAAACAGTTTTGTCTTCAGATTGCTGTTTAGCAATATGATATGTGAAAAATATGTATATTTGTAGAAATTTATTGAGCCATTAAAAGACCATTAGAGTCATCATGATCATTTCATCTCAATTAAGTTGTCTGGGTGCAATGGCCCTGCTGTAGAAACGTCAATGTAGTGATGATGTAGTACAAGCATTTCAAACTTGCGGCCTATGGGCCACATGCAGCCCACAATGAATATATTTGCGGCCCACATGCCCTGGGGCCACTTTGTGTTGTGGCTGCGACCAGCAGCAAGACCGGAAAGATATTTCCTGTCTGATTCTTGCCTTCCCGCAGGAAAGCCACTCCCACTGGAGTGTCTGGCCTGCTAAAGAAGAACAGGGCTGGAACTGGAAGACAGGCGGCTCACCGTAAGGTAGGGAAATAGGGGCTTGGGGGACCTCTCTGTTTAGTGTTAAATTAGGCAGGGGGTCAGTGTATTAATTTGAGGGAGGGAGGGGGCAGCGTATTAAATTAGGGGAGGGAGTGGGCTGTGTATTAATTTTAAGGAGGGAGGGGGCCTTTGTATGAAATTGGGAAGGGGAGGCATTGTATTAATTTGAGGGAGGGAAGGGGACAGTGTATTAATTTGGGGGAGGTAGGGGGGAAGTGTATTAAATTGGGGGAGGGAATCAAGCAATGTATAAGAGCAGGGGTCCTCAAACTACGGCCCGCGTAGTTAGTATTATATCACTGAAAACCTCAAAATAGTAACCAGTACATGTGAGCGGAATAGTTATCCTTTTTTTTTCCTGCATGGTGTAGTGAGACAATGCCGACAATAAATTACAAAGTTTAATACTGTAATGATGTATACTGAGACAATGCCTATAGTGAATTGAGAACGTGAATAAAGACAATACATCTGATGACCTGAAATAGAATATGACTAGGCTATGCCTGAAGTGAACTCACACTATCAAACCAATGTCGCCTACAGTGAAAAGATTTAGGGTATAACACAGCAAGGCCTAAAGTAAAGTGACAGAGAATGAAACAAAAATTCCTCTAGAGACTTTACAATGCTACATAGAAACCAGTGTCTAAAGTAAAACTCACATAACATTCACTGCAATCACATATAATAACCTGCACTAGGTGAATTAAACAGTGCACAGAGAGTCTTCATCAAAAATTGACTGTGGAACACAAGTACCTCTAAGAACAAAATAAAAATAAAATAAACAGTACTAAAATTAACAGAAAAAAAGTATTAATTAACAGTGACATGTTACATAAACATTAGTAGGCAGAGATAAATAATAGAATAACCATTATAAAATAAGGATCAGCTCATGAAGCTAAAGTATATATATATATATATATACACACACAAATTACCATATTGGTCTAGCATTGAATATAAAACATATTTTCCAGCCACCCTTCATTGTCACAGGTTACCCAAATTGTTTCATTTCTCAGTAGAAATTAAACCCTCCTGCCATCTTCATGCAGCAGGCCACGTTTATTTTGGTTTTTATTAAACTGAGGTTACTACATTTTGCAGCAGAAAAAGTAGGTCACACAGAGAGCCTGAGAGATGAATATTTTGGAAAACAAGACACAATACTGAATGCAGGTTAAAATAAAACGTATTGTATACCAAATGTATTTTTATTGAAGTTTACATAAATATACATTGCATGAAATAACATTTTATTTATAATTTCTTACCTTCTATAGTGAAGGTAAAAGAAAGGAGAGTGACAGGAGGGGACAGAATGGAAAATTCAGTTAGTTGGCTACTATAATACACAAATCATTGACTTGATGTCAGAGCTTACGTATCATAATCAAGTAGTTAGAGTTCATTTTTGCCCGTGTATATGAATGCAAAGATTTATGTGTGTGGAGATCTTGCAGATCTTGCAGATTTGTTTCAAATAATGTCTTGCATCTTGGTCTTCTCCCCAACTGAGGGCTTTATTTATTGTACCTATATATTGAAAGTGCAAAATAGATTACACATTAAACAATGTGTATTTTCTCACACAAGTACATGATCTTTGTAGATAGGCACCTGTGTTATAAACAGAATTGTAAATGACACATGCAACCAGTGTGAATTCATTTTCTTGGTTCTAATACAGGTGATACTCGAAAAATTTGAATATCGTGCAAAAGTTCATTTATTTCAGTAATGCAACGTAAAAGGGGAAACTGATATATGAGATAGACGCATTACATGCAAAGCAAGATAGTTCAAGCCTCACAGTGTCCCACTCTAATCAGCTAAGTAAGCCATAACACCTGCAATGGGTTTCTGAGCCTTTAAATCAGGGCTGTCCAACCTGCGGCCCCCCAGATGTTGCTGAACTACAACTCTCATGATTCCCTGGCTATCTGTTTAATTGAAAGAATCATGGGCGTTGTAGTTCAGCAACATCTGGGGGGCCACAGGTTGGGCAGGCCTGCTTTAAATGGTCTCTCAGTCTGGTTCAGTATGAATCACAATCATGGGGAAGACTGCTGACCTGACAGTTGTGCAGAAAACCATCATAGCAACAAAAGGTTATTGCGAAGGAAGTTGGATGTTCCCAAAGTGCTGTATCAAAGCACATTAATAGAAAGTTGTGGAAGGGAAAAGTGTGGAAGAAAAAGGTGCACACGCCGCAAGGATAACCGCAGCCTGGAGAGGATTGTCAGGAAAAGGCCATTCAAAAGTGTTGGGGACTTTTACAAGGAGTGGACTGAGGCTGGAGTCCGTGCATTAAGAGCCACCTCACACAGACGTATACCGGACCTGGGCTTCGGGTATCGGAAGATCCCCAAAACATTTGGGAATTGGATCAGGGCATTTTCGATCCTAGCCAGCCGTCCTAGGGGAAAAGGCACCTGAGAAGTGCTCAGCCCTGTTCTGTTTTCAGGAAACAGTCTGGTTCTATGGTCTGTCCTTTGGCTTGTCTTCATGCCTTCTTCCTTTAGGATAGGTGCTACCACTAAGGCATCTCACCTGGGGTTGGCTAGAAAAGTTATCCAAAGGATTGGGAGATGGGAATCTGGGAGGTCCTGATCATATGTTTGTCCAACTGGGCTGATTCAGTTTCCCGCTTTGACGTTATAGGTGCCAGAAAGCAAGTATGGGTCATTGGCCATTCATATATTTATTGGGCGCAACAGCGGGCTGCAGTTTATCCCGGTGGACTACAACTGGGCCTGTCACCAGTGGCCAGTGGCAGAAGTCCCTTTGTTCGATACCCGGGGGATGCAGTAGGAGCACCTGTCAGTTTGTCCAGACCGCTCGGTGTTCCTGTTGTTATCCTGATTCATGCTGGTGGGAACAATCTTGGCACTATTCCAGTGTGGGATCTGGGGGAGATGGTCCAGAAAGATTTGGCTGAACTATGGCTCAGATTCCTGAGAGTATGTCTGGTGTGGTCCGAGGTGGATCTGTTTAACTTAGCATTGCAGGATGCATGGGAGGAGTCCATGGCTTTGGTGTTGGGGCTACTCCGCTGATTTAGGGGGTAAACCAGCAACTCTTGTGGAGTCATATGGCCCTTGTCAACCAGGGGTTGGACCAGCGGTCCATGGAAAGTGGATGGGTAGGGCTGTCCCTCCCCTAACCTCAGGTACAGTTAGGGATAACGGACGTGCCCACTGAGCCAATAAACGGCTAGTGGTTAGCATTACGTCATGGAAGGCCCAAGAAAAGGCCTTGTTCTGGTTGGAATGAGGGGGGAGGGGGCAGCTGCTCTAAGTTATTGTTGGTTGATAAGGTGGTACTCAGTGACATATCTATTTACTGAGTAATTATGTTAAATGTCTTATTATTTTGATAGTAAAGTAAATGCAAACATATTGCAGATTAATAGAAAAAGCATATGGTTGCCTGCGCAGAGGCATATAAGTCAAAGTGAGTGAGCAATGTTATAGAATGAATATGCATATACTTTGCGAGATTATATATATATGTAAGGCAATGAAAAGCGTAGCATACAGGTTTGTGAATGATAGTTGTAAAGCATAATTGAATGCAATACAATTCTTTTTTTTTTTTTATTCTTTTTTTTTTCTTGTGCATGGAGTAACAACAAGCGTGCAGAGCCACAACAGCAGCTGCAGGCATTTTCGTAGCATATTAAACAGCACATTTTTTTTGTTTGTTTGTTTTAACATAAAAATATCTGGCTTTGTAACATCAGTAGATTGGTTTAGTTACGTTTAAGATTATGTTAAATACATGGCATTGCTTTTCTGAGAAGGGTTAACATTTATACTTATGCCATATGTACAACAGCTTAAATTCTCGCTTAGTTAAGAGTCAGGATGAGCCTGTCAGGCATGAAAAGAAAGGTTATAGGAGAGACACAGAGGGAAAGCATTGCATTTATGGTCATCTTAACCCTGGGTTGTTACTATTGTGAGTCAGACATGTCTGCAGGCAAAGCAAAGTAGTAAATTTACAGGCAATATACTTCATACATGAGGGGAACTATCTACGATGGTTAAGTAAATATGCCGGTGTGCAAGTGACTGCTAGCGTCGAGCAGGATCCTGCTCTGCTACCAGGCTTTGTGTGAGGTCTGACTAGGGGAACCTGCCTAGAACAATTAAAAGAAAAAGAAAAACGGCAGCGGTGTACCACTGGGCATCTTAGATCTGAGACTGCCCGCTAGTTACATATAGTTGCTGTCTCTGACAGAGTCCACGTGTCTTGGGACCGCGGGTGTCTGTGCTTACGTGCCAGGTTCGATACCTCATCTGACAGGGGAGTTAAGGGTCCTCCGACCCCTTCTATTGCCACAGGTACCAGTTGTATGTTGGAAGTCTGCTTTTGTTAGGACTGACGCCCAGGCGAGTACAGCATTCATCTCGTTTGTTGCCCACTTGGCTGCGCCTGATGGATACCCACTTCTGCATGGGTCCGTCGCTCGCCTCGTGTGTCCGGACCCCCCAGAGAATGTCTGTTATGGGCAGTGGGTCCTGTGACCTGTCTCTCCCTCTCCAGCACTGGAGCCCTCGGGCACCTGGCTTTAAGGTCCTCCATCGAGATAGTTATCTTGCTTGCGGCTCATAAGGCTCTGTGTTGTGGGAGTGGATGGTGAGGAGTCACAAGCTGCCACCATCTTGCAGGATAGGCCTCGGACGTTTCTTGCACCCCAGTCACCTCACCCCTCATGCTCTCCCTAGTAGGGACAGGGATGACCCCCCCCCCCTGCCCCAAGTGGGGGAAACGGGACTGGCAAGCCGCTCTGGCAGTCGGCGTATGTCAGCCGGGAGTGGAGGCCCGGCAGCGGCCGTCCACCTCACTCCCCTCCCGAGTAGGCCGCAGCCCTCCGCTACCTCTCCCGCAGCCGTGGGTGTCTCATCAGCTTGTTTTTCATCATTTGAATCTGCCGTTTGCAGCCTAAGGGGCCCTGTTTCTCCGGAGCCTCTCCAGCATTCGACCGGTTAGCATGGCGGTCCGGCCCCGCCCCCGCAATATAATTCTTACTTGGACAATGGCGAACAATCTGTTACAGTGTAAAACAAACATGATAATGCAATATTCAGGTATTGTATTCAAGCATTTACTACAATGTAAGAGGCAATTAGTGGCATTCATCTGGCTAATAACTTGGTTAGAGTTTCGGATGCGGACCTTTAGGTCATGAACAAGTATAGCGCATTGGTACCTGGCTATTAAAGGGTCAGGCTACTAAAAACATAAAGAGTGAAGCATCCTAACTATGGCTGAGCATTACATATTAAACATTGCTAAATGGACCCACTTTAAATGTATGTGGCAACATGCTGGCTTGAAGTGCAGTAAATTTTAAGCTGAAACTTAAACATGACCAAACAAACTGGTTTTTGGTGTGTATCTGGTTAATAGCTTGATTAGAGTTTTGAATGTTGACCTCTTAGTCATGAACAGTTATAGCGCATTGGCATCTGGCTATTAAGGGTTTAGGCTATTAAAAACATAAAGGGCTAAACACCCTAACTACGGCAGGCCATTACATATTAAATATTGCTAAATGGAACCATGGTGAATGTATGTGGCATTATGCTGACTTATAGTGCAGTAAAGATAAGGCTAAGACTTAAACATGGCTAACTCCGATCACAAGGGGGTCAATTTTGCCATTGAGCTTAAAAAATAAAATGTTAGCCAGAAAATAAAAATATAAATCAAGATGAGGTGAAAAGAAAAATTTAGTTTCTTCGGTTTGGATGGGGGTACACAGTCCGGCACGACAACGAATCATGAATAAAAATAAACGTGGGTCTTCCTGTCCCATAGGAAAGATATCAGGGGTTGACGGAGCTTGGTAAATGCATTCGCATCTAGGGTCTGTTCGCAGATACCCTCCAGGTTATCAGACCCCCATATGTCTCCCCAGGACCAGTCCAGTCCATCAGTAAAATGCTCCCCAGCACTGTGGGCACTCAGAGGCCGATCAGTATGTTGGACCCTCATTACCTAGAGTCCACACGCTGCCCATCTCCTGCATCTCCCCAGTGCAGTGGTATCATGAAGCGCTAGCCCCTATGTATCACCCTGCTCCGGCCACTTGCGTGGTTTCATCACACGGCACGCCCAGCCACCAGTCCGCTGGAAGGTCTGCGCCATCCGCGCCAGTGACTTTGCTCTCTGGGCCCCCTACACACCCAATTGAGGCCAACACTTCCCCTGAAGACAGGCAGGTTTGTAACTTTTGAGGGGACTCAGAGTGTCTTGATATAGCCCCGTAGTTCAGGTAAGTCTGCCGCTCAGCTTCCCTTCCACCTCAGGAACTTGGGTGCATTTCATTAGTCCCGGGATTGGGGATGGTGTGGGGGTTGTCACTCATGGTGCCGCTCCCATCCTTTGTTGGTATAGCCGAAGATCTGACTCATGGGCCGGGATCACCCCTGCTGGCCAAGAGGGGGTGAGCGGGCTTGATTCCCTATCTTCTCAAAGTCACTTGATGCAGTGCTGGAGCATTAATGCTGGCTGTGTGACTTGCATGCGGCAACATGGCAAGGTCAGAAGGTAGGCCCTAGGCATCTTTTGTGGTCCTCACTCTTTCCCCTCGAGGATACCCTGTGATGGACAGGTTTTGGCGGGTTCTTGAGGCATAAAATCTGTCTTTTTTTTGGGGGGGGGGTGGGGTGGCGATAGCTGAGTTAGCAGAGATGGCAGCGATCCCTCTCGGCTGCCAGGCCCTGCCCCCCTGAATAATTAGGTATATAGTGTTTATGTTAAAGTTGAAGTTTTAATATTTATATATTTATAATAAAGCTTTGGCCTATTTACTCCAAAGCAATTCTGATGTGTTTAATTTCGGGAATAAATGGTTGGGTATCAATGGTAAAGGTTTATGCCCATAAACAGTTATCCTCTACCTACACACAAGACCATGAGGAATATAATGGGTTTGACACCAGACAAACATACCCCCCTCAAAAGTTAAAGTACCACTCCACACCCACAAAGCAATTCAGCTTACTTTATGGGTGAGGAGTATCCCATCATAGAGACACTTTATATAAGTGACGATTTTATAATTAAATAATGAAAAAAAGTAACTCAGCCAGATCAAAACAGATCAAAACATGCCTTAAATGAATACATACATGTACTCATTGTGGGTATATCTACTAAATGTGTCTCAGTTTGCAAAACTGTGCCATCAATCAAAAGAGATAGCTAATAGTGGCACTTCAGTAAACATCCACATAATATTTTGTTGACCTAAGATTCATGACAGGAAAAACACAAGAGCAAGTTGCACTCTGACAGCGTGTCACCTCCCATTACACAGCCAGTTATAAATGTGACAACCGACAACTTCATGAACATTGATTTCCTGTACACATGGTCACCATGGCAGGCACAGAAAGTGACACCAACATTTTCTATGGTACACTTTTTAGTGTACTGGCAATATTCAATGGTAGTCTGACCACTCAGGTGTATAGACTTAGGCTTCAAAAGATCTTTAGCTTGTTGAGGGAATAAGAGGATCTTCCCCACTATTCTGGCATCATTAAATGTACAGTTAAGCAGAACAACATCAAATGCAGCATTTTATTGGACAAATGCATGACACTTGCTGTCCTCACAGCTTCTCTATGATCTCTATAATCCAGACATGGACCTCATGCTCACTGTGCCTATTATTATTATTATTGCCATTTATATAGCGCCAACAGATTACGTAGCGCTTTACAATATTATGAGAGGGGGGATTTAACTTTAAATAGGACAGTTAGAATTAAACTTACAGGAATGATAGGTTGAAGAAGGCCCTGCTCAAACAAGCTTACACTCTATAGGAGGTGGGGTGTAAAACACATTAGGACAGGAAATAGCAATCAAATAAGGTGGGAGTGAAGCAGAGCTGGAGGAGAGAGTAAAGTGTTGCCCTTTAGGAGAGAGCAATAGACATTTATGTGAGGTAGAGGCTACTCTGGGAGGCCATAAGCTTTCCTAAAGAGATGGGTTTTAAGGCACTTCTTAAATGATTGAAGACTAGGGGAGAGTCTGTGGTGGTAGACAGGCTATTCCATAGGAAGGAAGCCGCCCGCATGAAGTCCTGCAAGCGCGAGTTGGCCATACGGGTGCGAGCAGCGGACAGGAGAAGGTCATGGGCAGAGCAGAGAGACCGAGAAGGGGCATACCTATGGATCTGTGAAGAGATAAGAGGGGCTAGAATTGTTCAGTGCTTTATAGGTAGGGGTTAGCACTTTGACCTGACTCCCATAGGACACAGGAAGCCAATGTAAGGACTGACAGAGGGGTGAGGTGTGAGAGGACTGACTAGAGAGGAAAATCAGTCTGTGGCAACATTCATTACAGACTGTAGCGGGACAATACGGCTTTTGGGAAGAACAATTAGGAGAGGGTTACAATAATCCATGCAGGAAATTATTAGAGCATGGACAAGCCCCTTGGTAGCATCTAACGTAATAAAGGGGCAGATACCGAGAGGGGTACAAGCTACACCTCGCTGACCAGTCCCAAAGAAGGCTGAAATGGTCATCCAGGATTACTGTATCTCTAGAGGACTTGACAGAATGTTGGTTCTGGATTGCATGCATTAGTAGGATCAGTCTTTTATGCAAAAGCAAGTGAGCAAAAACATATTTGAGATCTGAGCCTAACTGAAATAGCAAGCTGAGTTTTTAACCTATAATTGTAGTCCCTTATTGCAATGCCCTTTTCATGAATCCTTGACAACAGAGCAATGTGTTAACCTATTTATATTTTATTAATTCATATTTCATTAGCTCACCTTTTTCTGGAGTTAGCAACTTGGGAGGGAACAAAGAGGGAATACACATGAGGTTTGAATGTTGTAATCGAAGTGAAACATAAATAAATAAACACAAGCAGAAATTTTCAATCAAAATGTTTATTTAATAACTTTAGTGATACACCTTGGAGAATGGCCGTGGACCTTTATTATGGATTTCATAATTCCTATTAAACCATAACCATATGAATAATAATAAACCATAGCTTTAAAACCAACATATTAAACCACTTTCCAAGGCTCCGCCCCCTCCAAAGCCAGGAGCCATAAATATCTCTTCAACCAAATCCACCAAATCCACCCGCCTGTGATGACCAGGAGGGCGACTTATATCCCATAATAAGGTCACGACATAAAATAAATAAAAGGGGGAAGGGTGGGTGGGAACAGCAGCTTAAATATTTTAATATATAGCTAACCTTCGGATTTGTCTGGCACAATCTGAGGCAATTAATTTGGCGCCCTCCAATTTATATCCCCTATTTTCCCTCCAATATTGCCCTCGCGCTGCTATCTACCAATCAGGGCTCATGCCCTGGTCGCGAGCTTGCCGCCTTAACTGCCAGCGCGAGCTGCCTTGTATTTAACCCTAACCTGCATTTAACCCCTAGCGCGAGCGCTATACTTACCCACTTCGCTCCATCAAACCTCATGGGGCTTCTCCTTAAGCAGTCCGCGTGCCCGACATGAGGTTTGAATGTTGTAATCGAAGTGAAACATAAATAAATAAACACAAGCAGAAATTTTCAATCAAAATGTTTATTTAATAACTTTAGTGATACACCTTGGAGAATGGCCGTGGACCTTTATTATGGATTTCATAATTCCTATTAAACCATAACCATATGAATAATAATAAACCATAGCTTTAAAACCAACATATTAAACCACTTTCCAAGGCTCCGCCCCCCTCCAAAGCCAGGAGCCATAAATATCTCTTCAACCAAATCCACCAAATCCACCCGCCTGTGATGACCAGGAGGGCGACTTATATCCCAACGCCACCGAGGTTCTGGGCTACCAAACTCGGTGGCCCCCCAACGCCCACGGCCATCTCCAACATGGATTGAATCTCCAAATTAAATATATCCAAACCAATATCCGACAAGTGAACTTCATCGCTCCTATAAAAGCCAGCGCAATTGCCCTCAATATCCCTGTGTCTATATGAGGTCATTCCCAGGGTTGGTAAAAAAAATTTCCAACGCTCTATTTACTTTCCTACGTACCCTTTCCAATGGTTTTAAAAAACTTACTTTTAACCAGCAATGCCTTGGGATAATCTCCGACCATATGAACCGAACATCTGGAAATATTTGCGTTATGCATACCAAATCACTTTTAATCTCTTTTATCAAATTGACCGATTTCGTTGAGCCAATATCGTTCCCTCCCAAATGAACTATTACTACCTCTGGATAGGGAAAACTTAACATGCATTGTTGTATTATTTCAAATAATTGAGACCACTTAGCCCCACGAATTCCTTTCCAAAAGACTTTAACAGCATTGCTTTCTAATCCGAGATTTTCGCCATATGACCGTTCTTTTGCCCTCTTCTGGGCCCAAAATATAAATGAATGACCGATTACCCAGGCAATCGCCGGCTTCTTATTACCTAGCAAAAGAAGATTATTAACATATATACGCCAATGTTCATATACATCCATAAACTTTAATAACAAAGAACCGTTAACTTTTTTTTTTTTTTTTTATATCAAATGAGGCCTGACGTATAATTGAAATCTATTAGACTCCCATCTCCCCAACCTTTGAATCATTCCATCACTTAAACCACACCTTGCTGCTTCTGTTGCCGCTCCAATTCTAAAAGAATGAGATGAATAACGCTCATCGCCTAACTTTAACTTGTCTATGCACAACTTGAAGACCTTTTTAAATTGGAACTTAGTCAACGGAACGGTGTCCTTATGCATGAAAAAAGGACCTTCAACCCTTGGTCTAATTGACAAGTAATTTTCTGTCACCTTAACCGGACACAAAAAAGAACCTTTAATCTCCAGCAATGTTAACCATCTTCCTTTGCCTTCCTGATCTGTTTTAGATTTTCTAATGAATACCATCACTTTCCTATCATTAACTATAATATCTTCCCATTGTAAACCTGACAAACAAAACTTACTCTTAGCCACTAACTCGCTAATTCTTAACGCTGCGAAAAAAGCTATTATAAATGAACATCTAATTAAAACTACCTCATACTCAGAATAACATACTTCCTCCAGGACTACAAATAACTGTGATAGCACCTTAAACGATATTGGTTTTCTGTTATCCCTTACTCTACTGGCTCTTCTATAACCTCGAACTAACTGATTAACTATGAAATACTGCTTAATTGGTTTACATTCACACAGCTTCCTAAAGAAATCCACCCCGGCTAAACTACAAGCTAACTTGGACTTAGAGAAACCTTTCTGCATTGACACCAATGTAAATTGTATTGCGCTCTCCTTGTCCTCTCCAAACGGATCTTTATTGTTTGACTGATTAAATTTGAACCACTCATTCCATGCTCTGACATATGTACTCCACGTAGAAACAGCTACTGAATTCATCAGCATCACACTTAACTGTCCCCAATCAAATCCCAAAGGTCTGACGGGAACTGGGTTCCTTCCGCAGCTGCTCTTGGTGCCAATTTTCGAAATTCCTGCAATTGCAATCGTGAGAGAGCATCAGCCAGCCTATTGATTTTGCCTGGTATATGTCTAGCTTTTATCCATATGTTCAGCTGAAAACACCTTAACACTAAGTGTCTAAGTAAATTGATAACTCTATTACACCTAGACTGTAAGGAATTAATTACCATTACTACACTTAGATTGTCACAAGTGACGATCAGCCGCCTATTTCTCCATGCTCCTCCCCATAGATATATTGCGGCTACAATTGGAAACAATTCCAACAATGTCAAGTTTTTGGTTAAGCCTTCCTGTGCCCAAAGAACCGGCCATTCTTGTGCACACCACTGTCCATTCCAATATATGCCAAAACCAATAGCACCAGATGCATCTGTAAACAGCTCAAGACTATCCGAATCTATAAACTCTTGTTGCCACATTGATCTTCCATTAAAATCTGTTAGGAAATTATTCCATACTTTAAGGTCTTGCTTCAATTCTTTTGTTACCCTAATGTGTGCAAATGGGGACCTAACCTTAGACATTGCTATCCCCAACTTCCTGGAGAAAGCTCTCCCCATTGGAATAACCCTTGAAGCAAATGTTAACAGACCTAACAGAGATTGTAAAACTTTCAATGTCACCTTCTCACAGCCCATTACCTGCTGAATCAGCATCTTCATTTTCAGTATCTTATCCTCCGGCAACCTAAATTCCATTTTGTTGAATCAATCATTATTCCCAGAAATTGCAAAGAAAATGTGGGTAAAACCGTTTTATCCTCTGCTAATGGGATTCCTAAATGACCAGCCACCCTTCTAAATGTTTCTAGTAAATTCTTACAGTTGTCACTATCCTTAGTGCCCACAAATAAAAAATCATCCAAGTAATGCATTACTTGCTGCTGACCTGATTCATACCGAATAATCCATTCCATGAAAGTCGCAAAGGTCTCAAAATAAGAACATGACAGTGCACAACCCATAGGCAGGCACTTATCGAAAAAATACTGGCCCTTGAACTGAAAACCTAGTGAATTGAAGGATTCGGGATGAATCGGCAAGAGTCGAAAGGCAGATTCTATATCCCCCTTCGCCATCAAAGCACCCCTTCCACATTTTCTTACCAAATTTAAAGCCTTATCAAAAGTTGAATAAGACACTGAACTTTCTTCTCTAGAAATCATGTCATTTAAAGATCCTCCCTTGGGGTATGATAGGTGATGTATTAGTCTATATGACCCGGGTTCTTTCTTTGGAACCAAACCCAGAGGGGATAACCGAAAACATTTAAATGGAGGAACATTAAAAGGGCCCTCAACTCTCCCTAACTCTAACTCTTTGCAAATCTTTTCCCAGGCTAAACTTGGTAACTCTAAAACTGATTTTAAATTCTCAACCCAACAAAATTCAACAGAACTATATACAGGTAACCTGAAACCATTTTCAAAACCTTCTTTAATTAATTTGGCTTTCTCCCGGTTTGGATAGATTGCGAGATAAGGTAGTAACCTTACCACTTTCACTGGGGTCTGTGCTTTTTGGAAATGTACCACTTTGTTGTCCTCTTTTATAGCAGCGAAAATTAGGATGCGCACCTGAACAGGTAGCGCATTCGTGCCGGAATCTACAATTATTCAGCCACTTACATTGTGATTCGTTATAAGCCCAGCAAAAACCTTTTTCTGTGCAACATTTGTAACCTGCCTATTAACAAAATTAGGCTGTCTCTGCGGTAACATCATGCTCACCCATAGTCCGACATCCTTCATACCCCATTTAAGGTTGCTATGTACTGCTAGTTTTTGTCGGAATTGTTCGTCATAATAAAACCATGACAAACCCCCAAAATTTTTATATGCCTCCAAAATAGCTTCTGTATGTTGAAATAGCCCACAGCACAATTCTGGATATTTTTCGCCTAACACGCTAGCATAAATGCAAAAAGCTTGCAGCCAATTATTGAAAGACCTCGGAATAAACTTTTTCCTCTCCTCATCCCCCTTTTCCCTGTCGGGTTTAGTAAATTCTCTGGCTGTGGGCAATAATGATAGAATATCGATATACTCCCCTTTCCATATCCTATCCTTTATAGACTTACTTAAATGAAAACCCAGAGGGGAGCTTTCACAACCTAAAGCTTCTTTCATGCATGTCTCTTTTACTCTAACTTCTTCCCTCACAGAATGTGTCACTTTTGGATTAACTGTGACCACTTCTGTATCAGGCTCCCATACTCTCGCTAATTTAGGTGTCTGCAATAATTTTGTAAGTTTCTCAAGTGAAGACACCACTTCCCCGAAAACAGCATTATTCACATTTGCTTGTAACTCACCCAGCTCATGACTGCAACCTGGGATATCCTGAGCTGCTTCGCTCTCTTCAAATAGCCTAGGTCTGTCCTCAGCCTCTTTATTCTTCTTCTTTTGTTCGTATTTTCTGCCCTGTTTCCACATCCTCTTCCTATTCTTTATTGGAGACGGTGAGAAGGTTTCCCTGGACCTCTTCGTTCTTGCCTCACGAATCCTGCAGGGGTCGCTATCACCAGATTTTCTTTCTTGCACTTGCCCTTTAATTTTTTGAGGGGAATATCCTGCTCCCTCCTCCATTATTAACTCCTCCTGTAGCTCAGCCCCTTCTTCTTCCTCTACTTCAATTAGACCAGAGGTGCTGGGGGCGGACTCTAAGCAAGCCTGTAGCCATGCAGTATCACTGCAGCCTAAAGCCTTTTGTTTAAGCTGTTCTAATAATGCCTCAATTGTGCCAGACATCTCCAAAGGTAAGAAACAGCAGCTTAAATATTTTAATATATAGCTAACCTTCGGATTTGTCTGGCACAATCTGAGGCAATTAATTTGGCGCCCTCCAATTTATATCCCCTATTTTCCCTCCAATATTGCCCTCGCGCTGCTATCTACCAATCAGGGCTCATGCCCTGGTCGCGAGCTTGCCGCCTTAACTGCCAGCGCGAGCTGCCTTGTATTTAACCCTAACCTGCATTTAACCCCTAGCGCGAGCGCTATACTTACCCACTTCGCTCCATCAAACCTCATGGGGCTTCTCCTTAAGCAGTCCGCGTGCCCGACATTACACATGCATTTAGAATTATCGTCGAGCAAATGGGGAAAATCTATGAATTTGCAACTCTCTCAACATATTATTGTGTGCATACTTTTGCTTAACTAGACAAAGAATGGAATGTACTAATAATTCATCTGTGCTTTTCCATTTGGTCCTTACAGAAAAATATAGCACATTTTTAATTATGCCTTAAAAGTAATACTGCACATTTTGAGTTATGCTTTAAGGGTTAGTCAAAGCACCATGACTATTTGAGAGATATAAAACGGTCATGGTGCCTGGAATCTGTATGTGCAACGTTTCACTATTAAAAGCTGCACATACTGAGTTTAACTCTTACCTCCATCTCTGGCAACATCATTGGAGCATCACAGGAGTTCAAGGCCGGCTAATGTTAATTTTGTGAATATTTCTAAGCACAGAATTGCATTCATTGGCTGTGAGAGGTAAGCTGATACTCTCATCAAATTAATGTCCAGCATGGTTTACATCCATAGCTCTTATTATTAATATTATTTTAAAACTGTATTAAAATGTGATTTATTATTTAATTTCCATAGTATTTGTTTTATTAAAATGGAGGGCCTGGATATTGCGCTATGGGCTTCTTTTTGTTGCTTTTTTCCTGAGTTTTATATACGTGTGTATTTATTTTATAAAGGTTTAACAACCATTTTATTTCAGTTGTCATGTGTTCATATTTCTATTTGTCATTATTACATTATTACTTCTCTAGTACTGTACTATTTTGTAGAATGTTCTTCAATTTCCTCTCAGGCTTTTTTGACAATGATTGAAACCCTCAAGCCCTTTCCTCCCTGCAGAGTACCAAAAACCTCTAGTTCAATTCAGTCTGTCTTAATAGCTGCAGTGAGATGGCATTAAGGGCATCCACCTCTTCCTAAAACACAATACAGTTATCTTTGTAGTTCAAATTTGTAACTGCATTCTATCACCCAGAGAGAAGAGAATAGGGCTTAAAACCCACTGAGTACATTGTAGGGATTTCAAACAGCAAAACCGAATTGTTTGTGTGTCAACTATGGTTAACGGGCTTCAAATAAATGCTCTGCATTTTTATAAATAAAAGGAACATGGTAGTGAAGGTGAAAATACATCCCTAAAAAACCATCTTCAACTAACTATATCACTCATATATCTAAAGCTGCCTTTAAGTTTCTTAACCATTCGAAACAGATTATCCCATATGTATATTCTACCTAGCCATATATACACACGTTTGCAGCAGTATATGAATTCAATATTCCCTGCTGGATACATGAACATGCATTCATCATACTAAACCAATTACTCTTTTACCTTTTATGAAATGTTTATCACAATTTCCATTTAAACAGCTTGTTAAACAGGGCCCACAGAATACTTTGTATTTGCATATCTTAGCTTGTTTTGGTATATTTTGCTTGTGTTGTTCTGTTGAATAACAAATAATGAAAAGAAAGATATATAAATGTATTGACAAGACAAATATAAAATACCTAAACTGTAAAAACATAAGGATAAGAATTCAGGACATTAAGTGTAATCACCTGATTTAATTCTTCTTTTAGTGTTGCAATGAATTCACAAATTTACTGAAGGGAAGTATGTGTTTGCATTTTATGTACCAGAATTTAGTGAGCATTATTATGTTCAGTACAGAATAAATCACATAGGAGATAGGATTTTCATTAATCTCACGTGTGCTAGGCAATCCAATAATAAAAAATTAGACATTTTAGGAAATTTCACCCATGAACATTTATTGAGATAACATTTGCTATATTAGAATATGGGATTCTGGGCATTTTCTGTACTGATGAGTTTAACTCACTTACTCATTTTGGCCAGATTAAGGTTGCCCAGGTCCCTAGGCAGGATGCTAAATTGGAGTCCCCTCCTGAAGCCCTGGGCTTTGTTTCTGTGAGTGATGTGTCTGTGTGGTTGCTGAGTGTTGTGTGTGAAAGTGTGGATGTATCTATATGTGCTGGTTGAGAGCTGTATGTGTGGTGGCTGAATTGTGTGTGTGTGTAGGGGAGTTTGAGTGTTGTGTGTGTATGTTCCCCCTCCAGATTCTAGATCTGCACCAATAATAGGTGTAGACCAGTTTAAGAATACCTTGCAAGAAGAGCCTGGGGACTCCTAAAGTGCTCTGTACCCGATATTGATATAGAACACAACACTCCCTCTGCATGGCCAGATTAAGTGCCTCAGTGGCCTGGAGCTGAAGGTACGTATGGGCCTAATTACATTAATATATTAACACTCCACTCCAAGCCACTACAAAGCACTACAGCGGTTATGGTGGTGGCAGAAATGCCCTGGCTCTCCACATAGTCAGTAATTTAACGGTAGTTAGAACAGTTTGACTACTTACCTTGGGTCTGCCGGGTGCATCTCTTTCATTCCTCTACCTCAGCCAGAGAGCTAGAAGCGTTTGCTTAGGAGACTTCCGTTAACTCTTCTGAGCCCTGCGGCTTCTTGCACTCTGGCTCAAGTAGTAGATGCAGGATCAGACCCCAGGTAACAAATTAAGTAATTCTTAAATGGTTTAACTACTTCTAATTGAAATGTCTATAGCATGCTGTGGAGATTATGGTGCTTTGTGTTTTCCATTTACTGGAAATTGCAGACATATCTAAAATTATATAAAAAACATGTCTATAGTACACATTAGCCCCAATACATACAATAAAAACAAAACAAAAACGAGTTATTAGTGCACTACCCCAAATCCCTATGTATATTTAAGTAACTCTAGGTTTTTAGTATCATTCCAGTGGCCACTTGATTGTAAGCTCACATGTCACATCAATTCAAACCTCTCAGGTGTGTCCTACACCAACAATTCACCTTGCTTCCTTCAGCTTCAGGTAAAACAAATCTCTATTGAGACTGTATGTCTGTCTGTCTCCAAGAGACTCCATGTATGTTATAAGACTATATATATTTTCATACTTTGTCAATTAAATTATTTTTGAAGAAAGGTTAGTCGGTCTAATTTGTGAATTTGCTTGAAAGCTGGAAATGCTAAGTTAACATGTCTTAATTGTTCCTGTCAATTTAACAGCATAAACACAGCATGTGTCTATACGTTGTGAGTACTTTAAGTGTATAATCAACAAGATCTACAATTATAGCATCTTTTAGGACATGTTTCATTGCTTCTTCCTCTTTTTCTCTGCCAACATTTATTAAATACAATTGCATAATTAAAATAGGAAAGTAACAATAATGTGCTGTCATATTCACTATTTGACTAGCCACACTTACTCCTTGAACAATAGTATAGTTGCAAGAACCAAAAATAATTATACAATTCTTCTCTGTATACTAATGTCTAAAAAATCTCCAAGTCAGCTATGCTTCCAATTCAGTTATTTTTTGCCTTAAATGTGAAACTTACTTCGAATTCACTATAAATTCCTAACAATTCTCATTTTAGTGAATAACCATGAGAAATATAAAATTAGCAATACACCCCAATCCTGCTCTTGGATTGATCAAGGGTAAAATTCTATAACTGTTAACAGTGAGAATCTTGACATTGTATTCACAGCATCTCCAAAACCCCTGTAGCATTTGTACATCCCCCTCCTGGATCCCATATAAGTGGTAGTGTAATTGCATGCACAGTGGAAAGCATGATGACACAGTTTACCTTTTGCCAAGAGGAAAAAGCAATAAATTATTAAGCTTAAAACACATTTATGACATTGACTTTTTCCGCATGTTTGTATCCATGACAACGTACATTTTAGATTTTGAATTAAAAACCACCGTTTCACCTTTGTTCACAAAAATGACTTTAAAAAGTAGAACCAGATACAATTATTTGCTGTTCCTGGATACTTTGTTTAGTACAGTCCATGTTACATTTACAGTATTTAGAGCACTCAGAGGAAAATTCCATAATCGTGACAGTGTAAAATGCTTTAAACTAAACTCTGTCAAGAGCAAGATATTAACCTCTTCTAAACTACCTTTTGTCAGCATGTTTCACTTTAATGAGTGAAGCTAGGTTACTACATATTAGAAATAGTTACTTGAAAAGAAGTGTGAAGTACAATAGGAAGCAATTCTGATTTGTGAGATATAGCTTCATTATACGTTGTCACTAGCTCTGTATCGCAGTTTTGGAACACTGAAACAAGCTATCATCTACTGAAGTGACAGCGGTCTGTCTGTATGACTAATCTGCCAAGTAAAGGTTCAAGAGATAATACAGGCTATCATATGATTTGTTTCAGAAGGGATCAGTAATCTTTGTACTGCTATCCCATTATCCTCTGTCAGCGTCATTCACTTTAGCAATGTTGTAGATGAGCTGCAACTCAAAAAATAGAACTCTAACACAGCTAGATATTAATCATGTTGTATTTATATTACACATGTCAAAATTGCAATTAAAAAAACAACGAGCCCCGTGCTACCAAGCTCATCCCATGCTAATAGAATGCAGACCAGGTTTTTGGCCTAGAAAGCCCACTTAGACACACAAACCTATAAGGGCCTCATACAGCACAACTTAATAAACAGCTTCAGATAATGGGCTTTAGGGTAATGATCAACATAACAGACTACAATGTAGTTATATAGTACATTATTAGTGTTTTTACTACAAGGTAAAAGTCTATTGCAGTGGTTCACAAACACTTTTGGGCCATGGCACACTTCAAGAGACAAATTCACACGGCATACCTAGTTTTTGTTTCTTTGTACTGTAATCTGTATTATACAGAGCCTTGTTAGAGAGATGTGCATGCTTCTAGCCAAACTAATGTATTGATTTTACTTAAAGCAAATCTGTCAGCAAAAATAATCTCCATCTAATCTACTTCTATATAGCTCCCTGTGTCTGAATCTTTTGCAAGCTATTTTTGGATATATCCAAATGATAAAATGCATGCACATTTTCATTGGTATATATTTGCTAAATAGCTATTTTTATTTCTTATTTTTATTTGGGAAGTGGAGTAGCCCTCTGAAAAACTGCATTTTCCTATTCTGCCTCTGGGCTGTCTGTGCATCGAAATCTGTTCTTATGGCCTCCCAGAGTAACTTCTATGCCAAATATTTGTCTCTTGCACTCCCCTATAGAGCCACAATCCACTCTCCTTCAGTTCTGCTATTTTTCCACCTTGTTTGTTTGCTGTCCCCTTTGATGGCCTTCCTATTGTCTTTATACTCCAGTCCTCAAGACTGTAAGCTGGTTTGAGCAGGATCCTCATCTACCTATTGTTCCTGTATCATTTTGTAATTGTCTCATTTATTGTTATAATTCCCCCCTTGCATAATATTGTAAAGCTCTGCAGAATAAGTTGGCGCTATATAAATACCAACAATAGATAAATAATAAATAAAATAAATTTGCAATACTAGAATTTGCTGTTCTACCCCATAGTGCCCTTGTAGGGATCCTTTAGGATAATTTATTCATTTCTGGTTTACATTTCCATGTATATATTTTAGAAGGAAGTTTTTTGTGTTTGAATTTGGTAACAGGTAAGAGGTGATGCTGTGTTCAGCAAGTTATAATGAAACGTCTTCTGAGATGAGTCAAACAGCTACACTGTGTTCACAGTGAGATTTCCCTAAAGAGTTTAAGAAGTGTGATTGCATTTTGCAAAAGGATTTGATTAATTGGTTAGAAATAAGTAACCTGCACAGAAAAAAGTTTTAATCTAGGGTAAACTATATATTCCCCTGTTTCTATGACAGTAAATGTTTTTCTATTTATGACCTATAAAGAAAATGAATGCAAAATGATACAAAACCTAAGATGAATTAGATGTCATAGTCACACAATCTATTGCAGGTTGGTGGCCACATTACATATTCTTTCAACCAGAGCTGGTTAGAGTGCTTTTAGCTAACGAGATTAAACACAGATTATTCAGCACTTTGTTTAGACAAATTGTGAAATAAGTTTAATTTATTAGAAACAAGAAATTATTTGAAAATGTGATTCTTATTTTCACAGTTATATACCTATATTTTAGTCTAGCTAGCATTAATTGAATGTTTGTCTTTCCTTTACACTGAGGTTCTGTATTTTTAATAATGTTACATCTTAAATGACTACTTCAGCCATCATAACCACAACAGCCCAATATAGTGATTATGATGGAAGAAGTACATTGGCACTGTTCCCCGGTAATAGGGCAAACCTTTTTACAGCAGTTTGCCTTCTTACCAGTTCCTGACAGAATCTAAAGGTACCATAATGGTGGTAGAACTGCATCCGGCTTCTGCAAAGCTGCAGAAGCTGGTAGCCGATCCCACCACTCATTCATTGACTGCTCTCAATATGCACAGAATTTACATTAGCCAGTCTGAAACTCTTGTTCTGCACTTGCTAATGATGCTCTATGATGCTGCTAGAGGTGGAGTTACACCCGCAGCAGCAAAGGAATTAAACTCACTATTTGCGTTTAATAACAAAACGCTGCAGACAAATATATCAAGAAACATGATCACTTCAAATCACTTCAGAAATTCTGTATGTATTGTATACTGATACATTTTTATTGGGATCAGATCTTGTTGTATTCTAGTGCCCAGAACCACTTGCACAGTCCCTCCAATCAGGGTACCTGGCCACTCATAGTCTGGACCTTACTGGAGATATAACTAAGCAGAAATTACATACTTCCTTCCAGCCTTACCTATTCATACCAACAACCGGCACTGTGATAAAGCAGTCAGTTGTCACTCTCAGGCAATCAGTCACCCATTTATACTTCCTCATTAGTCAAAGCAGCACAGAGGGGATGGGATGTTGGAAATTCTAATTTAGCATTAAAACTGTTTAACACTGAATGGAAGAATCACTAGGGGACTCCAGACATAATACCCACTTCAATGAAATTATACAGTTAGAGTGTCTACAGTGTCACTTTAACGTTTTGCTATTGATGATGTGCACAACAGAGGCAAGTAGTATCACACCTCTATTGCTCTACCACGTGACTGATGCAATAATGTTCCTGAAAATTTCCATTCTTTTACACAATAAAAAATTGCCAATTTCATGAAAAATAAAGTTACAACCTCCTGGCTATCTGATTGTTATGTGTCCCTGCTCTATGAGATGCATTGCAATCAAGATGCACTTGCATTCTGCCTCTCAGTGCTTCTGTTGGTTGGGAGATCACAAGTGCTGAAGATCTCTAGGTGCGTGAAGTGGAGCTGCAGAGAGGGGCCAATTCAACATTTGATTACAGGTAAATTAACCATTTATTTTACTATAGAAAAATTATAAGGCTCAGAATCAAGGGACCATCCAAGTGTCACCAGCCTAGAGCAGATTTGTGGTGGTAGGTTTATGGTAAGTTTATTGAAGCATTTTAGGCAAAGGGTACCTAGTGTGCCTCAAAAACCTGCCTTGGATTTTGTCCAGTTTTTTACTCAGTCCTTACTCTGTTCAACCATTTATTTTTACTATAGAAAAATGATAAGGCTCACAATCAATGGACCATCCAAGTGCCACAAGCCTTTAGCCCCCCAATAGTCCAATAAAAGTGGGACAAGGGACAAAATTGTCCCAGCCCTTACTCCGTTGAACCATTTATTTTACAGCTATTTGCAGCTATTTGGGGGGAATCAGACACATGAAACTCATCACCACCCCAGCAATATAGATAAGTGTATTTTTAAGAGGTTTATGTTATAAAATGTGTGGCATTCATGCAGACATGTTATCTATATGTTATATTAAAAAAATAAAAAAAATAATCATGAATGTGTTTTTTTTATAATTATGTTTGTTTTATATGTAGAATAGCTGAAAAGATGAAGATAAATTAATCAATAAATTACATAAAAGGGAAATCATTTATTTTTCATTTTGTAAAGGTAATAATTGCATGCAGGCATTAATCTGTACCTTAAGGCACTATTTATGTTGTACAGTTAACTAAAACCGTATCAATATCTGATCTTTAGATAAAAGCAGTAACTATTGGATTTAGGGATTAATCTTATCTCTGACCTTCATTTTAGAGATTACATGGGCTGCTCTGGAATGTAAATCAATTCCGCAGGTAGTTTAGATTCATTACTAATAACTGGATACAGCTCATAGGTATTATTACACAAATACCCAGTGATACTTGCTGAATTCTACAGCTAAAGGTCCGTGTGCAAAATTAATACTACCAAATGTGTTGCATAAAATGTACTTTCTTTTCAAATCTACACAAAACCAACATATTTGTGTGATGCGCTTATTGCAGTCAGAATCCTAATTAATCTGCAAATGTATATATTTTTCTTATTATGGTTTTATACAAAACCATGTATTATGAAGAGGCCCAGGGCTATGTTGTCCAGCTTGTGATCCTCAATGGTTTTGGTACAGACAAAGACTGTCTAATCTACATATTATATTATTCTAAACTGTTTTAATAAATTCCATCTCCACAGTCTCAGCTCCTGAAAGGTATGTGGCTCTGAGCAAGCTCTGCCATACTTTAAACTGTGTTAGGTGTCCTTGGTGTTTTTGTTCATCCTCTAGTCACTGCCTATACTGTATTTCAGGGCTGCCCAACAGGTAGATCTCCAGATGTCGTAGCCCTGCTGAATTTTTTCAACATGTTTTAAATTATTATTAAAATAGAGACCAATACTTTGTCTTACACTGTGTTACTACAAATAAATCCTCCCTCCAAGCTTTAATGCCATAAGATTGCAGTTGATAAAGCAGCATCCCCTAGTGGCTGAATAGCATTTTTTTGCCTGTATAAGGAGATATCTATTTTTTGACAGTTCCTACATGGTCATCTCCATTAATACCTTAAGGACCAATGGCACTCTTTGCTGTCATAGCAATCTTTTCTTTAACCCCTTAAGGACACATGACATGTGTGACATGTCATGATTCCCTTTTATTCCAGAAGTTTGGTCCTTAAGGGGTTAAAGGACCACTATAGTGCCAGGAAAACATACTCGTTTTCCTGGCACTATAGTGCCCTGAGGGTGCCCCCACCCTCAGGGACCCCCTCCTGCCCGGCTCTGGAAAGGGGAAAGGGGTTAAAACTTACCTTTTTCCAGCGCTGGGCGGGGAGCTCTCTGCCTCCTCTCCTCCTCCGGGCTGAATGCGCACGCGCGGCAAGAGCTGCGCGCGCATTCAGCCCGTCGCATAGGAAAGCATTTACAATGCTTTCCTATGGACGCTTGCGTGCTCTCACTGTGAAAATCACAGTGAGAAGCACGCAAGCGCCTCTAGTGGCTGTCAATGAGACAGCCACTAGAGGATTAGGGGAAGGCTTAACCCATTCATAATTATAGCAGTTTCTCTGAAACTGCTATAATTATGAAAAAATGGGTTAACCCTAGAAGGACCTGGCACCCAGACCACTTCATTAAGCTGAAGTGGTCTGGGTGCCTAGAGTGGTCCTTTAAGGATCCTTTTCCAAAATGGAACAACTCCACTAATGCCTACAGAGCTGCATGGCACTCCCAAAGCTAAATATAAAGGACATTCCATGCAGACATAAGATACATAGGGACCAGACTACAATGTTGCTAAAGAAACACCATCCAGGAGAATGTAACTATAACTATAATGATAGAACAGTGCAGTTTTGCCTAACTGAATTGACTAATATTCAACCCATAAGGGTCCTTGAAAAGCTCTTAACTTGCCTGAAATCCCAATAATATATAATAAACAATTGCTTTAACCCCTTAAGGACCAAACTTCTGGAATAAAAGGGAATCATAACATGTCACACATGTCATGTGTCCTTAAGGGGTTAAAAGAACACTGTTGTCAGTGTCATATTTGCCGCAAGGCAAACAAGGCGTTTGCCTTGGGCGGCACTTTCCAGGGGACGGCAAAAAACACCGCACCCAAATGCCCAGGCAAATACCTTGTTAGCCTGGTGGCAGGCGGTCAGGTGAGTTTCAAGGCAGGCAGTGCTGATTTGTGATGCCAGCTTCCAGCATCACTCTGCGGCACGCTAAGGAGCTGAGAAGAGAGAGCTCACAAATCAGAGCTCCCTCACTGCTTGCCTTGTAATTCAGCTGTGTATGTCAGTGATTGTGTGTGTCTGATTGTGTCAAATCAGTGTGTGTGTGTAACATACTCTCTCTTACCTTGTGGTCTCTGCAACCAGCGGCCATGCGTCTGCATGACTGACAATTGCGCCATGTTAATGGATGCCAGCCGCTGGATCCACGGCAAATTATACCCCTTCATCCGCCCACGTGGTTAAAGATGTCGGCTTGCGCACACACGTTTTGGGGTCAAAGATCGATCTCGGCCAATCAGAAAGGTAAAGCATGTATTTAGACTCAAAATTACCTTTCCTCATTGCCCTGTCGTGGTTTCCCTAGTGGTTGTCCGAGAGTGTGTTCCTGAACAGTTATATTCTGTTTTTTTACTTTGGCTATGATTTTGACTTCCCTGTTTTCTGGGATCCCTGACCTCTGGCTTTCCTTTATCTTTGTGTCCCTTTCTGTGTACCCTGACCTCGGCTAGTATCCTGACTATTCTTGTGTACAGAAGTCCGGCCATTCTAAGGCCTGGTAATACTTTACCTATTAGTCCTCTGTGTGACACAATTCTACCTGCTGGATCAAGCAGTAATCCTGACAGTGTGTATGTCAGTGTATCTGAGAGTGTGTGTCTGTCAGTCAATGTGTATGTGTTAGTCTTTAAAAGGAAGAGGTGTGGCATTGACAGGAACGGGTGGGGCAAATGTAAATTAGGGGGTGCCCGAGTTCCATCATGCCTAGGGCAGTACAGATCCAAAATACACCACTGCCTATTGTAAGCATTTTAGAATAGTTTGACTGATAGCTGGGATCTGCTGTATGCCAATCCTTGGCTCCAAAACTTCTGACAGAGTGCGAGAAGATGCAAGCCTTAGCCCATTAGAAGATGCTCTCAGCCAATGAGCCTTTCTTGCACCTCAGGATAATTCCTGTTTGGAATTACTGGCTCTCCGCCGGAAGGAGTGGAGGCAGGGAGCTTTGCCCAGCAGTTATCAGGTAAGCAGTCACTGTACTAAAACAGTTTAACTGCTTACAATGGGGCACCATAACTACTACATGTGCTTGGAGTGTTATTTTAGTAGATGGATAACATATGATTTAAGAGATAGGGACACAGAGAGGGAGCACAAATTATTGTGGTAGGTTTAAAGCAGGAGCCAATAAATAGTCAATACGTTATATGCCATTTGTGATTATTATACCAATAGTGACATTAACCGAATCACCAGCAAAAAAACAACCATGAAACCTTGTATTGGTAAAAATACACCAAAATATAAATAAACATAAACCATCTAGATGGAAGAGCTGATCTTTGGCTGGCTTGCGTCTGCCAGCAGTTCTTCAAATAACATTGCTCTATCTGGGTTGGATAATTTGCGTTATTTGCTCTAACTCACTTAGCTGTGGGTGATTGGCCTTAATTATATATTAGTTGTAATCTCTATGTAATCTCGTGATATTGCCATTTTAAACATTAATTACTTGCCTACAGCCCACTGCAGAAGAAGGCCAATTGATGTTCCAGTGATGTGCGTCTTTGTTTATCTAGCAATGTATTAATTTCAGATGGATCTGACAGATAATGGTTTTATTTTTTAGATACTGTTAATTTGTATGCTTTACTTGCAGCCAGGGAGTTTTTAATTGGCGAGGATTTTGTCTGGTGATGGAAAACTGTAAAGTACACTAAGTTGCTGGAATTCAATGGACCCTATTTAGCATTCCATAAAGCATGTCTAACTTGAAAATATCTCTCCATATATTTAATTACAACTCATACATCCTGAAATATCTTTTCTGAAGGTTATGTGATCTTGCAGCCTGGGGGTATGTTTGCTCAACATTGTACTGAGTGAGTTTATAACCAACTTGCAAACTCTGGACCATAATAGCCGAATTGATAAACATCTCAAACTATGGCCGAGTTGCATATTGCTTACCATGATTGACTTACTTTTGGAGGACAGTTCCGAGCATACTGCATGCCATTGTTTAGGAATATGTTACCTGTCTTCAGCTCCTGCTTTAGAAAACAGGATTCACGTTATGTTAAAGATTTTAAAATCTGGAACTAAAACTACTAAATCTAAATACAAACTGACAAAATACAAACATTAAAAGGACAATATCCCTTAGAAATCAGACATGCTTTCATTTAGATAATCGTTCAAATGTCGCCCTTTATTTTCATTATAGTTATTCCCTTTAACTGAAGTTCTTATGCAAATACATACTTTTATAGTTACATTAAAGTTATACTGCATTGCATTTTTTTGTGTTGTTGAATATATTGTCACACTATGAATCGAACAATAGCTCAGTCTAAATGAGCAGCCTGGAAATAACAATTGATAAAAAGTTTTTAATAAGGTTTACCCTATTCAGTACCTTATTGAATCATACTTCATGTTATAAGGCAGAGTCATTCTTATCTTTTTTTATCATGAGACCAGTATTGCTTTGCTGTCCAGTGATTTATTACGATTACGATTTATTCCTTATTTCTTTATGTACTACTGCCTGGATTTTCTGCCTCTATTTGTTAAGTAGGATAAGAAGCATGTGTGGCCTTAATCAGGTTCTGTCGATTCTGGGGGGAAAGTAATTTCTCAATGTGAACATGCTGTAACATTATTTTCAATCAATGTCAGCATTCCATTGGTGCAATTTTCCAGAGTAACCTTCCAGCAACGGAGACAATTCTAATCTCATGCATGAAACTGCAAACATAGGATCGGAATTGTATAAGCAGGTGCTACAAAGATTTACGATGCTACACAGGTACAGCACAGGATAAGCTAAAGGTCCTAGAAAGTCAAGCACTAAAGCTTGCCACTGTGGAGCATCTTTTCCAGTTTTCAGATAATTGGGCACAGCATCCGCATCAGTGTCTTCCTATTTGATTTTAAATGAAACTGCTTTATTCTGAAACATGGAATGACGCATGCAAATTATATCAAGAATTCGTACCACATGGTTAATACTTTTTTAATTTGTAAAGATATTTGTGCTCCCGAATGACCAAATAAAGAAAATTTAAACTGTTAGGGAGACAGTGTCACGGGTTCGTAAGTCTATTGCTGTTATTCCTTACATCCTTCACTAGTCCTAATTCCAGATGTGCCGAATATAGTGAAAGTATTCCCTTTGTGTAGAGTTTCCCCAATATAATGGACGCAACCAGTAATATTAGGTAAAAGCAGCAATCTGATTTTTATTAGGCCACACTCTGCTTTTTATGTAGTGCCCCTGGGGTTTCTAATACAAAATCACAGGGGTTTCCTTACCACAAGCCATTGTGTTTGAGAGATAATTGAGCTCCAATTAAACTAATCCAATTATCTCTCAAATACGAAAATTTACATACAGTTTTTACATAATCTGTAATCATAAACTGATCTGAGCACCCAAGTTCTCCAAATAGCATTCAGATTCATGCAGTGTAGGGAAAACACCACCGTGTTACAGTTCTGACAAGCCGCAAACGTGGTCCTATGCCCAAAGTAGTTCCAGGGCGTTTGTGCTTTTGCTGGTCAACTTTCGGGAGCATCTGCGGCCGCAATACAGGGTGTTCCGTCTTGCTCTTTGGTATGGTTTATTCCCCTTAGTCTGAGGCACCCAGGGAAAGCTACTAATGGTGGTTGGGCAGGGTAACTCCCAAATGGTGTCCCAGACCTGAACCATAGTCGGTGGGCAGGAGGCCAGCTTCTATTCTCCTCCAGGAGTCTGTGGCAAACGTACGTTGGAAGGAGCATTTGTCACAGACAGTGTTTAATTTTTTTTTAAATAAATGCATATTGAGGTTTTAAGTAAAACCAGATTTTTTCCTTTACTATTCTATTTTTTTACTCTATGATTGTGTAGATTTTTTTTGGTGAAGTTATTTGGAAAGTCAGAGTGGTTATTTGGTTAGTTCCAGTATATTGACTATCCCTTCTCCGTTGGCACAAGAGTCCTCCACCACAGCAATTCTTCAGAGTAAGGTCTTGCCTTCAGTGTAAGGGTACACTCATACCAATATGATTAGACAGATAATGCTTCCTGTGCCTACTCCTTTTTCAAAGCAAGAAGTAGTTCTTCTTGGTATTCCAGACTCAATCTTTAGATTACGCTTTTAGCTCAGAGTCTCAAGTCACTCAGCTCTCGGAACAAAGGTCTGCAGACTCTGTCACCAAGCCCTTGAATTACAGAAACAGCACTCACATTCAGAGGGCTCTCCCAAAATGCTTTATTGAACACAAGCACTAGGCTAACCCTGCAGTGTCAACATTGCCTTTCCTGCAGAATGCCAATGTTTTCAGCTGCAGGGTTATAATGGGGGGCATTTGGCACCCACACCACTTCAATGAAATAAAGTTATCTGGGTGCCTATAGTGTTCCTTTAAGGTCAGGAATATGCTCTTTGGAGTGATACCTGTGGACTAGCACTGTTTTAAGTAACTTTGCAACACTATATAGGTATATGCTAAATTAACTTTCAATCAACCTCAACAAATGAAGTCAGCCTGAGACAAGTAAGGCTAAAACATTGTCACTTATTGAAGTGTTGCAGGGGTAATTACATTGTTCTCTACCTATGTTTTGAAGCTGAGGCATTGATGAGACATTTAATTCTACACTTGATATGTGCATCCAATGTGAGGTGTTGAGTAGGCTGCTCCCCTTTGATCACACATGCTGTATTAGAAAGAGGTAGTCTTCTTCTACTTCAAAAACATGGAAAAACATTGTTGCCCACTATTAAAAGTTCTACCTTTTAAGGACTTTTCTGGTTAATATTTTAGTATCCTGTTTCCCTAATATTTTAAATATTTACTAAAGGTATTAAATTTGAAGATTATGATATGACTATTTTTATATAACATTTTTCCCCCTAATGGAAATCAAGAGACAGCACATCTCACATGAGTTCTAGAGGAGTTCTAGTCCTTAATTTCCGATTAGAGTGCTGGTTTTGGTGCAACCAGTCAAATAACCCTTCAGCTGCTTTTATATTTCACAGTACATAGCTGTCAGGGTACCTGTTGGTGCTGAATCCAGGGAAGACATCCTCTCTGTTTAGGGGCTCCCTGCCCCTAGCATTTCCGGCCGTTTTCGCGCCGGCCGCGCTAGCTCCTCCCCCTTTTATGACGCGACGGCTAGCGTCGACGTCATGACGTCGGCATTTACATGAAGTGCCGGGAACCGCTATTCTGGACCTTTTGGGGGCGTGGTCCCTATTTAGGTAACAGGGTATTTAAAGGAAACCTTTACTACTGCTCATTGCCCTGTCGTGGTTCTAGCTTGCTAGTCACTCAGCGCGTTCTTTATCTTGTGTTTCTGGTTTTGACCCTTGCTTGTCTTTTGTCCTGTTGTCCTCTCCTCTCCTTTGACTCGGCTTGTATCTCGCTTACCTGTCCTCCGGCTCCCTCGACCTCGGCTTACCTTTTGACTATTCTTGCTTTGTCCCTACGTTAGTCCGGCCATTCTAAGGTCCGGTATACGTACCTCCTTCTGTCCGCACTCTGCGTATTGGATCCCTGTCAGTATCCTGACAATAGCATAGAGGAGTGCCATTTTTCCAAAAGAGTGGTATAGTTCAAGAACATATATTTTATTAAATAAATCTGGTATTTTTATATGTTACATCTAAATAAAAGACAAAACTATAGATAATCTTTTAATTTGTACATATAGAATACATCATTATTTAACAACTTAAAGCCTTTAAATCATTAAGGATTGCTAATTATGGATGATGTATTAGAGTTGCAGCATCTGTATGCTTATTTATTGATGTTCTTTCATTCTGAATTATCTATAATCCACATTTTAAGGAATTGCACAGCACAGCTATAATGAAATCCCTGTAAATTCATATTTCACTTGCCCATCACATTCGGATTAAAACATGCTTCTATCTTCGCATGTGATTTAAGCTTTAAAGCCAACAGCTTAAATAAATGAATTAATTAATTATTATCAGATAAGATTCTAGCCATCACACTTTGTGTGTAAAGCAACGTTATAAAATCAGGAAATTACTTAGCATATTAAGTAATTGCAATAAATACCCTTGCTTTCCATAAAGTGAGTAAGCTTGTGAGCAGAAAGTTGCACAATAATTCATTTTTAAACATTTCAATGGGTTGAGGGATACAATGATAATGGCGGAAACTTCAATTATGCCAACATGAGCTTATTATTAATGACACATATTTGCAGTTAAAATTATTTGCATTCACATTCCACACTCTTGCTGCACCCTTCACTAATTGCTTTTGAAACTGTCTGTCTGCAACTGTCTGTCTGTCTGAAATGGTCTGTCGGTCTGAAACTGTCTGTCTGTTTTTCAGTTCTTGATCTAAGGTACTTTGGCTGCAGTCCATATGAGTGTATTCCTGGCATGTGATAATACATTTCTCTTCCTTGTGTTACATGTTAGCAAGGTTGGATTTGGCTCTGCCAAATTATCATTACCCCTATCAGCACCACTGAATTAGGACAGTCCTTCTGTTTTGGATTCTGTTTTTCTGGACATTGATTTATATTTACCCTTCCTGTCTATAAGACATGCACTGGGAAATTTTTGTCCATTTATATAATAAGGGGCCAAAAGTAACTTCAACTGTCTGTACAAATCAGTGTTGGTACTTTCATTAAAATAAGAGAAAACAAAACTATATAGACGACTTTACTGCTGGATATATCTTTTCTGGATGGTACATGGGAGAGTGGTGATTACAGCGTGACTTCTAATTCTGTGACTGAGGATATATCATTCATTTTGTTTATATATTATTTATTATTATTTTTTTATTAATATTTCAGATTCTGTGCCTGCTGGCACCACGTACAGACAACAAATATCACTAATGATAAATAATGCAATTTCAGTCCTTTTTATAGCAAATTGGCTAGTTTTTAAGCAAATCGGAATTCAAAAAATTGAACAGCCAAACCATCAGCTGAATTGCATTTAGTGAATAGCCAAATGTGAGTTTTATTTCTAAGGGAGAGATTCCATTATAAGAGGTAGGTATATCTCTGCTAATAGAAAAGCATTTTTTTATATAGATATTAGTGACATAAATGTACATTTGTAATTGAGCCCAGCCCTAATAATGTCTGTCAAATTGCATTCAATGAATAAACCCCTCAGGTAAATTAAAGTTACACTTTACTGGTTGCTAGATGTAAGTCTTACACACAAACAAAACTAAAAAGCATTTTATTCTGCAATATCTGCCAGTGGTAAGATACAGTATTATGTTCTCTGATACAAGTCTGGATGCACTGAATTAGATTAGCAGCGCTGGTGTGGCTGTACTGCGAGACTACTGTTCCTGAACAAAATTATATCAAAGAACGTCTTCTTATTATGAGATGGATGTTTTATTAATTGTTGCCAGGTACTACATGATGCCTGAATTGGAAAATACAATCAGCATTCTCTAATATGACATGTTTTTGGGAGCATGTCAAATTTTCTGCTGTGAAATTACTTTTTATGCTTCTTCGTTCAAGATATATTGATTCGAAATGTTCTCTGTTTACAAAATGAATATTTTATCATCTCCTTTTAATTTTTTTATCCTTTTTGTTCATATTAGACATGTTTATGTATGTTAGGTGCAGGGGGGTTCAAAGGGGATGTTTATTCAATGAAGCAAATAATCAATATAATAGTGACTGCAAGCTTTGGATCAGATGTCAATGATACCTGTCCAGAGGCTGGCTGAGTATTAAGGAATTAGTCTTCCAAAACATATTCAGAGCCACGTTTAGCCGTCTTTGCCCTACAATGATGCTTAATGCAGGGATGTATTCAGGATTCTTGCAGAATTTGGATCAGTCAGTTCTTGACATGTGTAAATGGAGTTTGGCTGTGAACTAACTGATTAAAATAAACTGAATGGATTGCTAAAATGTATTCTATGAGGGTTCACTTAACTTTGAAATGAGTTATACTGATCCATGGATTTGATCATTTTATATGTTCTATATATGAAATTACCAATTATGTTGCAGAATAACAATTAACAATAACAGTAAGCAACAGCACAGTTGAGATGTAGAACAATATATCAGGTTACGGATAAAGATGGATCCTTCCAAAAAGAGGGGAGAAGTCCTCAAATACAAAATGCATAGCATACCCAGAAAACATATTATGCAAATATAATTAATTATTATTATTATTTTAAAAAGGGGATCACTTTGAAGGACTTGTTGCTAAAAGGGATACACCAACACCATTAGCATGTCTGCTTATTGTAGTTGTTGTTGTTGTAGGAGCTGCACTAACATTCCAACTTTGGCTAGTTCAGAGGGATAAATTGCACAGACTGATAGCTGACTTGTGCTGGTGTCATACATGAGCTGGGGCATCTTAATGCAAAAGCTATGCTTTCCTATTATGACCATGGGCTGGTGTGTGCAGTTTGGGTACCAGAGATCTGAAGGAAAACAAAAAAGAAAATGGCCTTTGCAATAAGCTCTAGTGGCCATGGTGCTTTAAGTGACCCTTAAAATGATCAAACCGGGCATGATTTCAATATATTACCATGGGTTGAAAAATAACCATTATTCCACACATCTTTTGCAAAGGGCTCATTGTTGTCATACCATTCTCACTGTACCATATCCATGCCAAGAATCTAACAAATTAAATTTGAACATTAAACAGACCTTTTTGCAAGATAGAACCAATGAGGACCATAAATTGATGGAATTAATTGTTGAGACGAATGCAAAAGAAGGTGCCAACCAGCCAGGAGATTGCAAAAGATACATGGGCAGGAGGTAGTTGCAATATTGAGCTTTGTATTTTGACCAAGCTCTGAACATGTCCTGATTTGCTCAAAGACATTATTATAAATATTCTGCTTAGTGATTGAAGGACATGGAAATAGATTAAGTCTTTTTGCAGCATTTCTGGGGGTTTAAGTAAAACTAAACTAAACGTATTATTAGATTGCTTTCCTATTTAGTTTATACCAATTTTATTATTTGTCTAAAATTTTGTCTTGTTCCATATGGTGTATTGCGTGGCACATTTTTTCCATGTAATGACTACATTGCAAAGTTATTGTTGTCATATTTTAACCTGTCCCTGTATACATTTATATAAAACCTCATATTACAAAGCTCATATTACATTATATATATTTTGCATAGAATATAGGATGCTTCTCTTATCTCCATTTCTATCATCATACCTTAATCTTAAAGGGTTACTTCAACCACCATGACTTCAGTGACTTGAGTTGGTGTTGGTGGTATGTCTGTATGTGCAGCGTTTCTGTTTGAAACACTGCACATTTAGAGTCATTAGCACTTGTGTGTCGGATGCTAGTTACACCACTGGCACATATAACTTAGGCAGCTCAGAACTTTGATCCAGACTGCCAAAAGTGAATTCTGTGTATATTTTAAGCCTGTCATTAGTGCACACAGCGCTCTGGGGACAGATGTAAAAAAAATTCTCCCATTGCAGATAGAGGACTCCATGCTTACACTATGCTCTTTGTCAAAAGGCCCCAGGGGCCAAAATGTCACCCATTTGATTTGGCACTTCAATAAAGGAACACCTGTTATGTATAAGGTTTGTGCTGGAAGTTTGTCTTATTTTGCATACAAAAGAAGAAACATTTTATTTTTGAAGACAGCCTCAATTCCACCTATACTTCCCTTTGATTTTTATATATATATATATAATTCTTTATTTTTGTAGTGCAGTTATTAGGTACAAACAGGCTTGAGGTACCCCAACGGCATTCCTCGAGCTTTGTGACATATTTCACAAGTGGGGTTAAAGTAGACAATGCACATTTTTTATATAACAGGTACATGCGACAACATTAAGCTTTTGTTAGTGTATGTTGCATTGAGATGACAGTAGTTGCTATGTCTAATATGCTTTCCCAACCCTGTGCCGTAGAAAGCGGAGCGGTTGAGGTGGTACAAGTGGGCCCATGGTGTGGTGTGTCAGCGTATGAAATGCCTGAGTGCGTGCTGAAGGTGTAGTACCTGTACTCGTGTTTTGGAGGATTAACATAGAGATCCCAACTATTGTTTAGTGTCTGTGATGAGGGGTGACGTATGGTTTACACATTTTAAACAGGCTTATGTGAGTTCTAGTCTATTTTTCTCTGACAGGCTAGGCAGTCTGACCAAGCTAGGTGCATATGTATATTGGGTTACTCCAGCATGTTAGGCAAACATATTATGTTGAGAGCGATTATAAATTAGGCTACTCTGGCCGGCCAGGGAGACAGATCAAGCCAAAATATAAAAAAAAAATAAAAAAATTATATCTTAGGCCATTCTGGCGGACTAAGCAAACGCTTATGTTGCATAAGTAAAAGCAAAACATTTATGCCTTAGGCCACTATGACAGGCCAGGGCAACTTCTAGCTAAAACCAACTGTATATGCATTTATTCTGGTGAGTCAGGAATCGGCAGTGTCCAAGTCCTGGTGGTTGTCTCCATTATTTTATCAGGGCAGGCAGGGTTTTGGTGGTAGCCTGTGGCATCCCGCCTCTGCGCGTTCTGTGCCGGCTGTCAGCCCACTCCAGTTCGAGGCTGGGTTGTAGAGTCCTTCGCTGCAGGGGAGACAACCAGAAATGAGGCAGCAAAGTAGTGGTGTCGGGTGGGCTCACGCTTCTCTGATGCGCTGGAGCGGTTTGTGGGCTGAGAGGTGCTCCGTCGCTGATCTGATGTCCGCATGTAGTGCGGCGTCTTCATTGCTGGTCGTGGCGCGGTGTGTCGCCATCTTGGTGCAGGGTGCAGCATTAGGTATGTGAGACCGGTTCCCTGACGTGTCAGAGGTTCCCGCTTCTCTGCCTTGTTTTGCAGTGTGTTCTTCCGTGGTGCAGGAGTTGGCTTATTGCCACCTTGAGGTGAGCGTTGTGCTGGGATGATTTGACGGGTGTTTACCGGTGATCGTTGTGGCGTGTTGGTTTGCATGCGCCCGGTTGCTTTGCCGTGTGTTGTAAGCGTCTGTGGACCGCATTTTCTCTTACTGATATTGACGCACGTGGCGTCCGCCATCTTAGGTAGGGTGCCCTGGATCAGACTGCTGATGCTGCTGGGCCCAAGCTGCCTTGCTGCTTTCAGTGTCACAGGGTGGGGACCGGGATCACCCCCGCCGGCCCAGAGGGGGGGGAACAGGGCCAGGTCCTCGCCGGTCCGGTCCTCCGGCCGGGCACTGTCAGGCAGGATAGCGGGGCAGCGGCCGTCCGCCCCGCTCACCGCCGAAGAAGGCCTCATCTGAAGTGGCAGTTTCTCCCCCAGGGGACTGCAACTCTGGGAGTCAGCCTCTCCCTGGGTCCAGTGGTCTCAGCACACGGAGGATTAGTCCTGTCGGTCTGCTATCCCAGGGTAAATCATGTTTTAAGGGCTTATAGAGTGAGAAAGTGCAGGAGCTGAGGTTGCTTGCGACCATCCAGCTCGGCGGTCCGGCCCCGCCCCCCTCCCTTTGATTTTTGATCACTGTTAGAACATGGCCATTGGGACTTTCATCAGACTCCCTACTTCTCATTTACTATCAATATTCTGTCTCAGCCAGATCTGCACCATTATGTTTACTGATGTTGATGAGATTTGGTTTTTGTAAATGTAAAAAAAAGCCAATCTGGTAAGAATTTTGGTAATTTCATTGAATTTTGTCTATCTGCTGTATTATGAATAATCCAGAGAATGTTAAAAACAGAAACAAAAACATACATTTTAAAATTTTCTATTTTGTATTGAAAAAAATATAGAGCTATAGAAACCTAAATGTTGGCGCAAAACTGATGTTAAATAGAACACTACATTATGCATGATTGACTAGTGTGTGCATTATGCAAATTTGCTCCATTATATTTGCATTTTTTATGGTTGCTTTTTATTAATTGTATTTATTGTGGAAATAAAAGCTTAAATGAAAGTATTTTCTAAAAGTGCATAATACAGTTCTACACAATAGATTAGTGTTCAAACTCAAGGAAATTGGTCCAGATGAAAAAGTTTGTTCTTGGGTAGAACATTGGCTTAAAAACAGAGTACAAAGAGTTGTCATTAACCCCTTAAGGACACAACTTCTGGAATAAAAGGGAATCATGACGGTATATTTCCATCATGTGTCCTTCAGGGGTTAATGGTCAATTTTCAAGCTGGACAGAGGTGCCAAGTGGTGTCCCTCAGAGGTCTGTTCTGGAACCCCTCTATTTAACATGTTTATAAATGATCTTGAAGACAGCATTGAAAGTCATGTTGCAGTGTTTGCAGATGGCACAAAACTCTGTAAAGTAATACAATGTGAGCAAGATATTACTTTGCTGCAGAGGGATTTAGATAGACTGGGGGAATGGGCACTCAAATGGCAGATGAAATTTAATGTTGAAAAATGCAAAGTTATGCACTTCGGCGTAAAGAATACACAAGCAACGTATACCCTTAATGGAAGTGAATTAGGGATAACAACACACGAAAAGGACTTGGGAATTATTATAGACAACAAACTATGCAACAATGTGCAATGTCAATCAGCAGTGGCCAGGGCCAGTAAGGTATTGTCATGCATGAAAAAGGGCATTCATTCTCGGGATGAGAATATCATTTTGCCTCTTATAAATCACTGGTAAGACCACATATTGAATATGCTGTGCAATTTTGGACACCTGTTCTAACGAAGGATATTATCGCACTAGAAAAAGTGCAGAGGCTGGCTACAAAAATTAATAAAAGGAATGGAACATATCAGCTATGAAGAAAGGTTCACAAATTTAAACCTATTTAGTTTAGAAAAACATTGCCTGAGAGGGGATATGATGACATCATGCAAATATTTTCGGGGCCAATACAAACCATTGTGTGGAAATCTATTCACAAACCGGACTTTACATAGGACACGAAGTCATACGTTTAGACTGGAAGAAACAAGATTTCGTCTAAGGCATAGGAAAGGTTTTTTTTTACTGTAAGAACAATAAGGATGTGGAATTCTCTGCCTGAAGAAGTGGTTTTATCAGAGTCCATACAGATGTTCAAACAGCTACTAGATGCATACTTGCAAGAACAGAATATTCAAGGATATAATCTTTCAATGTAGGGTAATAACTGCTTGATCCAAGGATAAATCTGACTGCCATTCTGGGGTCAAGAAGTAATTTTTTTCCTAGCTTGTTGCAAAATTGTGCTTCAAACTGGGTTTTTTGCCTTCTTTTGGATCAACAGCAAAAAACAAATGTAAGGAAGGCTGAACTTGATGGACGCAAGTCTCTTTTCAGCTATGTAACTATGGAAAAACAAACCATATAATTCAAGGATATACCGCAGCACATACTAACTCATTGTAATATAGTGAGCGCCTATACCTTTCTGTTTTCTAAACCATATAATGTATGAGGAGAGCTCACAGAAAACAAAATACAGAAACTAGTGTTTCAATACAATATGTGCAAAAGCCTAAAAAGATTTAGCCCATGGTTTGGAAATGGTCTACCAGCTAAGGTGCTGACATTGGGCAAGTGATTATAAAAAGAAAAAAGAAAGTAATTAATGAGATACGAGTAATCTCTGATTCCACCTTGTAGTGTATTTTTTCAATTATTTCCTGTTATAAAACACATCATAGTGCCTAGATATGTTAGAGATGCAGTATGAAGTACCTAAGGTCAACTACAGGACTTAATACTTGTAGAATAAGAGTAGACAATATTCAGCACTCCAGATGTTGTGGACTACATCTCCCTCGATGATTTGCCAGTATTATTGCTGTATGTGTATTATGGACATGTAGTCCACAACATATGGGGTGCTGAATGTTGCCTATTCCTGTTCTAGAACAATACATTTTCTTTCCTGTGCAGTTTCTAGACAACATTATTAATGAAAAAAAATGGTATAGTGCCACTGAGCAGGAAAACAGCTGGTAATTTAAGGCTATGTGCTCTCACAGTACAAATACATTGTAATAAGAACATGGATAGCATTAACCAACTTGAATTAAAAAAAATATGGTGCACATAAGGACCTCATGAAATTAGCTTGAGAAGTAAAGCAAATTAAAAAGCCCCATCGTGTATTTCTCTACATTATAGAATGGGAAGTTCCTATACATCAAAACATTCAAGCTATGTTATGCTGATATTCCAAACAGAAGCTTGTAGGATTTCTCATTAAGACAAGGATGATGGACACATGCCATTGCTCAATCTGCTTGAATACCAGTAAATGACAACTCGGGTCAACTACAAAATATATATTTTTTGATCCTGAATATCTAAAATGAGTCCTTAGTGTCGCAATCTACTATATGAACTTTGATGCAGGAAAAGCATGTGCCAATAACTACTCATAAACTAGGATTGTATCCAATTGTTATATGACATTAATACACATTAGTGGCTAAATGCTCTGAGTAGAGTCATTCCTTATTCTAGCCCTAGGTGTCACCAACATATAATTCTCCAGCTCTTGTCAAACAAAGTCACAGGAACTGCACTTCGTTAACAGCTTGTGATCTACTGATCACCCCAGGTCAACTGGACGGGATAGGGAGAATCACAGCACAATGCTAAGAAACAGTAATTTACCAGAGTATTGCAGTATGCAATGATTCCTTTTTTATTGGACTAACATAATATTTCAAAGACAAGCTTTCGAGAGTTCCCTCTCTTCCTCGGGTCTGAAACAGTCCCTATTTAGGAGATATAACTCAATGAAAACCTGCATGCATTTAATTATGTTTTCTTTAATTGGGGGCATATGTAAAAACAGCTTAAAAAATGCAAATCTCTTGGCTGAAGCATATGCATGTCCCCCCTTTCTTCCCCAACCAGACTTTATAAATCTATCTAATCAAAGACTTTCCAAGGCAGATCAATGACAAATCTTGATGCCTCTTGAATTTAACTCCACTGAGCTAACCAAACCAGGAAGTAACAGGACCTGTAGCATGACTTACAGCCAACGGGTGTAAACAAGATTAGTTTAGAAAATTACCAATTTCTGTTAAAATCTGTACTTTTTGTAAATTGAGAAAAAGAACACACTTCTGCAAGCTTAGGGGTCCGGAGTGTCCCTTTAACAAAGTAATGTAGAGTTTCATTCTTTTTTCACTTCTCTCTGTGCACAATATTTCTTTATTTTCTTATAGCAACAATTTGCTGTAGCTGATCAATAACAAAACAAATGTTAACCGGGCATTAGAGCTAAATAAACATAAATACATGTCTCTTTGAGATTAATTTGTGTAGAATATAATAGTGTTGTATACAACCTAATTACATGTGACTGCATGCTTGGTAAGAACACAAACACAAGATATTTACATATCACCTTTTGTAATAGCATCAAAGTCAGAATGCAAATCAAGTTTATTTTCCTCACATATGTAAGATCAATACATGAGATTCCATGTGTAGGTTTGCTTAATCAATTTGTCCTCCTTGTGCTTTTATATCAAGAATCAATTTTTGCTTAAAATGAGGGTTGTTCGGGCTGATGCATTCTTGAAATATGTTAAACAAAAAGCTGACAGATTTAGAACGGCATTCTTATTACAGTGTTTTCGTGTTTTGTTAAGTACTATTAATTTGCTGTAGGTGGACTTGGATGAGATATAATGGATATTCAGAGGCAGTCAGGAGTAGCCAAATGGATTTTGCATTCTTTCTTTTTACTTTCGTCATCACACAAAGTCTAACAGTCCGCTCACCCACTCTTTGTACCCTGCAAATATATCTTATATTCCTAGTGTTACCATAGCAAATCCCATCATTTTATATATTGTGTAAGCATTAATAAGCCTTCACCTGTTTAAAATGCATAGCATGGGTGAGGGCATGTGTACAACCAGAGGGTTCTCACCATTGATATCTCATCAATGCTGTGTTTAAAAAACTAGCAACTGTGTAATTACTCTGCTTTCTTGCAAATCTAGCCCTGATAATGTAATAATGCTGTACATAGAGAGTCCAAGTGCCATGACCCCTTCAAATCGTGGCCCTTAAAAAGACACTATAGGCACCGAGACCACTTCAGCTCATTGAAGTAGTCTGAGTACAGTGTCCCTATTGCACTTAGTCCTGCAATGTAAAACATTAATATGTAATGCAATATTTACATTAGAGCAAGTCATCAGAAATAATTACCCCTAAATCTCTTTCCTCAGATGTTGAGGTTAGGACTCTATTAAATATCCCATACTCTGCCCTTGGGTTTTATTGTCCAAGATGCATTATCTTGCACTTATCCACATTAAAAGTTTCCACAGCTCTGACCATTTTTCTAGTTTACCTAAATCATTTGCTATTTGGATTATCCCTCCTGAAAAACATCAACCCTGTTACATATCTTAGTATCATCAGCAAAAAGACATACCTTACCATCAAGACCTTCTGCAATATCACTAATAAAAATATTAAAGAGAATGGGTCCAAGTACAGATCCCTGAGCTACCCCACTGGTGACAAGTCCAAGCTTCCAATATATTCCATTAACTACAACCCTCTGTTGTCTGTCACTCAACCACTGCCTTACCCATTCAACAATATTGGAATCTGTTCAATATGTACTTAAATACGTATAGCTCAAAGGGGAGAAGGTAGAGGGAAATACAATGTATTAAACTGAAAGCATTATTACATATACCTTGTAGAAGAGAATAGAGAGGTGATATAATAAAACATCACACTGAAAGTTCTCCTTTTTCTCGTTCCCTAGAGATTACAGGTCTAAGAAGAGGAAACAACACTGTCTTTTTTTGTTTTTATAAAAAAAACTAAATATAACAAAAAGTTTACCTATGTCATAATAGGCTTTAGAAAGAAAAAATAATCATTAGGCTTATTTTAGATTATTTGCCACTAATTTAAATGTATTTGTAAATTGCAAAGTGCTAAAATAATTTCAGTGACAGCTACAGGAGTGATGGACTGCATTGTATTTGTACAAGAAAATGCAAGCTTTTTACAGCAGGCAAGATTTCCCATCTCGATTAAAAATGCAAAATATGCTTAGTGAAATCAAGTGAAACATGGACTGTTTTACATACAATCAATGTATAGTATATACTTAAAAGGCATAAATAATGAACTAGTCTTGCTGTTTTCGGCAATACATTTTATGATATGCAGGAAAAATTACATCCATAGATATGCAAGAAGCAGAACTTAATCAATCAAGAGAAAAGGAATAGGTAAAACTAAAGAATTTGTTGTATTATTCTAGTAGAAATAGAATTCAAATGAAATACCGAAAAAGTATGCCTCTCTGTGTGCATGCTTAATCACTTGTGAACGAATTCATATAAATAAAATGATTTGCCTATATTAAAAATATAATATATTTTACTAGACAAGTAGATGAAAATTACAGTCTCATAGGAGAATTTATGTAATGTTTTGATAACAAAAGAAACATAGACAGATAGGGAAATTAACTAAACTGCGGGTTTTATCCAGATAGACAAAATCTGGTGAAATGGCAGGAATGGCAATTCTCATATTTAGTAAAGCCTAACCCGGTCCCATTGCTGCCAAGTCTATAAAATGGGGTCTGCAAAATAGCTGTAGCCATCATTTAGGGGCTTTCAATTAAATAATTCCCTCTGCTACATGTGATTGGGCCTTTCAAGCAATTGCTTCCCAGTAACAAGTTTATAGTTAGTCGTTAGTTTATAGTTACACTGAACAGCATCTGACTGCTCACCGTTTAGTAACCAGTGTTCCCCAACCCATTTCTCATGGACCAACAACATTTCAGGTTTTGTCAGTATCTCCATTGGAATAAAACAGGGAAATACATAAATCCTGGACTGTTAGTGGTCCATGAGGACTGTTTTTGGGAACATTAAAAGTTAGCAGGTATATCCACACCAGTCACATGGCAGGTGGGATATAACGGGTGTTTATTACCTCCCTTATATTAATGTCGGGGTTATCTTGACTACATAGGGTTTTTTGTGTGTTTTGTTTTACACTTTAATATGGCAGTTCATATCCTCCCCTCAGCCTGTCATAGAAGACATCCCTTCCCCTGCTTTGAAAGGAAGTGACATCACCTGATGAATCGGGCTGCAGGGAGAACTTCAGGCCTCAGTGCACTTCAGGCCTCAGTGCTAGATCATGGAAAGTTTCTCCTTTACTTCTTTATTATTCTTTTTTTTTTTTTGGCTGGGGGGGGGGGAGGGGTGAGGGAGGGAGGGAAATGCGTTTTTTTTGTTTTACTAGTTTTGTAACTGTTACTATACAAAGTAATCATTTGTATTCTATATTAACATTTTAGACTCTACATTAAATGCAGCAAGGACATGTTTTATTCCCTAATGAATTAAATAAAATATAATTACATAGTTTTTATCTTACATATCTCCAAACAGCTATCTATGCACAAAACAGCTGAGGTATCCTACACTGAGGTGCTAAATCTGCATGTAATGCTTTCAATAAATATTTAGCTAATATATATTTTGTAACCATGCTAGTGAGAGAATTAAATCTTCTTCTGTTTTGCATGTTGCACTGTGTAATTCACTCAGTATTGATACCCTTTTAAAGAATTGATTGAGACATCTATTGTAAAACCTGTGCATGTTCTGCCTATAATCACAAATCAATATATGCTGGTATTTTGTATTGACTTGCACAATATACATAAATTATTGCCTATATCATGTTTATTATACTAGAAGCACAACTTTTAGGCATAATGCAGTGTGTAAATGCCATATGAAAACCTTAGGGTGGGATGAAAAGTGCTAAATGTAATTGATAGATTAGAGTACAGCAGGGAGAAAAATATTTAAAGGGCTATTCTAGACACCATGATCATTTCAGTGATTTGAAGTGGTCATGGTACCTGGAGTCTGTATGTACAGTGTTTTGCTTTGACACATTACAAATACAGAGATTAATTACGTTGCTAGCAGAGATATAGCTCGACCTCCTACAGCATCATTGGGTGTCATTAGCCAATCCGGAACAAGAGTTCCGGGCTAGTTAATGTAATTTATGTGCAAATTTCACCGATTTGCACAGATGCTCATCTGATGCTCAACTGATGCTCTCAACAAAATCAATGAGCAGCAGGATCGGCATCCAGCTTCTGCAGAGCAGCAGAAAATCTGCCTTCAAAAAAAGCAGGAAGCCAGCATGGCCCAGGTAAGAAGGCAAACTGTTACAAAATAGTTAGCCCCATTACAAGGGAATGGGCCGTACTACTCCTAACATCATACTGTTTGAACTCTATGTTTAGATTGTGGAAATCTGAAAATTGGAAAGTTGGGTCTACAGGTATATACAGCCATTTCTGATGGCTTGCATGTCTTCAGTGCAGGGTTTGGATAATACAGAATCATGTGTTAAAATGTGTTAATTAGATATTCATTAATATGCTATGACACAATTGTAACGTGGTTTTCAGAATAAAATTATAAAAGATGCTGTTAAAATGCATCAAACAAGATGTCAAATTGTACTATCATCTTTCATAGTATCAAAGTACCAGTACAAAAGCACTGCCTTGGTTGAATTAATGGAGATAAAAGTAGTGTTTGTTTGTGAGATCAATTTCATATATAAACCTTTTAAGATCTTCGTCTTGTAGAATTTACTGTACATATAGTTTACTGTGCAATTGCTTGTTATTCATGTTAGGCTAATATACCTAGTCTATGTACTCCATTGTGAAATATGGTATTACTATATAAATAGTAAGAATAATATTTAAAAGTGCATATAAAAAATCCTGGTAGATATACTTCAATTCCTCAAAACCACACAAATTCCCATTTGGCTGGAGTAGTGACAGAATCTGGGCAATGCAGAGAGAGCTGTATTTCGTTTATTTTTATGTATAATTTACATCTGCTTAAAGAGAAGAATAATGCAACTGATTGTTTCATCATTTTACTTTTTTATTTTTTGATATTAACATATATACACATAGTTTTAATTATGGGGTACTCCATGTAAACATACATTCCATACATCAGGATTATTAATAGATAGACTAACAAGGTTATGCACTAAAGTGAATATAATTGATTTGGTCAGGGTAGCTCAACTGGAAGAATAGCTAACCTTTTTTTTAATTATGGGGGGAATCCAGGTGTACAAGCAATATTATGAATTTTAAAATGAATTCAAAGTGAATTTAAAATTTAGTAGTTCAGTTTGAAAAATTATCTAAGTAGTTTTTCTTTTCCAGTTTGGCTATTCTCCCTTAAATTTTAAATTTACTTTAAATTCACTTTGACTTCTCACTTTAGTGAATAACCCTGAAAGTTGCAGTTGGTTGGACTACATGATCGTTTTTTAATCTTCTTTATTTTCTACTGGTAAATACTATTTTTCTGTAAAACTACTAGTTTCTACCCATTTTTCCAGACCTGCAGTGTGTTACATAGTTACATAGCTGAAAAGAGACTTGCGTCCATCAAGTTCAGCCTTCCTCACATATGTTTTTGCTGTTGATCCAAAAGAAGGCAAAAAACCCAGTCTGAAGTGCTTCCAATTTTGCAACAAACTAGGAAAAAATCCTTCTTAACTCCAAAATGGCAATCAGATATTTCATTGGATCAAGCAGCTATTACCCCACTAATTAGAAATTTTATCCCTGTATGTTATCCAATTGTTGTTTAAACATCTGTATGGACTCTAATAAAACTACCTCTTCAGGCAGAGAATTCCATATCCTTATCATTCTTACTGAAAAAAATAAATAGTTTGCCTTAGATTATCTTAGAATCTCCTTTCTTATAGCCTAAATGTGTGACCTTGTGTCATATGTATAGCCCTGTTTCTGAATAGATTTCCATATAATGGTTTGTACCCACCCCAAATATATTTGTATAATGTTATCATATCCCCTCCAAGGTGCCATTTTTCCAAACTAAAGAGATAGTTTTATTAACCTTTTTTTGTAACTAAAATGCTCCATTCATTTTATCAATTTTTTAGCTCTTCTTTACACTTTTTCTAGTGCCGTGATATCCTTCTTTAGAACAGGTATCACAGCATATTCAAGGTGTAGTCTTACCAGCGATTTATAAAGAGGCAAAATTATATTTTTATCTCGAGAATTTATGCCCCTATTTATACATGACAAAACCTTACTGGCCTTAGCAACTGCAGATTGACATTGCATATTGCTGCCTAATTTGTTGTCTATAACAATTCCCAAATCCTTTTCATGTGTGGTTACCCCTAATTTACTACCATTTAGGGTGTAAGTTGCTTGTGCATTCTTGACCCCTAAGTGCATAACTTTGCATTTCTCTACATCTAATTTCATCTGCCATTTTAGTGCCCAGTCCCCCAATCTATCTAAAATCCCTCTGCAGCAAAGCAATATCCTGCTCACATTGTATTACTTTACAAAGTTTTGTGTCATCTGCAAATACCAAAACATGGCTTTCAATGCCTATTTCCAGATCATTTATAAATATGTTAAATAGAAGTGGTCCCAAAACAGAACCCTGAGGGACACCACTTACCACTTTTGTCCAGCTTGAAAATTTACCATTGTTGACAACTCGGTGTACTCTATCCTTAAGCCAATGTTCTACCCAAGAACAAGAATATTCATCTAGACAAATTTCTTTTAGTTTGAAGACTAACCTATTGTGAGGAATCGTATCAAATGGCTTGGCAAAATCCAAGTAGATCACATCCACTGCAACACCCTTATCTATACTTCTACTTACTTCTTCGTAAAATGCAATTAGGTTAGTTTGACATGATGTTTCATAAAACCATGCTGATTATTGCTAATAACAAAGTTCTTCTCAGTGAATTCCAGAATAATATCCCTTAATAGCCCTTCAACTATTTTCCCAGTCACAGAAGTTAAGCTCACAGGTCTATAATTTCCAGGCAAGGATTTTGAACCCTTTTTAAAGGGACACTATATTCACCAGAACAACTACAGCTTATTGAATTTGTTCTGGTGCGTAGAATCATTACCTTCAGGCTTTTTGCTGTAAACACTGTCTTTTCAGAGAAAATGCAGTGGTTACATTACAGCCTATCACATCACTGGCCACTCCTCAGATACCTGTTAGAGATCCTTCCTGGGTCATGGCTGCCTAAAATGCATCCAAACATTCAGTGTCTCCTCCCTCTGCATGCAGACACTGAACTTTCCTCATAGAGATTCATTGATTCAATTCATCTCTATAAGGAGATGCTGATTGGCCAGGGATGTTATTGAATCATGCTGATCTGCCTCCTTGCGTTCCAAAGGGAAAAAGCCCGCGAATTCTGACAACTGATAGTATTTAAAGATGGACATGGACTTACTAACAATTATACAGCCAACTGAGGAAGCCACATGAGGTGAAACACATTTTGGCAATACAAATATATTTTTTATTTTATACTTTATATTATCAGTATCTAATAAATATAGTTTTTTACCTTTCTATCCACTGGATCTTCTGCAATTTATTTTTGGGAACAAGCTTCCATTGGATATACCAACCACTCACAGAGGGATTTAGATCACCCTGGAATAGATCCTGAGATCATCAATACCAGAGCCAGGTTCTATATTGGCTCTAATTTTGTGAGTGCTTACTTACACATGTTGTCCTTTGTGTTGATATTGTAAAGTTATCTGGACTATTTTGTATACCTCTCTGTCTCCACAGAATCAATTGAGAAGAGAGGAAATAGTATATTTGCTCCATCCATTGTGTTTGTACTGTATGTATCTTTTTGTGTCGGTATAGGGAATACCACACGGGTGTTTTGAGCATTACAGTCATTATTAGTCATACCACTGATATTTGTTTTGAATACAGTAAGTGTTTGCTATATTTATGGAGGCATGAGAGGCCCAGGGGGGCTAGATGGTGGTTTGAATACTATAGGATCAGGAATCCATGTTTGTGTTCCCGACCCTATAGTGATCCTTTAACCCCTTAAGGATCAAACTTCTAGAATAAAAGGGAATCATGACATGTCACACGTCATATGTCCTTAAGGGGTTAAATATAGGAACAACATCTGCCTTCCTGCAATCCTCCGGTACAATACCAGAAACAAAAGAATCTTGAAAGATTAAATACAGAGGTTCACTTATTTCCCCACTTATCTCCTTAAGTACTCGTGGTTGAATACCGTCAGGCCCCGGAGCTTTATTTACATAAATTTTCTTTAAATGCTGTAGCAGCTTGTCTCAAGTTATCCAATCACAATTTATCTGCAAGTTTTTTGCAGCAATCGATTTGCTGCATAATAACTGTACATGATGTTATTAGACTGCAAAGCAAAGGTTTTTGGTAATTGTAGTTCAGCTGTTGGCTATCATAGCAGAAAACTAATTTGTGAACTACATCTTTGAGGAACTTACTGAACTGCTTTAGGGATTAACTACATGTCACACAATGGTGGAACTATTGTAGTGAGGGTCCTGGTGCAAAAAGTAGTTCCTTATCTGTCGCACAACTCCCACAATGCTATGCCAGATGGGTATCTACCATTTACCCCTCCTTGCAGGGTTGTATTTGTGAGCAGTGTTTGTGCATTTGAATGTAAGCATGTTTTTGTAAGGAGTATGTGTGTGTGCATAAGTGAGTGTATTTGTATGTACTGAAGCCATAGGAATGCAGTGGTGTACTTATTTGTAGTGTTGGAATGTAGGGGTGTGTTTGTCTGTAGTGTTGATGTGCAGTGTTGATGTTTAAATGAATGGGCGTTTGTATATACATTTAGTGTTTTAGTACAGGGATGTGTTTGTATGTATTGTTTGCATTTTATTGCCGGGGTGTGTTTGTATGTAGTTTTAAATGGAGGTATACATTTGTGTGCAGCATTGGTGTTTATAATTTTGAAAGTGAATGCATGGGTGTATGTGTATGTAATGTTTGTGTTTGATTGCAGGGTTATGTTTGCATGCTATGTTGGTGTTTCATTGCTGGACTGTATGCACATACACACATACACTGCCATACTTACAACAGATATACATACACATTAACACACACAGATGCACACATATAAACACACATACACACATTCAGATACACACTGACACATACAAAAACCCTGACACACACACTGACACACATATATACGCACTAACACACATATATACACACTAACACACACATATATACACACACTGACACACAGGGAAATGAGCCTTAGTTGATGGAAGCAATAGGTGAGAATATCTGCCAGGGAATGGTCATAGCTAATTAGCACAGGGTAGATTGGCAGGTGAATGTGGGGGAAGGAAGAATGACCACTGGACCGTTGGCTATATGCTACATTGTTGTGCCCATAATGATGAATTGGAAATTTTTTTGCAATTGACTTGCATGGTTGTGAGGGAAGAGGGCAGCAACGAATGCCAAGTGGTATCACTGCCTCTAATCATTTGAGAGCCTCAAGGCTGTAATTGATGGAATGTTGGGCCTTCCTTTGCTTTTTGTTCTCTTTAGAGTTTTGGTTTAGTTTTTGTTACTCGTAGTTCTTTGATGTCCTCTCCAGTACTCAGGAATATATAGTTTTATACACACACACACACACTGGCACACACACAGACACATACTTGCACACACACAGACAGACATACTGACACACACACACAGACATACTGACACACACAGACATACACAAAGAACAAAGTTTGGCAAACAACACATTTGCACAGTATTTACATTAGCCACCATGAATTCTTGTTCAGGGAATGACACCTTTTTTGATACTTCAACTGTTTAGTAAATAACTCCCCTATTTGCTATCTGAGATTGCCGTATTTAACCCCTTAAGGACTGAGCCAAATGTACACATTGTGAACGAAACAAAATGTAAACAAAACCTGGCATTTGAGCTACATGTCTGTCCAACCGTAATTCACCTCTTTCATATTAAATGCACCCACCCTTATTATATATAATTTTATTCAGGGGAAACAGGGCTTTCATTTAATATCAAATATTTAGCTATGAAACATAATTTAATATGAAAAAAATGGGAGAAAATCCGATTTTTTTGATTTTATTTTAGTTCTACATGACATTTTAACTGTCAATGTCTTAATACTGTTTGCTTTTACTGCAATAAAATACACATATTTGTATTCAACAAAGTCTCACGTGTAAAACAGTACCCCCTATGTACAGGTTTTATGGTGTTTTGGGAAGTTATAGGGTCAAATATAGCACGTTACATTTGAAACTGAAATTCACCAGATTGGTTACGTTACCTTTGGGACTTTATAGTAGCCCAGGAATGAAATTTACACCCCAATGGCATACCATTTGCAATAGTAGACAACCCAAGGTATTGCAAATGGGGTATGTCCAGTCTTTTTTAGTAGCCATTTGGTCACAAACACTGGCCAAAGCTAGCGTTAGTATTTGTTTGTGTGAAAAATGCAAAAAACGCCAATTTTGGCCAGTGTTTGTGACTAAGTGGCTACTAAAAAAGACTGGACATACCCCGTTTGCAATACCTTGGGTTGTCTACTATTGCAAATGGTATGCCATCATAGGGGTAATTTTCATTCTTGGGCTACCATAGGGTCTCAAAGGCACCGTAACCAATCTGGCGAATTTTAATGTGAAAAAAATGAAACGCAAGCCTTATATTTGACGCTGTAACTTTTGAAAACACCATAAAACCTGTACATGAGGGGTACTGTTGTACTCGGGAGACTTCGCTGAACACAAATATTTGTGTTTCAAAACAGCAAAAAGTATCACAGCAGTAATATCGTCTGTGTAAGTGCTGTTTGTGCATGAAAAATGCAAAAAACTGCACTTTTACTGGCGATATCATCGTTGTAATACATTTTACTGTTTTGAAACACTAATATTTGTGTTCAGCGAAGTCTCCAGAGTAGAACAGTACCCCCCATGTATAGGGTTTATAGAGTCTTGGAATGTTATAGGGTTAAATATAGTGCTAGCAAATTAAATTCCCTTTACTTTCGGCATGGGTTGTCAGGCAGGTCCTGCTAATTGTAATTAATTAAGATACCTAATTATGCCAAAATATTACATAAATATATATGTAGAATTAATATATGTATATATATATATATATATATATATATATACATACATATGTGAATCTATATGTGTATATATATATAATTTTTTAAAAATATTTTTATTTATATATAGGTATATATATAGTGATATATACGTATATATTTATATATGTAGATATATTATTTCGTTCTAATAACACACATCTATATATTTAATATTTTCTTTAATTATTTTTTTAATTTAATTTAACATATTTACATATTAAATTTTTTTATATTATATATAAATATATATAACAATAATTATATATATATATATTTAATTAGTATCAGTCTACGTGCAATTTGATATTAATATATATATATATATATATATATATATATATATAATTACATATATATATATATAATTACATATATATTAATAGTAAAATACACCTAGACGGTGTGTGTGTGTGTGTGTGTGTGTGTGTATATATATATATATATATACACACACACACACACCATATATATGATCTAAGTATATATATATATTTTTTTTACACTTATTAATTTGGTTTGATTTTATTTTCAGCCAGCAGGGGGACCACCTGTCATTACAGGCAGCCCTCCTGCTGGCAATGCAGGAGGCAGCCTACCCGGCCATGTGATTGTGGGGTCCTCGCAAGGACCTCACTCTCACATGGCCAGGGGGGCTGCCAGGAGGGCTGCTAGGAGGATGATCTGCTGCGGGGGGGCTCCCTGGGAGTCCCCCCCACCGCGATCGCCGGCGGTCCCACCGGGTAAGTAAGAAAAGATCGGAGGGCGTTTAGAGCCGCTTAAAATAGGGCGTAATTGTACGTCCTCCGGTCTTAAGGGGTTAAGGACACCAAATAAGGGAGCAACCTGCTAAACATCACCCTAATTTAGTATCCTTAAATATGAAAATACCACATAAGAGTTATCTGCTAAACACCTGAAAAATCTAAATTAAGAAAACCCCTTTTCTTAATTTTGACCTTTCAATTGTTTAGAAGATAATTATTTTATTTGCTATCCTTATGTGAAAGTGTGATATTTAAGGATCCGGAAATTGGGAGCTTACTACTTGACACATACACATTTTCATGCAATCTCACATAATCACAGAGATACACATTCATAACCACAGACATATACAGGCACATTATCACAGACATACACACATTCACACACATAATCACAGACAATTACATACATGCACAATTATATTATATATAATAACAATAGAAACATTTTACTTTTAGGTTAGTTAAAATCTTAAAAATGAAAAAGTATAATTAAAATTATAAATTATAAACAAAACTCATTCATGAAATGTTGGAGTGGAACATGCCACTGCATGGCTTACTACAAACAAGTAGAATTTTCTATATGATCACTGCAACAGAGATCTGTAAACTGTATTGCTGAGAATTATTGAGCACAACTAATTATTCCAATTTTTGTGATGACTTGGATTTTTACTGCATAGAATTTGTCATCCATTTTGTGTGCGATGGAGTTGGTTTTGCAGCTTGAACACACTTCACATAACTAGGAAATTACTCAAACTAGAGATTAAATATTGAAGTTTTATAAATAATTTAAAATGCCAGCAGGAATCTAAGTAACTGTGTTCCTCTAACTCATTCTATCTTTCAGCGTCGTTACTTATCAGCAGTCAAACCTTCATTTCCTAAGGTAATAGCTCGTTGTAACAAGACTTGCAAAGAAATGTTTTTATCTTCTACACAGCCATTTAAACATGTAGGTCAGGTTGCAAAGTCTTGTAGCACACAGTTAATAATATATATATATATATATATATATATATATATAAAAAAAAAAAACTTTCTCTTGCTACAAAACTAGTACTCTTGAGACATTTTACTATATATAATCCAAAGCATAGTTATAAAAGTAAGTTATCATATCTTTTATTTGAATAGTTCTCATTCCAATGTTATTTTAACAAAGCTCAACATGTAGAAGCTAATAGGTTGTACTATTTTATATAGCAGACCACTTGTTGAGAGTCTTAAATGGACATTCCAGACACCCCAGCTTGCTGAAAAGCTTTATGTGTGAAGAGTGTGTCCTCATTTTTCTCATTTTGCAAAAAGTTACAGACAGCAGTTAATGTTACTTCCTGGTTTGGTCGGCTCAGTGAAGCTAAACTCAAGAGGCAGCAATTGCTCAGAGCCAGGGCTGCCGCCAGAAATTGTGGGGCCCCTGACGCTGCCCAAAGTCTGGGCCCCCCGGGGGACCTGCCCCCAAGTCCACTCACATGACCCGCTCCCAGATGAACCCACAGGGCCCATCCTGAGTTTACCATAAGTGTGAAGTGTGTGTGTGCACTGAATTTAGTGTGTATATAGTGGCTGTAGAATGTGTATAGTGGATGCAAAGTGCATGAGTAAAGTGGATGCGTTGTTTATAGTAGATGCAGATTGTATGTTTGTGTAGTAGATAGTGTGTGTGTACAGTAGATGTATCGTGTGTATAGTGAATGCAGAGTGTGTGTTTGTGTAGTGGATGTAGTGTGTGCATAGTGAGTGCAGTGTGTTTATGTAGTGGATGTAGTGTTTGTGTGTATAGTGAATGCAGAGTTTGTAATAAATGTAGAGTGTGTGTTTGTGTAGTGGAATTAGTGTGAACATAGTGACTGCAGATTGTGTGTGTAGTGGATGTAGTGTGTGTATAGTGAATGCAGAGTGTGTGTTTGTGTAGTTAATGCTGTGTGTGTGTGTGTTTGTGTAGTGGGTGCAGTTTGTGTGTTTATGTGGTGGATGGTGTGTGTGTAGTGGATGATGTGTGTGTTTATGTGGTGGATGCATTTTGTGTGTTTATATGGCGGATGCTGTGTGTGTGTGTAGTGGTTGATGTGTGTGTGAGCAGTGGATGATGTGTGTGTGTCATGGACGATGTGTGTTTATGTGGTGGATGCAATTTGTGTGTTTGTGTAGTGGATGCATTTTGTCTGTTTGATGATGTGTGTGTGTGTGCAGTGGATGATGTGTGTGTTTATGTGGTGGATGCAGTTTGTATGTTTGTGTAGTGGATGCATTTTGTCTGTCTGATGTGTGGTGGATGCAGTTTGTGTGTTTATATGGCGGATGCTGTGTGTGTGAGTGTAGTGGATGATGTGTGTGCGCAGTGGATGCTGTGTGTGTGTAGTGGATATGTGTGTGTAGTGGATGATGTGTGTGTAGTGGATGCTGTGTGTGCAGTGGATGCTGTGTGTGCAGTGGATGCTGTGTGTGCAGTGGATGCTGTGTGTGTGTGTGTGTAGTGGATGCAGTTTGAGTGTTTGTGTAGTGGATGCTTTTTGTCTGTTTGATGGTGTGTGTGCTGGGGGGTATTTTTTTTTGCTGTTAAATTTGCCTCTTACCTGTAGTCAGGGAGAGGGGACACTGGATTCCCTGGTGGTCGGGTGGCTGAGCTGGGCTGGTTAGGCCAACAAAGAGGGGCTCAGGAGTCTGCACCTTCCCTCTCCGGGCTCTACTTCTGTAGCGAGCCCGGCATGCATTGCATGCCGCAAGCGTTGTCACGTCAACACTTTACAGCCGCGGCTCGCGAGAGTGCCGGAAAAGGAGGCAAGCATATCCTGGGCCCGCTTTGAAGTTAGCGGTACTCGCTATATATAAATGCACATTGGATGGTGGGGGGCCCGAACACACAGAGGATTACCTGTGCAGTCCGGGCCCCCAGGAACGCGGGGCCCGTGACAACCGTCATGGTTGTCACCCCCTGATGGCGGCCCTGCTCAGAGCACTTGCCGTGCAAAGATTTCTCATTGAATGGCATTGGGAATTCTGTGATTGGACAGCCACCTAAAGTCTGGGTGGGGTTAGAAAGGGAGAGCTTGCAAAGGGTTCAGATGAGAGAAATGCAAGTTTTGCAAGGGGTTTTAAGATATACCCCAAATGAATAATACATTATTAAATGCATAGAATCTGGCATTTTTGGCACATCTACTAAACAGTCAATTTAAATGGAACTTAGTCTAGCTGAGTACTGGGGGTACATTGAGCTTGACTGTTATGTACAAGACTATTTACCAATCTGTGAAAATGTCAATAATGTAGGTAGGTAGGAAAGGGTCAACAGATCTAAATCTCTGAATGTATTAACTACACCTCTTGAACCTGAAATACTACGTACACCATCCCAGGTTTTCACTAAACTGCTTCCCCCATCAAGACAGAACATTTATAACAACACAGCATACTACACACTTCACAATGTTGGTAGCACATTTATAGGAGATTGCTGATCCACAAGAACCAGGAAACTTCTCAATCAATTAATATTTTAATAGGTGAAAAATAACGGTAAAGAAACCCATTGGTATAGCATTTTGCCATTAAGTTTTAGAAGCTCCAAAAAATCCTTGCTGATGTTGGGAAATAAAAGTTCAATGAAGTTCAAATATTTATGGATTGGATCCTACAATTTCAAACACATACAGTGTTTTTCATTAAACTGGGTAATGTTGGAAATTGTAGGACAAACGTTAGGCTAATAAAGCTGAGCTAGTATAATAGCCAAGTTGTAGAAATTCTGCATAAACCCTTAAGAGTCTGAATAAAATAAAAATAAAGGATCTAGAGAAAGTCGTAATGTCCATTGTAAGACATGTTTGTCATGCATTGGCAAAAGTGCCTGTTCTGTACCTTATAAAGTATCTGTATATATTTTTGGAAATTTGCAACAAACAGAATTGTGGATGTTTAATTTTATGATAGAACTGTTAAAGGACCACTATAGGCACCCAGACCACTTCAGCTTAATGAAGTGGTCTGGGTGCCAGGTCCAGATTGGATTAACCTTTTTTTCTGTATACATAACAGTTTCAGAGAAACTGCTATGTTTACCTATGGGTTAATCCAGCCTCTAGTGGCTGTCTCATTGACAGCCGCTAGAGGACTTCCGCGCTTCACACTGTGAAAAGACGCTTGCGTCCATAGGAAAGCATTGAGAATGCTTTCCTATGGACTGGCTGAATATGCGCGCGGCTCTTGCCGCGCACGTGCATTCAGCCGAAGAGGAGGAGAGGAGGCGGAGAGCTCCCCGTCTGGTGATGGAGAAAGAGGTAAGTTTAACCCCTTCCTCTCCATCCAGCCCGGCGGGAGGGGTACCCTGAGGGTGGGGGCACCCTCAGGGCACTATAGTGGTCCTTTAATACAAAATAAAACATCAACATTTCTATGCATTTAAATAGGCATCTTGCAACATAAATAATAAAACAACGCACCTTTACATGGCCTGAAACTCCCTGTGGCTTACAAGGGCAGGTGAGCATGGATAAGGGGATAGGATAGGCATTGCACATGTCCTCCTAATAATAAGAATGACATCATTGATTAGATTTAACCCATTGCTGACAAAGCATTGGACAAATCATCCCTGATTGAGTATATTATCTAGTACAGGGCTTGGAAGAAATATCTTGGCAGTACCATTGTTAATAAATACTGTATAATATACAGTCCAGGAATAAAGTGTTATTAGTGCAATACAACACATTTGTGGTGACAATCACAACATATTACTTATGCAAGTGCAAATATATGTACAAAAGTTTCAAATGCTATGTGCAAAAAATTATGAATATAAAATCATTAAAATTTCCCTTCAACAATGGGACCACTGCACTGGAATTAGGTAAATGTAAAAAAGGTTTTTAACTCTTTATTTGCCACGGGGTTTGGGGGCGCGAGAGAGGTGGTGGAAGACGGTCACTACAGTGTTAAAAATACAGTTTTGTATTCCTTTAATCCTATGGTTTAAGGGAATAGGGGAACTAGAAAGTTTTCTTCACCCCTGATTTAAAGAGAAACTCCTTTCATTTTAAAAATATATTTAATTTTACATTTTTAATTAATATGTTGCCTGTTTTCATATATTTAGTATATTTCTGTAAGGGCTTAAACTTGAAAAATACCTCTGAAAGTACAGGTTTGGTGTGTATTCATTATTTACAGATTTATTTATTTTTAGATTTGTGTTACAATGTAATAAAGTCCCTGTTATAGCACATAAGGAGGTTGCAGCAGCTCCATATTAATGATTTTGGAATGGGATGTTTTACATTCTCCTATGTGTGGTGGTCAGGTGTTCACATACTTTCAGTAATATAGTGCAATTTTGCAGGCAATATTAATCAATAACATTAATTTACAATTTATCTAAATTAAGATAAGAGTACAAACACAGGCATCAAATGGCTTATTACCTAAGATGTCACATGTTTAATACAAATGTTTGGAAGATGTATGAATACATTTTCATTCCATTACACAATATAGACATTAGCCCTCGTATTTCAGCGAGACACTTTGTGTGAAGGCTATTAGGTGCATATGACCTCTATCGTGTTCCTGCTTTCCATTAAATATAAGGGAATCTCCAGGGAGACATTAAATCTATCAGCACATTGATATGTTCTGCGAAGTGTGACATTACTCTGAAACAGACACTGTACAACGCCATGCGTGGTTCCCAGAAAACAACACGGCCAGCTTTAATTTCAGAGGGGAAGACCGGGAGATGTGTCTGGCCATGTCTTTTAATGCTAATATGTTAATTAATGACATCAACAGTCTTTGATACACAATCTACAAATAATACATCAATATATTGATTTTCCCTAGAGTAATTTTTACCCCACTAAACAAACCTGATGTCGGCTATCATCTTTTGAATATTTCCTTTTTCATTTTGTGTAACTTTGTATAAGTCAATGTATTAAAAGGTCAGACTCTACTGTGAGCAAAGAATTTGGTCTCCAGATTACCAGTTTATTAAACCAATCTTTGTAAATATGCAGTTTCAAATACTAGTATAGTACCAAATAGATTACTTTGTTAAGGAGCGAATAATTCAAGTATGACTGTAAGTGGGTAAAGCTATAAGTCTACTGTCTCCGGCAACTTAAAGGTACACTATAGTCACAAGAACAACTACAGCTTAATGTAGTTCTGGTGCGTATATTCATTATCTTCAGGCATTTTCATGTAAACACTGCCTTTTCAGAGAATAAGGTTGTGCATCACTCTTGTATGGAATGCTATATTACTGCTGAAGAGCTCCATCTTCAAATTTGACTAGTCTGGGATGACATGCCTTATCTCTTACTAATATATTTTATCACCCTTTACAAATTGGACCAGTAGTTATGCAACTACAGTATTGTGATGGCTCACTATAACCATGAATTACCATTCCCTTTTTCTGCAATCAACTATGTGCTCAGGATCTTGCATTCCCCTTCATTTTGTTCTCCCAGTCATTCCCTTACCGAACAAACCACCTGTACAAAAAGCGTGCCACCTATTAACATTATGTACTCATCAATACACTTCGAACTCCCGAACAGTCGAAACGGTTCGAAGTGAGTCAAAGTGGTCACCATTTGACATTCGACCATGTGGCAGCGGCCATCTTAAGTCACGAGCATCATGAGCGGTGTTTGGTCGTTGAGTGCATGGAACTCAAACAGGACATTCGACGGTGCGATCACCGCTAAATATTCACCTCCCATGGATGTTCAGGGCTATCAGGGGATGTAACAATTGTGGTGATTTTTTGTTTTTGGGTACTTTTGGAGTTTTATAAAAATGTGTTTTTTTCTGCCTGGAGATAATGGAGTTAATACAGTATCTGACTCAATTATCTCCCAGGCAGAGGGGAGGGATTATATGCCATGTGTGGGAGTGCCTTATATTGTATCATTGTTATTATTGGTGTATAAGTTTCTGTCACAGTCCCCAACAAGGTCCATGTGGGTGTCACCCTTGCATGAGGACTTTCATAAAAGGCCAGTGTGGCTACTATTAAACCAGACCTGCTTTACCCTCAACATAGAGCCTCGTGTTTGTAGGGACCTGCTATACAAGCTATAACCACTAACTCTTATAAGAGCTTCACAGCTATACCTACTCTTCAATGCTTGGATTGATGGTTGGGAATACTTCAGTGCTCTCTACTCTAGGGGGAAAGGACATCTCTGGTGTCAGAAACCCCTCCACTAGCAGGGTGGACATTACAAGGATCTTAAAGCCAAAATATCATGCAGATAACCTTGAGGTTGCAAGAGCTGTCCAAGTTGTCTACCAGTTACTTTAAAAAGGGTCTTCTCTAACCTTTATACAGTATGTAAAGTAGAATCATCTAAATGCTGTTTATTCAAGCCATTGAATCTTCATCTTCATTTCATGGGAGACATGGTATTCACAGTTTCTGGAAATGCAATAACATGCTTCTATGAAGTTCTAAATGATAACCAGAAAATACAATTATATCGTTTTACAATATTTATTTTCTCTCCTATAATTTTAGAGGTAAGGTAGAGCTCTATGATGCTATAGTTCTTATTTTAATGTTAGAGATAGACCAAGAAGGACTCCAAGCAAAATGCATATTTGGGAGGCATCTAGGTAAAGTGGATGGGGTATCTATTTACCGCTTACATTTTACTCTGTATGTATATATTATAAATTCCTTTCAAATACAGTTATGTCAATGTACAAAAAATAATTCCAGGAAGATGTTTGCCAAACATATATTATTTACATATTACCACATAGAAAGGACTCCTTTCTTGATGATTCATTACTTTTCACATAAAGACTTTTTAAATAATACACTAGACTCTAAACCTTCTGCATGCAGTAAGATACAAGTTGTTTGTGGGTTCAATATTATTGGGGATATTTGATAGGGAAACATTGGTTACCTTTTAATCTGTAGCCCAATAGTGTGTGATTACAAACATGGTTTTTCATAAATTTAAAATTTTGATTTTCTACGAAGAGATACATACAGAAACTTATCACAAATACACAAAAACACATCAATATCAAAAACTAGTTTGTTCTAAAATACAACACACAACCTACTGAACACACATGCTACTGAATCCTATGGAAGAAGTCACACTGCCTAATGGGCATTATAGCTCCCAAAATAGCAGCAGGAGAAAGAGGACCAATGCAGCTGGCTTGATTATATACCTCATTTATCCAATGGCTAGTTCTTCCACACATATACTTCTGTGCCCAGTATGTGACGGAGAAACCGTAGGTTGGACGGTGATTGCCCCACTTACAGTACTCTAGACCATTTTTTAGAGCATGACACTTTTTATACATAAAACATACTGTAACAATTGGTATAGCCTATTAAATGAGGATTCTGGGAGAGTGGATTTGCCTATATGTGTAGAATAATAGACCTGCCCTTTATGTCCATTATCCATTATGGAAATGACACCGGGAGCCAAATGACCAACAATTCGTTTTTGTTCTTCTATGCATGATACGATATAGTTAAGCTTTAATAAAATGCTGTATATAACCATTCTATTTAACCCCTTAAGGACCAAACTTCTGGAATAAAAGGGAATCATGACATGTCACACATGTCATGTGTCATTAAGGGGTTAAATACACTTGAAAACAGAATTTCACAGGCAATGCAATGAGATAGTGCCCTCTCTGTATGGCCTCTCCACTTCTACAATATTTTGTCTTTCCTCCTCTTATACCACTCCTTTTCAATTTCGATATTCTAACAATTTGGTAAAAATGGCTGGTTTTTATTTATAAATGACATTGACATTTATGGTCTCTGTATATGCAACTGGCAAAATCTATAAAAATCTCAATGACAACAAATCAGTGGACTAGAATTAAATTTTCCATATCAACATCAAAGCTTTCCACTTACATTCAGGTGATGTATCCCGTTTTTGATCCTTGATGTGTAATTACACATATCTAAAAAGCAATTAGTGTGACATTAGATGGTATTAAGTTCATTAAAGAGTATTACACATCAAAAACTCACAAGGCAACAGTGTTACCTTTAGTGTGACTTCCACACGATATAAACGGCATGATTCATAATATATAGTACTCCAAATGAATTGACTCTTTAAGAACCAGGACCATTCATTGTGCTGCAAAATATGTCCTCACCTCTGGAACTCTCAAATATGGCATTCATGTTTTAAATAGAACATTTACAAAATGGAAGATATTTCTATTTGTACTTTTGTGTGATATTGCAATATGAAATAGTTGACTGAAATGTAAACCCTTTACTTGATTGAACCGCATATAACATAGAACAAGGCTACATTCAACCATATTTTAAGTGACAATCCATGCACTATAAATCATAGCACTGAATTGGTTATAGTGAATGAAGTCCCTACAGCCTGTACGGAGGCATAGCTATGGAAGAGATTGCATTCTGCCTTTGCCAAACCAACTGGTTCCAGCAATGGGCAGCTGCAATAGGCTGAGAGTGGTCAGTTGACAATCTCAGAGAATGAGCTCCAACCAGTGCAGCTGGTTCCTCATTAGACAATGAAGTACAGAGGGGGTAGGCTGCTGTGGACTCTTGTTTTATGTTAAACCATTTAAAAACAATGAAAGAAGGTTGGCACCATGTGAGTCCAAGCACTATAACTATTTGCATGAGATTAAGCAGTTACACTATCCAGAGCCTTGTAAACATTTAAATTAATGGCATATGCAAAGAAATGCTCTTGAAATGATTTGAAGAAAAAAGACCGCATACATAAATCCAAAATGTAAAAAAGCAATCCCAAATCTCCAGCCATTGACCAAGATATGCAAATAAGAATTCATGTGCCCCTACAGAATTTTCAGTGGCAATCACAAATCATCTCTGTCCCAAAAGGCTTGGCAAGTATTGTCAGAAATGTCAGACTCTTTGGTATCCCTACTACACCAAAGAATGTTAAGTATTTTTTAAGTCTCTCACTAACTACATAGAAATGTAATTGACAATAAATGACCAAAATGGTTAATTTATTAGTTACCGTATAACATCACAAAAACACATTAATATCATAAATTAGTTTGTTCTAAAATAAAACACACAAAAATAATGTGCTAATGCACTAATTCATAATGTAATATTTGATAGTTAGACTGAAAGCTAAAGAATATTAATGAAAATGTAGGGATCTATTCAAAAATGGGGATTTTGCCCTATTCACTAATTCTAGCCCAAATTTTTAGGTAAGTTGTTTTGTGACAATCCCCATCTAGTTAACAATGCCCTTTACAATTTTTAATGTAAAAAGGATCTTATGATTAGCAGAATATTTCTAGCATAGTTGAAAACATTGACGATTCCTTTGCCTATGGCATGTTCTGTTCTTTCAGAAAGGGCATAACAATTGTATCAGTTTTACATTTATATCCAGTATTCCGTATGATGCAAATGTGTGCTTCACAATAGGTTTATTATACACAACCATCACATATAGAGATAGCAATGTAATTCTTTTAAAGAACTGGTTTTTTTAATTCAAAAATAATTTTCCATGACATTTGCATTTTTTTTTATAAGTTTGAGATAGGTATAATTAATTAAATCTAGAAAATCTATTCAAGTAACCTTCAAAGAATATGACTTTTTAAGATCACTGTTTAACGTTTTATATTGAGAAGGTTTGAGCGTGTCAGATTTCAAACACACCAGAAGTATAACAAAATTAATATCTTAATCTGTCCCATAAATTACATGTATGTATTAATAGTGGATCTGTGTATGTAATAAAAATTCAGTAACAAAAAAATAATCCCTCTCCTGCTTTGCCAGAACATGTCCCATTTCTTTTCTCCAAAACTTCTCCCTTTTCCTCATTTCAAGAACTTCTCCCTTACATGCTTCTCCAGACCTTCTTACATTCATTTTCTAGAAGCTCTGCTTTTTTCCCCCCCATTTTCTTTTTTTTTCTCTTCTCTTTGTAGTCTTGTCCCACATGTCCCATTTCTTTTCTCCAAAACTTCTCCCTTTTCCTCATTTCAAGAACTTCTCCCTTACATGCTTCTCCAGACCTTCTTACATTCATTTTCTAGAAGCTCTGCTTTTTTTTTTCCCCATTTTCTTTTTTTTTCTCTTCTCTTTGTAGTCTTGTCTACATACATTTAGACAATATACATGCTACTAAACCTCTCGGCTTGGTAATGCATTAGCTCCTTAGTGTTTTTTTTTTAATCAAATAGGCCGATTTATTTTTAATTGTAAAAGATCTAGATTCATCTTTACCTGTGTCTTTTGCCATCCATACTTTTGCGGATTTCCATATGATGCAAGTTTCAATGAAAATGTATATGCTTGATTTAGATCTACTTGTAACTGGTATTATGTGATTTTATAGCAGAATCTTTGCATTTTTTTGTGTGCAACACCATTTTAGGTTCTGTTTATTCACTTTTTGAGTGGCTTACTTGGGAAGCAACATTCAAATTATAAGGATTTAGCATGTATAATCAGGTGGGGTTTAAATCCACCTAGTTTATAGATATACACTCCGTAGTAGTACCTTCTAAGACTACAGCCTTAATGTAATGTGCAGTCCTACATTGAATTTAATAAAAATGAAACTATATTTCTTTCTTTTTTGCCTCTTTGCTTTCATTTATTTTTTTTAAATATAAGTAAAGAAATTTTTTAAAAAAAATTTAAAAAGAGGAAAAAAAGGCAAAACACTCAATTGGAGAGAGTGATTAATTTTTCTGACCATCATTTAACACTGAACGAGATCAAAGTACTTAATAAGGAATTCAAGTTTGCACCATACAGAAAATGTGATTCTTTCTCTGCATATATAGATATCTTAAAATATTCCAGAGATTTTAAACAAGAGTTTTTTTCAGATTAATAAAGGCAAAGAAAATATTGTTGATAATTCACATACCATGCTTAAAAGCAAATCTAATTTCTATCCAAGAAACTATAGGAGTAGCAACATAGATTTTTTTGAAAAATCTGTAATTGAAGATTTTGAGACATTAGAGAAAAAGAATAAACATAAGAATAAAAAGATTGTTAACAACCTTACACATGACGAAAAAAAGACACTATAACTTTAAAATAAAATAAAAAGATTACAATAAAATCAGTAGATAAGGGAGGAAGTATCATTATTCAAAATACTACTGATTATGTAAACAAATGCTATAGACAATTAAATTCTGAAAAAGTATATAAGGCTCCTACTCAAGAGATCCAAACATCCCTTTATGTACTTTTGGATAAGAGGACAGAGGCAGGCATTCTAAATCAGGACGAATACACATTTTTGCGTAAGGAATTCCCTAGACTACCGACCTTCTATACCTTATCAAAGGTTCACAAAAATAAAGAATGTCCTCCAGGTAGACCTAAAGTGTCGGGCATAGATTCTATCTTTGCACATCTTTCACAATATGTAGACGTGTGGTTACAAGATGTACTAAAAACGATACATTCATACCTAAAAGATACTTTGGATATTATTAAAATTCTTAAAACTATCAAATGGGAAAAATCCTACATTTTAGTTACATATGATGTATCATCACTGTTTATCTCTATCCCTCGTGTTTTAAGATGCAAAGTAGTAAGAGAATGTTTACTTAAATCTAAGAATTTCTCAGAAACACACATCGATTTTTTTTTTTTTATTGGAAAGTATACAGTGTATTTTAATTTACAACTATTTTATGTTTAATTCAAATTTTTATTTACAATGTCAAGGTATGGCAATGGGAACCAGGTTTGCCCACAGTTATGCAAATTTATTTATGGCAGGATGGGAGTAAACTTTAATTTACAATAGTACAGAATGGGAGGCAAACCTGTTCACACACCATAGATATATAGATGATTTGAATTTCATTTGGAATGGTTCAAAAGATAATTTAAAATCATTTTTAGAATGATTAAACAAGAACAAATGGGGTTTTAACTAGTGTTTTTAGTTCAACTAACATACATTTTTTTAGATTTGGAAGTTCATATTGATGAAGATTTTTTTTTTTTTTTTTAAGTAGATGCAAATAGTTATATAAGATACGATAGTGGACATTAAAAGCCCTGGCTAGACAATATACCCAAAGGTCAATTTCAAAGAATTAGAAGTAATTGTACAGATTATAATAAAATCTTGGAACAAGCCGAAATTCACTATCCTGAACTATCCTAGTTAATAAAGCACTAAATGAAGTTCAAAATTACAATCCAGAAAGCCTTATAGAAAAATCAAAATCGGAAAATAAGAATAAAAATGTATCTATACCCCTAGTCTTTGATTATAATCAGGAGTCACAAAAATTAAATCTATAATAACAAAACATTGGAATATTTTTAGAAAAGATAATGTGTTGTCCAAAGTTATACCAGATGCATATTTCATTACTTTTAGAGGAGCCCCAAGTTTTAAGAAAATCTTTTAACTACCCCAAAAAAGAACCACCCACTACCTTCATAAAAAAAAAAAAAAGAAAAGGAATTTATTCGTGCAATAAGTGCGTAGGTTGCAAGTATAGTAAAAACAAATCCCTAAAAGGTATAAATAAATTTACTACTAAACATACAGATGAACTTTACATAAGAGATTTTATTACATGTTTTAGAAAGAATGTTATTTATCTTTTAATTTGCCCGTGTGGACTGCAGTATGTGGGGCGTACTATTCGCCCCCTTCACAAAAGAATATACAAACATGTTTACAACATTTTAAAAGGCTTTGAGCAACATAGTGTATCTGCTCATTTAAAAAAAAAGTCATGACAAAGACCCAAGAGATATTACATTTTTAGGCATTCAGAAAATAAAAAAAACTGATAGAGGAGGGAATCATATTTTAAACATTGGCAAAGATGAAATGAGGTGGGTTTATACATTAAAAACTTTGGAACCCAGAGGTTTAAACATTGAATTTGATTTATACAACTTCATATGATTTACTTTTAAAATTGTATTAGTGTTATAAATATAATAATAATAAAGTATTTAACCAGGAAAGGTATATTTAGATTACTCTGGTTTTCAAGTACATCCTGGGGATGTTAGCTTAGCCCAACATAAAGGGGTTGTTACTATAACTGTATTCTTTCTTTTTCTTTAATTACTAGGTTTACCCTTTAAGGAATACATTGGTATTGGTTTAAGTGTGTATGTGTATCAATATTATTATATTTATTTCGATTTAGTCTGTATATTAAATTGATTCTACATAAGTATAACAAAAAGACATATTTTTAATACATTTTTAAATCTTTTTTATACATTTTTCTACCATTATACATTTTTAAAGTTGTAATCAAATGAATATGTATACATACCTATGTATACATATTTTAATTAATTAAATGCTATAGAAGTTTTAATATTATGTAATAAAGTATTTTAGTTTCAATAGGAGATATTAGTTTTTATAGTAAGTAATAAAGTTTTTCAGTTTTAACCTTCTATTACTATTCAGTTTTACAAAAAGATTAAAGTTGTATTTGTTCTTTTAAATGCACAAAGGCTTATGTATAAATCTAGGAATTTAGAATTTGCATAGAGTCAACCACAGACATCCAATCATTTTGGATGACTCTGAGGGGACTAATGCTCACACATGTGGACTTAAAAGAGATGGGCAGCGAAAGACTGGCAATTCTGATGAAGCCGTCTTCACAGTGAAACACGTCATCACGTAGAACGTCATTACATAACGTCAGGATGTCAGAAGGACTGAGACCCCGCCTCCTGGGAGAAATGAGCAGCAATATCGGAGCACTAAGAGGATTGGAATTAGCTGGCATCTGTATGCTACATGAGCTTCTGGGAGAATGTTTTTTGCAGTATTAAAGAGACACTCCAGGCACGCAGGCCACTTTTGCCCATCGGAGTGGTCTGGGTGCCAACTCCAATCACCCTTAACCCGCAAGTGTAATTATTTCAGTTTTTATAAACTGTAATAATTACCTTGCAGTGTTAAGACTTCCTGTAGTAGATATCTACCAGACAGCCACTAGAGGGACTTCCGGGTTCTTAAACAACATTTGGGCCGCTTAAACAACGCTGGACGTCCTCACGCTATGCATGAGGACCTCCAGTGTCACCGGAATCCCCATAGGAAAGCAATGAATGACCTTTCCTATGGGGAGGTCTAATGCACGTGTGCGGCCTAATGCATGCGCATTAGGTCTCCCCCGTTGGCGGACGTCAGCGGGGGAGGAGCGTGGACAGAGCCCGACCCAGTGCTGAGGGACATTGGCGTTGGAATCAGGTGAGTGTCTGAAGCGGTTTTAACCCCGCCAGCAACATGGGTGGGCGGCAGCGGGGCACTCCAGGATTCTCTAGTGCCAGGAAAATGGGTTTGTTTTCCAGTCACTGGAGAGTCCCTTTAAGGTTGTGTCTATTCCCCTGAACAAATAAATTCCTGTCTACAGACCAAGCTACCTTTAATTTTTTGGAGCCATCACAGTTAGAACAGGCTTCACTGCTCTCCTTTTGTGAGTTGTACATATCGATATTTTGCACATACAATGTGTATACTGAGTTGCACTATTATTTGTTTCTGTTTTCTTTTTTATATTTCTGGATTTGTTATTGAAGATATGCTAATTTGTACGGTAAGTGTATCACATTGTGTACACTTTTTGCACTTTATATACATATGGTGATATTTTTGTATAGCTGGCACAATTTGCAAGTTTGCACAAGTTACCTATCCTATGTTTAAACACTGAAATAGATAATATTTTGCATGTCTTAAAGACACAGCACATATTTTGTATTTTTGTTTTTATGTTTCACTGAAAGAGTGTGATAGAGCTTATTTACACTATAAATGTGAAGCTCTTTTCATAAATTCTTATTCTGTAAGTTGCTTGAAGCGCCATCTATTCTATTGGATTTTAGTATATGTTAACTAAGGTAAAGTTTTAATTATTTAAAGGTTTATTCCAACTACCATGACCACTTCAGCGATTTGTTGTCATGGTGGTAGGAGTATGTGCAGTGTTTCTATTTGATGCACTGCACATACTGAGTTTTTTTTGATGATGTGCCGGGGGCTACTTGCACATCCAGAACTCTGCTGCCTAATGTTAATTCTGTGCATATTTTACATCTGTTGTCAGAGCGCACAGCATGCTGGCAACAAACGTAAAAATCTTTCCTTTGCAGGCAGAGTGCCTTCATGGAGAAGATAGCCCTCCCTCCGACCCTGTGAGCTCTCCCTCCTGCCTCACTCTGTTAAAAAAAAAAAACTAGGAGAAATCCTCTTACCCACTACCCCCCCTCCCTGCTGGCCCATCACATGGTTCTCATATTCAATGTAAACGGAATAGGGATGTAATATAGGGTTGGAGTAACACTTAAATTGTAGATTTCTTACTAAATTTTTAGTAAATTTGATAAAAAATTGGCACACATTTGGGATTATCTCCCATTCTCTCTGCAATGGTTTCTAATTGTATGGACAAACAACTCCATTCTCTTGTGTCATACCGTGCAAATACAATGAATAACAAAGTAAGTTAAACTAATTGTTTATAAATTATCAATAACCTAAAAGAATCCAAACATAATATAAGTGAATAAAATGAACAGCAAAACTATGTGCTGAAGGTTCAAAGTAAACAATAGAGATGCCTCTATGAAGGCATTTATTTAGGGAGACAAAGTTGCTAGAAAGATGTCCGGGGTCTATGAAGAGCTTCCTAATGGGGGATAGAGCAGATAAAATGTTGCAGTTGGAACATGCTGTTCATGCTTGTGTCACACACATGTGCACAGGATTTACATTAGTCACCATGAATTCTTGTTCAGGGAATGACACCTTTTTTGATGATTCAACTGCTTAGTAAATAACTCCCCTATTTGCTATCTGAAATTGCCATATTTAAGGACACCAAATAAGGGAGCTACCTGCTAAACAGCACCCTAATTTAGTATCCCTAAATATTGAAATACCACATAAGAGTACCAATTTAGGGAGTTATCTACTAAACACCTGAAAAATCTAAATTAAGAAAAACCCTTTTCTTAATTTGAACCTTTCAATTGTTTAGAAGATAATTATTGTATTTGCTCTCCTTATATGAAAGTGTGATATTTAAGGATCTGAATTTCGGGAGCTAACTACTAGACACATACACATTTTCTAACAATCTCACATAATCACAGAGATACACATATATAACCAAAGACATACACATAATCACAAACACACATATAAATCACAGACATACACACAATCATAGACACAGTCAAACATACAAACATTTTTAAAAATGTATCTAAAAGGTATACTCAGCCTCTATCTTTTTCTGGATAGGCTGGAGTTGATCCTCTCCCTGGTGGCCAGTGAGACTGGTAGGATCAGTGTGCTGTCCCTGCACAGGTCCCATGTGCGCCCTGCAGTGATGATGATGCATCATATCTGGATTGCCAGCACACTTTAGGTCGCATGAGGGAGTTGTGCAGGGAGAGCACAATAAGTATCTATTGCCTCGCTTCCCCCGACCAGACACCATTTTATTTGGCCAGAGTATGTACCTGCCGTGTGGGTAGGCAGATACCTACACTGTCAACTACTGTAAACCAGTTAGCGGTGGGTGCCCCTCCTGGGCACCTGCACTCTACATCGATAAGCAAACAGGGGGAGCTAAGAATAATTGGGGGAGGGGAAATCCCCTTCCCCCTCATAGAAACATAGAAACATAGAATGTGACGGCAGATAAGAACCATTCGGCCCATCTAGTCTGCCCAATTTTCTAAATACTTTCATTAGTCCCTAGTCTTATCTTATAGTTAGGCTAGCCTTATGCCTATCCCATGCATGCTTAAACTCCTTTACTGTGTTGACCTCTACCACTTCAGCTGAAAGGCTATTCCATGCATCCACTACCCTCTCAGTAAAGTAATACTTCCTGATATTATTTTTAAACCTTTGTCCCTCTAATTTAAGACTATGTCCTCTTGTTGTGGTAGTTTTTCTTCTTTTAAATATAGTCTCCTTCTTTACTGTGTTGATTCCCTTTATATATTTAAATGTTTCTATCATATCCCCCCGTCTCGTCTTTCCTCCAAGCTATACATGTTAAGATCCTTTAACCTTTCCTGGTAAGACATTGGTAATAATTGAATTAGGAATGTGTGTGTCCTTAGGATATCTTCAGGTGTCAGTCAAAGATTTTTCAGCATCTGTTGACAATATCAGTATCTGCTTTTTTTTAATCACAGGCTAGGTGCATGATGTTAAAGAGCCATATAGGATTGTCTATTGTTTCTCAGCCAGGGATAAACCCTGACGACTCCAAGTGGACTAGATGAAGAATAAGCAGTTTGACCTCTCAGCATGTACTTTAGCAAAAAAGCTTCATGTCAGCATTGAGGAGAGCGATGGGTCTGTATCCTGCATAAATATGTGTGTTGTTGCCCTCTTTTAAAAGGACTAACATCAGCTGACAGGGTGTCCCTCGGGAGGCCCCAGACAGTGCGGAATTAAAAGCCTTTGCAATATGAGACAAATAGCTGGTATGAACTCAGAAGAAGACCATCAGAGGCAGGGGTCTTGCTAGTGTGAAACCACTTAATCATCCTCTAAAACTCCTTAATAGTAACAGGAGTCTGGGTACTGATGATGCTTGTCACCTCCCTCAGGTATTTGGAATTTTTAAACTAGACTACAGGGATTATTTACTGGAGTGACCCTCGATGGATAGGTTACAGAGAGAATTATAATATTGTTGGAAGGCTAGAAGTATTTTTTCAGGAAATTGGGAATGGAGGGTTTGCTTGGTTTTATCCTATGAACATTGGCCAAGATTCTTTGCTTCCACAAAAGCCAGACCAAGACCTGACAGCTTTTGTTATAATGTTTATAGAAAAATCTCTAACATCAGAGAAAGTCACCATGAATGTTAGAGGCAAGAAGTGTAGAAAGTTAATTCCTGGAGTCAGTGGTGCATCATGGTTTTGTGCTGCCCTAGGCATGCCAAAACTCAGGCGCCCCCCCCACCACCCCTCATGCCACCCCCTGCCACTCCATCTTCTCCGCCTTCTAAATACACACACATACACTAGCTAACAGACACACACAAACTAACAGACACACACATAGTAACACACTCCCTAACAGACACACACACTAACAGACAAACACACTCACTAATGTGTCTGTTAGTGAGTGTGTGTGTCAGTGTGTGTGTCTGCACACACTAACAGTCACACACACACACACTCACTAACAGACACACACACTCACTCACCAATAGACACACACACACACACACACACATTAGCACACTCACTTTTTCTTTTACAAATTTAACCTCCCCAGCCTCCTTATCTTTCGGAATGCTGGGGGGGTTCTCCCACTCCCTGGGGTCTAGTGGGGCTGCTGGGCGGTCGGACGGCGCTAGCGAGGGATCACTTTCCCCTGAGCTCTCTGCTCAGCCACCTAGTGCGCTGCAGAGTGATGCCAGGAGCCGGAATATGACGTCATATTCCGTCTCCCAGCATCACTCTGCGGCGCGCAAGGGAGCTGAGCAGAGCGCTCAGTGGAAAGTGCTCCCTCGCCAGCGCCGCCCGCCCAGCAGCCCGCCTGGCTTGTCAGTTAGCCGCAAGGCTAACAAGACATTTACTCTGGGCATTTGGGGGTGGCTTTTTTTGACACCCCCTGGAAAATGCTGCCCAAGGCAAATGCCTTGTTTGCCTTGCGGCTAATACGTCCCTGCCTGGAGTAGATGAAAATGTATACTGGCCTTCTGTTTAGTTTCCAAATTCCTGACCTCACAACCAGCTCTTGCTCCTGTGAAAAAAATAAACTAATAAAGCTAAAAAAAATAAAATCACTAATCACTACATACAGTCAGGTCCATAAATATAGGGACATTGACACAATTCTAATCTTTTTGGCTCTATACACCACCACAATGGATTTTAAATGAAATGAACAAGTTGTGCTTTAAATGCAGACTTTCAGCTTTAATTTGAGGGTATTTACATCCAAATCAGGTGAACGGTGTAGGAATTACAACAGTTTGTATATGTACCTCCCACTTTTCAAGGGACCAAAAGTAATGGGACAATTGGCTGCTCAGCTGTTCCATGGCCAGGTGTGTGTTATTCTCTCATTATCCCATTTACAAGGAGCAGATAAAAAGTCCAGAGTTCATTTCAAATGTGCTATTTGCATTTGGAATCTGTTGCTGTCAACTCTCAATATGAGATCCAAAGAGCTGTCACTATCAGTGAAGCAAGCCATCATTAGGCTGAAAAAACAAAACAAACCCATCAGAGAGATAGCAAAAACATTAGGTGTGGCCAAATCAACTGTTTGGAACATCCTTAAAAAGAAAGAATGCACCGGTGAGCTCAGCAACACCAAAAGACCCAGAAGACCACGGAAAACAACTGTGGTGGATGACCGAAGAATTCTTTCCCTGGTGAAAAAAAACACCCTTCACAACAGTTGGCCAGATCAAGAACACTCTCCAGGAGGTAGGTGTATGTGTGTCAAAGTGAAAAATCAAGAGAAGAAGACTTCACCAGAGTAAATACAGACGGTTCACCAGAAGATGTAAACCATTGGTGAGCCTCAAAACCAGGAAGGCCAGATTAGAGTTTGCCAAACAACATCTAAAAAAGTCTTCACAGTTCTGGAACAACATCCTATGGACAGATGAGACCAAGATCAACTTGTACCAGAGTGATGGGAAGAGGAGAGTATGGAGAAGGAAAGGAACTGCTCATGATCCAAAGCATACCACCTCATCAGTGAAGCATGGTGGTGGTAGTGTCATGGCGTGGGTATGTATGGCTGCCAATGGAACTGGTTCTCTTGTATTTATTGATGATGTGACTGCTGACAAAAGCAGCAGGATGAATTCTGAAGTGTTTCGGGCAATATTATCTGCTCATATTCAGCCAAATGCTTCAGAACTCATTGGACGGTGCTTCACAGTGCAGATGGACAATGACCCGAAGCATACTGCAAAAGCAACCAAAAAGAGTTTTTTAAGGGAAAAAAGTGGAATGTTATGCAATGGCCAAGTCAATCACCTGACCTGAATCCGATTGAGCATGCATTTCACTTGATGAAGACAAAACTGAAGAGAAAATGCCCCAAGAACAAGCAGGAAATGAAGACAGTTGCAGTAGATGCCTGGCAGAGCATCACCAGGGATGAAACCCAGCATCTGGTGATGTCTATGCGTTCCACACTTCAGGCTGTAATTGACTGCAAAGGATTTGCAACCAAGTATTACAAAGTGAAAGTTTGATATATGACTCTTAATCTGTCCCATTACTTTTGGTCCCTTAAAAAGTGGGAGGCACATATACAAACTGTTGTAATTCCTACACTGTTCACCTGATTTGGATGTAAATACCCTCGAATTAAAGCTGAAAGTCTGCAGTTAAAGCACATCTTGTTTGTTTCATTTCAAACCCATTGTGTTGGTGTATAGAGCCAAAAAGAATTGTGTCGATGTCTCAATATTTATGGACCTGACTGTATTTATTTATTTTTCCACTGAACTAATTAGTATTGAGTTTTGGGAAGCACCCAGTTAAAGTAGTAGCAGCTTTTTTAAAATTAATTTCAATATCATTGTTTGTCATTAGCGCCTCTGAGATAGATAGACTGACAAGGCAAACAGAGCATTCAGCATACTGTGTAAGAGAGTCTAGAACAACACACATCTGAAGAGAGGCACAAAGATCAGTGTGTACAGAGCTGTCATACTGACCACTCTCCTGTATGACTCCTTGAGTGCTTTCACCAATTCTGCCTCTGCACAATCGTTAACATCCATTTGAATGGTTTCATCATTAACATCGAAGTTCTCAAACAGGCAGAGACCACCAGCATTGCGTAAATGCTTTTTAAGCCACAGCTGCACTGGGGAGGGCATGTCTCCAGGATGGAAGATTATTGCCTACCTATGGTTGTACTGTATGGTGAACTCGCCATTGAGAACCACAACAGAAGAGTACCACAGAATAGGTGCAAGGACTCTCTGAAGAAATGTGTACCTGTCACATTGACTATCGTCACTAGTCTGCTCGAACCTCTGACTGTGAGACTTGGAGACACACCATTCAGCAGGCTGTCTCCTTCTTCGAGAATGCACACAGGGCAGATATTGAAAACAAAAAGAAACAGAGGAAGGACCATGAAAGTCCTGTGCTGTGGCAGGACCTGCTTGTCCTGAATTGGCCTCATTAGCCACCAGTGTGTTTGCAGCAGACATGGACAACCTGCTTCCAAAATCTCAGTTTACAAAGTCAAGCCAATCTTTAGGGTCTCTTATACTCACAGATATTTCCCTTTTTTGTATTTTATCAGCTCTTGCTCCTGCTAGGACAAAAACTGCTGTTTGCTCAAAAATGGATGAAGTAACTACAGACAACGCATTTGTGGGCCTCCCAAACTATTGAACAAGGAACGGCTTAGTGCACATTATCAGGGTAGAAGGTGGTGGCTGAATCGGTCTCTGTAGAGACCTCCAGATCAGATAGAAAGGATTCATTAAACCACCACAATTCCCTTGGTTTAAATAAAGGAGCAGTAACCTACACCATGAATGGGGAGTGGTCAGAGCATAACGATGTGATATGTGAATAGCGAGGAGATTTTGTGGTGGAGTATCTGCTTTGTATAGCAGAATAAATAGTTACTCATGTCCTTGGGATGAATTGCCCCTCAAAAATTCACAAGCTGAAGACCATTCAGGCTCCATTTATGTCACAGTTCTCACCATGACATCCAGACAGCCAGACATTGTCATCCCAAAAGTGCCCAACAGGGAATATGAACCTGGATCCTTATGTGTCCTGGACCTGCTATACTGCCTCTAAGCCAGAGCAGATTCTGTTCTTTTGAATATGTTCTATCTTTGTTATTCCTGGCTTTGTTTGCAGCACTAGGGCACTGGACTCCATCTGTGGCCGATACCGGTGCTTCACCTGAGGCAGATCACTAATCAACTGGGTATTTAAACACTGCCCTGCCCTGATAACTTTGTCAGTTCTTTGATTCTGGTGATCGTGAGTTGTTCCTGTTTTGTCTCCTGATATTTGTTCTCCAGATTGACCCCGGCTCCTGACCTTGGCTTTCCTCATTGTTTATCCTGACCTCTGGCATCCTCTGACTTTGGCTTACCCTCGACAATCCTTCTGCTTGTATACTTGTCTGTCCTGCGAATTGGAGCGCCTTTCATGCACAGCCCCCGTGCACAGATTCACAGTGGTGGTTTCTAACCTTATCACCTTGGACTGTGTTTATCTGCAAGGGTGAGCACAAATCTCTGCCTACTGGACTCCCACCTCAGCTAAGACCCTGATAATATAATACTGCAAAGATCTCTATGGAAATAATAGCTACATACTGTGGAAGTACATGAGATCTAAAACCACACAATGAAACGTCCTCCAACTATTAAAGCCCCCTCATTAAATGCAATCAGAAGTTTAAGAGTACAAACTAAAAATGTGCACTAACCCTTTTTGGGGCATAAAGTAAAGCAAAATACATACATACTTGAGAGGCTATGTAACCCTTTAAAAGCAGAAACCTCTAGTTTGGGCCAGCTTTACATTTTCCTTTTTTAAATATATGGTTTCTTCCTGTTCTTCCCTACTTTCTCTGTTATTTTGTAGGTAATGTACTCAAGAAAAATCATCTTGACTTCATCAGATCTCCCAACTCCCATTCTTAACAACCTTTCCAATAACCACAAACCAAAAAAGTAACTACCCATCTAAATTTCCATATGTTCTGGAGGTCCACATGAAAAGTAGCTAAGGCTCATCTGCCACACTAGATACCTGAATAACCAAAAAATGAGTAAGCATGGATACATGTAAAACAATGTAATGCTTTAATATTACTTTGTACAGCATGGAATATATTAGAGATTTTTAAATCATATCAATAATAATATTGGGTACATTCACTTACATGGATCAAAACGGTACCATAATTTCTTCAAATAAACTAAATTTTTTTTCTAATTTACTATTATTTTTAAGCAACCACTGAAAGGAAAATTGGGATCCTATTATTTAAATGTATAAATAATGCAGAAAATTAGGTTAATAAATTCTGGCAATTAATATGCGCAATGTGATTCACCTGATTTATCACACAGGGTTCCTTAGTCAAACAAATTATGCATATTTATGAAATCTAAATAAAAAGCAATAGGTAAAAAAACAAAACATAAAACCATGCATAATATAATTTAAAGAAATCACTTCACTTAGTAATTCTCTATATGATTAATGTTTTATTATTTCTCCTTCATCCATTTGTTTTGTTTCTAGAGACATCTACTGGTGAATAAAATATGAGCAAATCTGTCCAAAGCATTATCAAGGCATTGCAGCTTCTGTAGCACATATTGCTACTTAACCCCTTAAGAACCAATGCTCTTTTGAGAAGCGACACATCATGCATTTATTCTACTACAATTTCTCCCTTTCTGTATAAATGCACCTACCTATATTATATATAATTGTTATAGGAAAAATAGGGCTTTATTTTAATACATTATAAATATAATGATCAGCCACAACATTAAAACCAGCTGCCTAATCTCATGTAGGTCATCCTCGTGCTTCCAAAACAGCTCAGATGCATTGTGGCATGGACTCCACAAGACAGGACACAGGACATTGGCAGCAGATCCTTTAAGTCTTGCGAGTAGCTAGGTGGACCTCCATGGATCGCATATGTTGTTTCAGCACATCCCACATATGCTTAATGAAATTGAGATCTGGGGAATTTGGAGGCCAAGGCAACACCTTAAATGTTTTGTCATGTTCCTCAAACCATTACTGAGCAATTTTTGCAGTGTGGTAGGGTGCATTATTTTGCCAAAAAAGGCCATTGCCATCAGAGAACACTATTGCCATGAATGGTCTGCAACAATCTCTAGGTGGTACGTGTTAAAGTAACATCCACATGAATGCCAGGACCCAAGATATCGCAGCAGAACATTGTCAAGATCATACCTGCAACCTATTGCCATCTTACCCCTAAGTAAACGATGCACAGGAACCCAGCCACCCACCTGATCTAATAGAAAATGTGATTAATCAAACCAGTCAACCTGTTTCCATTGCTCCATGGTCCAGTTCTGACACTCACGTTCCCATTGGAGGTGCTTTCGGCAATGGAAAGAGCTCATTATGGCACTCCGACCCATATACAGCAAGGAGAAAACGTAATATCCCTCCCGAATAATAGGGTACCCACCTGCCGTTAATTGTTGGCAGACCCGATTATTCATATTCAGGGGAGGCTCTAAATAAACAACGGGGGTGGACATGCTTTTGACCACTCCCCCACCTCACTGCCCCCCAGTGTGAGTAAGGGTCCACAATATACTAGCCATACCCAATAAAACATAAATATCCCTACCTACCCAGCCTCACTCTAATTTTAGCACATGACAGGCGGCTTCATATTTTGCATTAATATTCTTAACTAACTCCGTAGCAGCAAAGAAAAAAAAACAGGTGAAATAATGAAGAGTGTATATAAGTGAAAGCATATCAAGAGCACTTCCTCTTTCTCTGCTGCTCCATCACAAGTCAGGTCAGAGTACTTGTTCTATGCCTCTGTTTTACAACTGTACTTATTGTATGTTATTACTATTCTCCTTTCCTGTGGGGATGACAGGGGGCTATCCTTTATCTCCACCTCTCTAGTGGGGCTGTTTATTTCTCTGATTGGGATTCTGTCCCCTCTCTCCCCAGGCCATCTCTTCCCTGAGGCAGCCTATTCCCCACTTCCCCCCACCACCCAGTGGCTACATGCGCCACTTTCCTCATTTTCCTGCACCGTTCACATTGACCTTTTGACTTCAGTGCGGTCAGGCAGGGAACTCTGTTGATTCATGCATTTAGGCACGAACAGACTGTTCACAGGTTTTTTTCCCGTTCATGCTTATTCTGTGCATAGCATTTGGTGGCTTGCTCATGAACTGACCATTTGCGGCTTACGTACAGCGTTCGATACAGGTTCAAACATACAGCGTTCAAACAGGTCGTTCACGTCTAATAACATTCCCTTTTACATTCATATGTTTTCCCACTTTTTACACCATTTTAGCCCGGTTCTCGCAAGGCCCGCGCTGGCCATCTTGTTGGTGTTAGTCGCGGATTTTTATCCCATCACGAAGAGGCTCTTGTGTTTTTGAGCTTTGCAGTCCAGCCGTGCTGTGCATACTGTCAGGGACTTGGTCAGATTGGTGTAATACCAGTCAGGTATACCCTAGTATTCTGGCAAGAGTGCTGCTGAACGGAATCTGTATTTGCAATTCCAGTTTCCTGGGAGAGCCCCAGTGATCATAAGAGTCTGCTTAATTGCGGTAAGTTACGGCCTACGGCTTGTTTCATATCAGTCCCAACCGGACCCTATACCTCTCCTACCTGTGCCTGGTTATTAAAATAACAGTTTTTGGAAGGGCGAGGGCTCCAGGAAAGGCCCTAGGGTAAGGCACCCCTCAAGCGCAATCAGCGCCCAGTGCCCCCACGCCTTTCCAGGATGATTCCTTGGATGAGGAAAAAGATATGCCTCACTCCTTCTCCATCTTGAAAGAGTGGCAGGCAGAGGTCTCAGACTCCGACGAAGGTGATTGGGGTTCCAACACCTACGTCAGGGAGACCTTTATGGGTGAGCCCCAGAGTAAGGAGGATGCAGAGATGACGGAAGCGTCCGCTGCTCAGGACCAGGAGGTTTTTCTGGATACTACAGGTCAGAGGATGTTCGACCCCAGGAACATTAGACATTCCCGCTCCTGGGAGTGGGCTCCACCAGAACATCTCCTTAAGTTTATGCACTTTTGTTTAAGCGGATGAGGGCTGAATGCCCCAGGCCATCGCTATCGTATAAGGTGGCTTTTACGTCTGAGTTTGACCAGCTCATGCTGGCATTTATGGCACGTGGAGGTCATGACCCTGGCAAAGGGGTCAAAAGGAGCTTCAGCGGACCACAAGATAAGCTCCTGGATGCGATGAGGTCACTGGCCCGTGTAATGTACCTGGCGGATGACGCATATGCCCAGGCAGACTCTTTCACTGCAGATATGGGTGCACAACATTAGAGAATGGACCCCAAAAGGGTTTTGTTTTATGGGCAATACCAATGCGGCCCTCTCAACTGAGTGACGCCGTGCAGACTTCAGTCTGCAACTCACACCCAACGGAGCTGCAGACTGAAGGCTGGCTCTCTGGGCAGACAGGAGGGGCCTCGCACCCGGTGGCAAAAAGGGCAAGCCGCTGGGCCCCCTCCTGATGTCGGGTTCTCAGTCAAGGACCGAGGACCCAACAGATCAGTCTGCTCTAAGGTGATTTAGAAGGCCGCGAGGCCCCAGCCAGCGCGAGGCCTTAGATGGCCGCCTAAATCGCCTAATTAAAGGGCCGCCTCTGAGTGGAGGCAAGGAGCAGCACTCAGCAGATCCAGGTAAGAAGCCACACTATTACAAAATACTCCTTGACACTGGGAAGGGTATTCAGGACACTCCTGGTTCCATAACTACTATAGCGAGCTGTGGTGATTAGATTATGGTGCATGTAGTTAAATTTTAAAATTATTGGAAGAGACCACTCTATGAGATGGTTTAATATTGGTCAGTTAAACTACAGTCAGAAAAAGTCTTCTGAGAATAGAAATTAAACGGCTGGCTGACAGGTTTAGTCCATGATATTTCACTTCAGGAAGAATTAAATTTTTCTTCTGACAATGAAATTTTACTGCAAATCCAGGTTACTTGATGACAATTTCTGCCTTTTTTCTTTTAAATTGTATAATAGGAATATGCAGTACATTAACAGTATAGTAAATTATACAGTCTTATTTCAGAAGCCATAAATTACAAAATATATAGAAAAAAAAATACAGATACTGCCTATATTGACACAACAGTAAAGAGAAAATGTACATGCATGTGCATCTTTGCATTTACATACATACACAAAGGGCTGCATTAAATTGATCTGTAAAAGGAATCTGATAAAACTAGCATTTTTTTTATCTTAACCCCTTAAGGACACGTGACATGTCATGATTCCCTTTTATTCCAGAAGTTTGGTCCTTAAGGGGTTAAAGGGATACTGTCATGCCTTAGATTAAATTTCATGTCAAAAAATGCAAAGTTATGCACTTCGGGGTAAAGACTGCACAAGCAATTTACACCCCAAATGGTAGTGAATTAGGGATAACACATGATAATGATTTGGGAATTGTTATAGACAGCAAATTAGGCAACAATATGCAATGTCAATTGACAGTTGCTAAAGCCAGTAAGGTATTGTCACGTTTAAATAGGGGCATTCATTCTCAGGACGAGAATATAATTTTGCCTTTTTATAAATCATTGGTAAGACCACATCTTGAATATGCTGTGCAAATTTTGGGCACCTGTTCTAAATAAGAATGTTATGGCACTAGAAAAAGTGCAGAGACGAGCTATAAAATTGAATTGATAAAGAGAATTAAGCATTTTAGTTATGAAGAAAGGTTAACAAATTTAAGTCTCTTTAGTTTGGTAAAACAGTGCCTCACAGGTGATATAATGGCATTATAGATATAGATATATATATATATATATATATATTCGGGTCAATACAAATCATTGTCTGGAAATCTGTTAATAAACAGGACTATATTTAGGACACAAGGTCACGTATTTAGAGTGGAATTAAGAAGATTTAGTCTAAGACTAAGGAAAGTAAAGTAAAGGGATTTTAACAATAAGAACAATAAGGATGTGGAATTCTCTGCCTGAACAGGTGGTCGATACACATGTTTAAAAAGCAATTGGAAAAATACTTGCAAAAACATAATATACACGGATATAATTTTTAATTAGTGGTGTAATAGCTTCTTGATTGAATGAGATATCTGGCTGCCATGCTGGGGTCAAGAAGACATTTTCTTAGTTTGTTGCAAAATTGGATGCTCTTCAGACTTTTTTTTTTCCCCTTCTTTTGCATCAACAGCAAAACAGATGTGAGAAAGGCTGAACTTGATGGACGCATGTCCCTTTTCAACTACTTAACTATGTAGCGTGCCCTTCGCTCTTCCACCACAATCTCCTTACTGAGGTAGATGTTACACTTCTGTAATACCCACCTCTGGTCCACATGCATTCCCCTTTAGTTCTTCTTTGACTTGCAGTGTCCCCAAGCAGGGCAAACATCATCAGTGACGCGGACGTGCTGGCTGACATCACTCCATTCCTATACTCCCTAGCCAGCAATAGCAACGTTGGTAAGTGAGTTGAAATAGCAACCAAAGTACATGCGCTTTGGTTGCTGTGGATGGATAGCATCTGCTTTCCCTGTCTCTCAATATCTTGGCATTGAGTGTTTGCAGAGGAATTGAGAGTCAGATGTGATATTTTAAAATCTCCAAATCTATATGTTTGTAGGAACAGTGTATAGATTGAATTTAAAGCTCTTTTAAAGTGCTACAGTTATGGCAAAAGACAATTTCCCTTTCATTTTTAGGGCCTTAGCAGTATCGAAGGGGCCATTACTTTAATGACTTAGTTGTAAGACATCCAGCAAGTTGAAGTCTGTGGTTATATGAACGTTAACATCACCAATGTACATGGTTGTCACTAAGGAGTCAAATGTTTTGTTATGAAAGAATGATTCCATTATTGGCCCTTAAAACTGGGTTGTCAGACTCAAGCCCACAGATCTTGTTGTATTATGAATGCAGTACATTATAGGAGTTGTACACTAAAACAAAATGGGGGCAGGATTTTGACAGACCTGCCTTTAAAATGTTTTTCAATGCTCCTAACACCATTAATATTAAAGCATGATCATAAAAAAGTTTAACACATGAAACAAAAAACAAACTAATATCAGGTAACCCCATTTCTTCCTCATCAGCCCCATATAGGAAAAAAAACAAACCACTTTTTCCTTAGAAGAAGACATCCTAAGTGTCAAAACGCTGTTGTGCTATCTGTTGGCCCAAATAAACAAACACACAGAAGTGCACTTAAATTCTCTCTTTTTATTTTATGAGTTTAAGAGTTTATAACATTTCTATTGGATTTAGCACAATCAAGTTTAACTACGCATTTCCCATTTTGTTGTGAGTGTTGCTTTTGGGAAATCTTGGTCAGTGAACTTGATCTTCAGACATGACAGATAGGACTGCATGAACAAGAGGAAAAGCTAATGAAGTAAGTCGGATTCAGAACCTTTAAAAAATGCATGTTTGTGCTCTTCCACTTTTTGATTAAAACTTGTCCCAGGTGTACACTGGCTGTGTTCGGCAGGAAGGTTCTACAAATATAACATTCAAGTATGATCACTTTAATAAAATATTGTCTGTAAATTATTTTATTTTATTCCATTTGGAGTATCAGAGAAAAGATTTTGTTACTTATCTACAATTGCTCTATAACTATTCTGGCTTGCAATGTCTAAAATGTTTATATTTTGCAAACAAGAAAAGAATGAGGTTTTTTTTTTTTCTTGTTGTCAAATAAAAAGGGGGAGAGGGTACAGAAAGGAAAAAAGGAGGGGGTGGGAGGGGTACTGAATAGAGTTGAGCGACCCCAGACTAACGTTTATTGGACCCCGGACCCGAACACGGACATATCACTGTATGTTCGGGTTGGAGTTCGGTGTTCGGCCATTTAAACATAGAATGTGACGGCAGATAAGAACCATTCGGCCCATCTAGTCTGCCCAATTTTCTAAATACTTTCATTAGTCCCTGACCTTATCTTATAGTTAGGATCAGGGAGGGAGCAGGGTGCAAAAGCGGAGCGGCCGTCCTCTAGCACTTGTCGGCATGTATTATCTTTAGAATTCCCACAGTTATCCAAGTAACAGTTGAAGCGATAAAAAAGTTGAAGCGATAAAAAGAACCATAACAGATTTAACGAGCCATTCACAGTTTTGCAGTCCGGTGACCGGGACCCAGACACTGTCTGGGTGTCTGTCAGACGACCGGGACCCAGTATGCCTGATTTAGAAGTTAGGAGTCACAGTGTGCAATGGATTAGCAGGGTCTGGTGCAGGGTAACCGCATGCCCCCTGGTGTTGAGCACCAGCGTTTGTGTGGCCACATACTAAGACCCTGATGCAGCTTCAGTGAAAAGAGTACTGGATACCAGAAGCCATCACCAGACTGATCCGCAACTTGGAACAGGATGTGACATTCACTGTAGCGACTGTGCACACTTTCTGTGTTCTCACCCTGCTGCTGCTCGCCTGTCTGCGCTGCAGCATAACTTTGGCCTTCCCGCTCACTGCCTCATATGCGACGTGCCCACAAGGTGGAACTCCACCTTGCACATGCTGGAGAGACTGTTTGAGCAGCAGCAGGCAATAGTGAAGTTTCAGCTGCAGCATGCACGGGTCACTGGCTCTGCACCAGACTTCCCTCCAATTGATCAGAGTTATAGGATTTCAAGTGGACTCATTACAATTACAGGGCCTCTAAAGAGCCCTGTATTGTTATTTGTCGTCACTACCTTCCCGCGTCGGGAGTGGGTCATTTGCGGGCCGTCTGTGCGTCATATGTCCCTCATCCTCACCGCATCTCCAGCATGAATGTTGAACATTTGAGAATATCCTATGGAGTCTGCTAGGTGTCAGATATCATCTATATATCTATATATAATAGTTTTCTTTGCGCCTCAATATGTGAGTAGCATTGAGTGATGTCTTTCAAGGCATTAATAGAGGAAATCCATTCTGTTTCGGTCAGGGTAACATTAGTTTTTTTGGCCCATTGGGTCATAAGTAGGTGGATTACGTGGGATTCCTCGCATGATGGCTCTTGTGCAGGTTGAGAATGATTTGTGTTTAGTGGGCGTTTTATGGCATCTTTCATAAATTATATTAACATTAGTAAAAAGGGGGATGGACATTTCAGCCCTGGTGTATACATGTGTTGGGATAATGCTAATGTTAAATTGTAGATATGGGAACAGAAAAGAGTTCGGTAAGTTGTGTTCTTTTTGTAAGTCTGCCTTGTTTTTCTTTGGTTTTTACTATATATATTGGGGCAGATGGGTACTGTAGTCGTTGCTGCCGCCCAGGAGTGATGGGAGTGAGTGCAGGACTTATCTTTCTGTATTTGTATTCACTTTTTGTATCACACAGCTTTGTAACAATGCTGCCACCCATCAAATGTGTTCCCTATTAAGGGTTAATAACTATATAGGGGTGTATATAAAAAATACCCCTCTCTGTCTCATTAGAGATATCTTTTCCAGAAGCTCAAGGAAGCGAGGTTAAGAGTCAGTGTAGGACCCGCTTAGGGGGGTCTGGCTTGACGTTGGCAGGTGGGCATTCCCTTCAATGGCCATTGGAGTAACTAAATGACTTCCATTTGTTTAAATATACATAGGGATTAACCCATTGAACCCATTGAAACGTTTGGCAAGGGGTATGTAACCTCACTGCTGCTTCCAGATGGGTAGCTTTATAGTAAGCATATATGTTAGGTAGGCTTATCCCTCCTTTGCAAGAGATGCGCAGGGAGCCTCGGTCTACAGGAGTCCCATATGAAAGCTGAGAAAAGCGTTTGTATTTGTTTGCAGAATGATAGGGGTGCACATATTGGTAACATGTGGAAGACATAAAGGATCTTCGGGAGTATGACCATTTTAATTGTGTTCATTTTCCCTAGCCACGATATTTTTACTGATTTCCATTAAAGGAATTTTTCTTTACACATTGTGATCAGTGGTTTAAAATGATAATTAAACGTCAGCCTTCTGAGCCACTTTTATTCCCAGATATGTGATGTGTTTAGTTCTCCAGTCAAATGTATGGGATTGTTGAAGGGTATGTACTGTTTGTGTAGGGAGGCATATTGGTAGTGCCTGTGTCTTGTTCTGATTTAATTTACAGTGAGTGACTGTACCGTATGTTTCCAGAAGGGATTGGAGTGCTAGTAGGGGTGTTTCCACTTTGCTCAACGTTAATAAAATATCGTCAGTGAATAAGGACAGCCGATATTCTTTATCAATGGTAATCCCCCTAATTTCCATTTGGGATCTGATTTTATGCGCTAAAGGTTCCAGTGATAATATAAACAAAAGTGGGGATAGAGGGCACTCCTGTCTGGTACGTTTGTGATGTTGAACGGTGTGGAGACAAACCCTATGTTAGAAACCTAGGCTTTTGGGTCATTGTAAAGGGCCATAGTGTCTGCAATACAGGATAGGGGAAAGTCAAAAGACAACAACACCTGTTCCATGTATTTCCAACTTAACCTGTCGAAGGCCTTCTCCGCATCTACTGCTAGGAGAAGACCTTTGCTTTGCCCAAATTTATGTGAGATAATATATTCATTATTTTCCTGGTGTTATCGAAGCCTTGTCTACTTTTCGCAAATCCTGACTGGTTGTGGTGTGTAATTCTTCTATGAAGGGTTCAGGAATTAGTGGAATTCATGACTCTATGAGCACTATCGTAGATGTTGTTTGGAGAGTATTGGGTGGGTGGGGGAGGTAGGGCCCAAGGCCAACAAGGATAGGGGAAAAACTTATGTACATAGAACCATCTAAGACAGCGCTATAGCGCTTTGATTGTGGGGACATGGCTCCTGGGAGCCTGTGGGGGGTGGAAAACCTCTGGGTGTGTGACCCAGTTTTTATGCATATCAATTTAAGGCAGTGAACTGTTCATGTTGACGGCCCTTGGTCCCATGTCATCTGAGCTCATGTGTGCCTAGTGCCAGAGGACCGAGGCCCCCACAATGCATGCATCACGAACAGAAAGAATAAACATATACATTTAAACAGTATAAAAGTAAAAGTAAAATGATTCCACAACTATGGGAACCTCTGTGGGTAGTATTATACCTGTTGGTTAGTACAACCTATCATTGGGGCCAATTGCGGTGCGGCCCCGGTCCGTTCGGTTTCTGCTTGCAACTATCAAGTGCAATAGATAAGTTGCATTAATGGACGTTGGCCCTGCAGCATCTGCGCCTAAATGCACATAGTGCCAAAGGGTCAAGGCTCCCCATGTGTTTAAATAATAAAATTAAGTAACATTAATTGCGAGAAATTATAGAACAAAACAGAAAACTAAATCCACAGCACTGGGGATCGCTGCTGGTGAAATTTTTTGCCATGAGTTGGCTGATAGTGTGAGTGGAGCGTTAGTCACTTAGCTCTAGCCACAGTGTTCCAGTCATTAGAAATCTTGGTAGGGGAAGTCGGTATGCCCTTCTGGTGTTCAAGATTTTCTGGGAAGGTTACAGGAATCTTCCATTCCGTAAGAAGGCAACAACCTTCTTCTAGGCTGGTAATGTGGCTGTCAACTCTATTGCAACTTGTCATCAGACGGGTTGGAAATCCCCAGCGGTATAAGATGTTAGCCTCTCTCAAGGCCTTCATGATGGATGCAAAGCCTTTGTGTTTCAGCAGTGTTGCCACTGAGAGGTCTGTGAACAATTTCACTCCCGCAAAGCGGTCAGGTAGAGAGGGATGAAGCCTTGCTGCTTGCATGATCTTCCCTTTGGTAGTTTAATAGTGCAATTTCGTGATGACATCCCTAGAGGTCGAGGGTGGTAAGTGTTTCGGCTTTCGCAGCCTGTGAATTCAATCCATTAGTACAAACTGCTCAGCAATCTTTGGCACCAAGGCCTGGAAGAGGTCTTTCACATATGCCTGTAAGGCGTGCAGCAGCACCACTTCTGGGATGCCGTGGATGCATATGTTACTATGCCGGTCTCTATCCTCATGATCGGCTGTTTTGTCTGTGAGGCGTTCTACTTTGGAGCTCAGCTCTACATAGGTGTCTGCCATTGTATTGTGTGCTGAGATGAGTTCCTCTGTCTTATCTTTTAAATGAGAGGTTCTGTCCACTAGCGCTTGTATATCAGCTCTGATATCTCAGGCTACTTTAGATATCTCTGTTTATAGTGAAGCCCTTAGTTCCTGGAGCATTTTGTGCACTGACAAATCAGTGGTAGGTGCAGAGGTTGGCATCGATATTGAGGTGTTATTGCTCTGATCATGAGGCGGGCGATCGCAGTGATCCAGCACTATCTTGACTTTGCGTGCGTGGCAAGGTCAGGGCTGAAACTTAGAGCGCTGGCTGTTTATTCTTCAATTTTTTTTGTCGATTTGGATGCCGTACCTGTTCAGTATATTGGGAGTATGTGGGTCAGTAGTTTTATTGCTGTAATTGCGCTTCTAATTGCTAAGTTGGGTCTGTTTTCCTAAGAGCTAGAAACTCACACATCCATCTCGGTGAGTCTCCTGACCACAACCCCCCAGTCAATCTCTTTTTATTAAACTTGTTTTTGTTCTCATATTAGTGCATGGTTGGATACAGAAATAAAGAGTTGGGTTTGCACATAACTTATATACATGCGTTACCATTTGTCAGAATATTAGTATGTATCACAGTAGTGACAACCTAACATTGATATTTAATCATTAGGGTATGTATTATATGAGGAGGGCAGCCATATAGTGCCTATGGGCAGTAGTGTATCCCGTTCGGGACGATATTGTCTGGCTGTCTTCTAAATGTACCCCTAACCAAGGTGGTGGCGGGGGGTTGTGTGTGTGGGTTGCGATATGGGTGTGGTATCACACCTTAGTGCAGGGGTAGGCCTTCAGCACTCCAGATGTGATGGACTACATCTATGACGCTGGCAAAGCATCATGGGAGGTGTAGTCCAAAACATCTGCAGTGCCGAAGGTTGCCTATCCCTGCCTTAATGTATGGGCAGTGCCCTGTTATCTGATAGCCGGAACACATTTTTGTTTATTTTTTATTTAAACAGTTCTTAATCTTTGCTCTTGTCCAGAGCATTTTACAATTTATGCACATATAACAATGTAAATATAATATATAATATACATATATTGTACCACTGAGACATAGGGGAGCTTGTGGTATACATCCCAGGTGGTTGATGATTGCTAGCTATGCTGCCCAGTCATTAAATCAATAGAGGAGGGGGGGACCTGCCACAACTCCCATGTGCCCAGATAGTGGGGTACCTAATTAAATAATAGAGTGTGGGGACAGATATATGAGGTAAGAGGACCATGCTTTAACAAGCTTACAGTCTAGGAGACTATACACATGACAGCTAATAAACAAATGTAACCACTTTTCACTAAGACAATTGTAAATGCTGATTCTTGGTTCACTTTCTTGTGTTCTTGACATACTCTCTAATAATATTTTGAAGCCTATTTGCTCTAAACACAAGTTTAATTTCATTCAGTTGTAGGTAACTACATATGGAATAGTCTAGAAAGATTCACTACTGTCACAGTCAGGGCAGTTTTACAGAATAGATGAAGTGAATTGTGGAACTAAATTTCAATGCTTATCTACCCACCTGTCCATTTAAAGGGACACTATAGTCACCAGAACAACTACAGCTTAATGTAGTTGTTCTGGTGAGTATAACTATTGTATGCAGGCGTTTTCATGAAAACACTGCCTTTTCAGAGAAAAGGCAGTGTTTACATTGCCCCTTGGGAAACCTCCAAGTGGCCACTCCTCAGATGGCCATTGAAGGGGCTTCCTGGCTCAGTGTTGCACAGTAGGCAGCAGTGCCATTCAGCATCTCCACGCTCTGCATGGGGACACTGAATTTTCCTCATAGAGATGCATTGATTCAATGCACCTCTATGAGGAGGTGCTGATTGGCCAAAACTGTGTTTGGCATCGCCCCTTGACGATTTTAGCCAATAAAATTATTTCCCCATGGGCTTAAAATCAGCAATTCTGATGTTACCGAGGGTAATACTATGCTGTCTAAGGTGAGTTTTATTAACTTTTAAGGAGGTTAAGGGGGGGCAAGCCACCTAAATGGTGGGGTTTGCACTACAGGGTCAGGAATACATGTTTGTGTTCCTTTAATCATTAAATTGAAATGCTTTTTCTCAATTTATTACGTTACCTTGTAAGGAGATGGTCGTGTCTAGCCTACCTAACAGTTAACTTGTTTCAAGAAATCTTCTATGATCTCATCTAATGTAAAATCAGAAAACCAGAAGCCACAATCAATTTGATTCTATTCCTGGTTGGTAGAATTACTTTTAGTTCTAAAATAACTTATTTAGAGTTTTCTGACAGTGTTCTTCAGTTTGTGCATGCCCGAGGTAAATCACCAAAGAGAAAGGGAACCAATGTACAGACCCAAATATGTATAGACATATAAAGACATGTATAAAGATTCCAGGTGGTGAGACCTCCGTACATACCAAGAAATCAAAATTGGGCTCACATAGGGTTCAAATGTTTTTTTCTTGGAATGAGAGAGCAACATTACAGCCCTATAAAGGGCTTAAACATACTTGTTTCATCCCAAGGATATGACATATGCGAGCCTGATCCTTTTTTGTTCTGCTACAGTTTATACATGTGATGGAAAAGAGAATGTGTTTACGTTAAACATGTTTTTTAGATAATTTTCATTTTACCTCAAGCCACTAGAGGCCACTAGCTGCATTGATAATCAATGTTACACAGCTAAACATTATAGAACTGTAACAGCAAGAGAAAGACATTCTTCCAGCTTAGAGTTTGAGTAGTGAAATTATTAAGCAGCATCACTAACACAATTAACTAAATATGTTGTTGTTATTATTATTATTATTGTTGTTGCTATTATTATTATTGGTATTTATGTGGTGCCACCTTATTCCACAGTGCTTTATAATAACGCTTTATTAAAGAGACACTATATGCACCCAGACCAGTTCATCTCATTGTAGTGGTATAGGTGCAGTGTCCCTGTCTAACTTAGTTCTGAAATGTAAAACATTGCAGTTTTGGAAAATGTAAAACATTGTAGTACTAAGACAGCCTCTAGTGGCTGTCTACCAGCTGTCAATGCATGTTAGGTCAATCCATGGGATGAAGTCAGAGGAGGAGGAGGTAAAGCGCTGACCTGGCGCTGCAATTGGTTGAATAAATATAATTTTTTTTAACCCTTTATGTACTGCAAGGGGTGCCATGAGGGTGGAGGGACAGGATCACTATAGAAATTTGTATTCCTAACAACATAGAATCCCTTTAAGGGGGGCATTTAACAAATTAGATACATTTTGACAGGAACAATAGGTTGATGAGGACACTGCTTAAACAAACTTAAAATCTAGGGTTGATTGGGTATTAAAACACAACTAGAATGGAAGTGTGGGGGATAGGACCCAAATGACAGGGTGCAAAAGTAGCAGAAGGCAATGTTTGTACCAGAAGGCAATATTTGATTGAGAATGGCAGGCTCTTCCATAGGAATGGGGAAGCCCGTGAGATGTCCTGTAAGCTTACTTATATGATATGAACATCTGCTATTTTTAGAATTAAGGACATGTAACTTCTAGGGTATATTCACAAAGCAGTGAGCTGTACAGAACTAAAAACCAACTTGAAAAATTTAGATCAAGACTTTCAAGTTAAAAAACAAAAAACTGCACTCAGCTGTTTTGGAATGCATTGGTTGTTAAGGTACTAAAATTGGTCACTTAGTGAGCATATCACAAATGTTAACATTCCAAAAGGGGAAGCTCAATTAGGCTCTAAGGCTAGTATACATATCCTGGGTTTCACCAATCATTGTATCTCAATGGATCTGTGAACATGGAGGAAAAATAGAATAAGTAAAAATGTCTTCTTATCACAATACAGTTCTTGAAATATAGTTTAGGCTAATTACTGCTTCAAAATGGTGATAGTTGTTATACCAGTGGTTGAGAAAGGGTCCATAGGCTTCACAAAAATATGAAATGAGTCAGTGAAACCAAAACGGTTAATTCATTAAAGCATATACCTGAGCATAATAAATGAATTAGTTCAAGGGATGTGGGTAATGTGCAACCTACTCCTCTGCCCATATATATATAAAAAAACACAGATGGACCTTACTTTTGAAAACCCAGTTCATGAAAGGAAAACTTATGGATGGCCAATTCTCTACCTGTAATAATACACAACTAAAAATGTACACGTTTGAAATCCATTCTGCAATAGCAACACCCATGTATGCCAGCCAAAGTAGTAGCAATAAAACATTCTGCCTTTAAAAATAAATTGGAAAGGGTAATAGGTTGAATTTATGGAATGAATATCCGATTAACCTCTTACACATTTTTATTTCATTTAGATTTACCAGATAGTAATATGTATTCTCATAGGTTGATGATACAGATTATAATGGCATCAAAAATTTGTATGGCCAAGCGATGGAAATCTAGTATAGTCCAGACATGGACGGAGATACAAGCTCAGATAAATTTTCAAAAAATGATGGAAAAAGCAGTGTATGTTAATATGGGGAAAAAGGAGGAATTTTATAGAATACGGAATCCCTGGGAGAATAGAGATTTTTCAGAAGAGACCTAGAAGGCTGATTCCCTCTCCTCCCGACAATGCTCAAGATTGTATGAGTTTAGTATGATTGGTTGAATAATTGAGGTAGAGTGTAGCTACGTCATTTTGTTTAAATATAAAGATTTAATATAGTATGAAATTACAAAATAAATGTTTCAACAAATGATGATATGGTATTTGATATTTGAGCTAATTATGGCAAAGATATTATGAATTAAATACCATTATCTGATGTAAAAAAGAAAACAAAAAACAAACATTCTGCCTTTAAGTTCATAACACCCCTACTAATCAATGAATTCACCTATTTTAGTCACAACTGAAGTGCAGTCATATGCGACAAATATGATAGATTTACCTTTACTGCTAAAACCTGGTAATTTGCAAACATTTCTTCACGAAGAGCTTAATAAAATGGGTTTTATTGCCATCTACCTGCACACAAGCCTATAATTGCCACACAAGCATCAGTTGGAGTGCCATGAAGCTAGTTGGCATTGGGCTGCAGAATATCTAAACCTGATTTTCAGCAGTAATGATACCCATGTCATCACAATGCTGTCTACTGGATGGCTCTGGTTTTGGTAGATACCAAGAGAATACAACCTACTTGACTGCATAGCTGGAAATAAAACATTTTGAGGAGGAGGGATAATGGTCAGCTCAGCAGTTGCTTCTTATGATTTTGGTTATTTTCCAATTAAAGCACCTCCTAGAAATGTAGTGTACAATGTCATGCATTGATATGTGGACAATTCAAGACATCCAGCTTTGTGGTAACAGTTTGAGTGGTCTTGTCCTGCTTTAACACGAAAAGCAAAATTCATACAGTACTGTTTTGTCAAGATTATTAAGGAAGGTCTTTACTCATGTGCTGAGACCTCTGACATAAGTTTGAAAAATATTTAATTGTAGGTCCGAGAGGTTGCTTGTTTGATATTAATAAGTAGGAAATAGACTTTGGCGTGCCAGGGATTATGACATAAACCTCATCTAACACCTTTGGGATAAACTTTAACATTGATCATTGATTCTCTAATGTTCTTGTAGCTTCATTTTAGCACAACCCAGCAATAATATCCCAACATCCAATGGGAAGACCAGCAAAATGGTTCCCAGCTTCAGATTTATTCTTATGATTATGAATTTAAGTGTTCAAGGAGTAGATGTCCACATATGTTTTACTTTATAGTTTAGTTTGAAGCCTCCTGTAGATTTAATTTGAACATTTAATTTCCTCACCACTACTGTTCAACAATCATTTATAGTGTCAAGATTACTGATGGTATCTAAATTATGCAATAAATTAATCATGCAATAAATCTCAATTGTGAATTTAACTGTTTTATTGTGGTTAATAACCTTAGTGGGGTTACAGGTTAGACATCTAGCTCGGTAGCCTTAGAAAATGACCTGTGCCATGTACATTGAGCTTCAAAGGCTTCAAGCTCATTAAATATTCATGGAATCCACTAAGATCTTCTTGATTTGCTTAAAGGGAAACTATAGTGCCTGGCACTATAGCTTCCCCCTCTGTCAAGGCCACCCTCTCACAATGCTGAATAGGTTAATAACACCTTTCGTGACCTATCTGGGTCTAGCGCCGATGTCCCTCGGTGATGGCTCAGCTCCATTCACGCTCCTCAGGACGTTGGCGGGGGAGACCTAGCGCGCATGTGCGGCAATGGCCGCACTCACATCAGGATCTCCCCATAGGAAAGCATTATTGAATGCTTGCCTATGGGGAAAATCTGACACTGTAGGTCCTTATGCAGAGCATGAGGACGTCCAGCGTCAGATAATGGACCAAAAGTCAATTTCAATTTCGGAAGTCCCTCTAGTGTCTGTCTGGTAGACAACCACTAGAGGAAGAGTTAACCCTCAGAGGTAATTATTGCAGTTTATAAAAACTACAATAATTACTATTGCAGGGTTAAAGGTGATGGGATTTTGCACCCAGACCACTTCAATGAGCTTAAGTGGTGTGGGTGCCTACAGTGTCCCTTCAATGATCAGTACATAAATACAAATGCAGTTGCCACAAATAAAAGCATAGCATGTTAACTAAACAAAATATAATCTAGTGCTGATAAGGGTTTTTCTGGGGGTCCAGAAAGTGAAATATCATTGTCCTTAACCGTGTCACGGGTATATAAATGATTTGCAGAATATGCATCCAAATCCCTGGATAATTTTTACAAGATTGTTAATACAGCAAATTATATTTGATTTAAAAAAAGCTAATTTTGTTTGCATTGGGTCCCCTGCAAAGGTCTCAGGCATTACAGCACTAGCTCTCTTGGGACACCCTGCAGCTGCATGGGCCATTGGGGAGATCTAAAGATTTCCCTTATCTGATTCCCCGATCAAGCGTACTGCCATTCTGCACTTTCAGTGAGTGCATATCATTGCTGATGCTCTATCATGGTCACAGACCAGAAGGGTGGATTTTCTGTGGTTTGCACATCCAGAGAGCAAACAGACAGCCAGGGACCTAAGTTTAGTGCATCCATTCATGTCACAATAAATAAGGAAAATGGGAACATCAAAAACACCCTAACTTTAATCCACCCCAACAGATATGCCACCCTCTCAGTCACCCTGTTACAGTCACCTCCTCCTCGGTCATTCTTATTTGCAGTCTGCCTTATAAAACACAGTCACCCTTATACACTGGCATCCCCTCACAGACAGTCACCCTTATACAACAGACAGTCATACACACCAAGACATCCCTCAAACACACAACACTATATGTGTATATATATATATATACATTTTTATTTGTAATTCTTTATTTTTGATGTGCTTAGTTAATTCAACGATGTCATCACACACAAATAAGGCAACAATCGAGATATATCACATTACAGTGTGTACATAGAAAACAGCACATTTTGTTTGAATAGGATAAAAATAATATAGTGCAAGGCACATCATAGCCACTAAGATTAAATGTAACCGCTTGAAATGTGTAGAGATTAAATATTTGGCTCAACAGACTATTGAAATGGAAATTACAGGTGCCATCCCCAGTATATATTATGAGTACCCCCCTCACCCCCGCCGTGAGGTCTGGAGTTAGCCGATGCCTGATTTGCAGAGCCTTTGGTAATGTACACTAAAGTTCTCCACTGCTGGGATCAGACTATTGTCCAGTGAGATGTGCACTGGGGCCTCACCATGACATCCCCCTATCTTCAGCAACTTGTCGTCAGTATCGTGGTGAGTGTATGGTGGAATTGAATTTATGTATCTGGTATCGGGTCTCCACAGTCCTCGGCTTGGAAGTAGTAGTATTGTGCAGGACGGAAGGGACATTGGTGTCTGGTTAAGTGAGACATGTTACAGAGTCCTGTCTTTCCGGTGCTTATCCAGTAGTAGGTAAGGAGGAGTTTGGAGGTATCAGTAGACCCTCTGCCTCTCAGACAAGTGGGATAGGAAATCTGTGAAAATAGCATTCAGCTTGTGAAGTGTGGATGTTAAGGTACCCCAATAGTAAGCCCATTCCACCATTTGAGGGGCAGAGTGCCTATGCTGGTGCAGGTGCCATAGCATATGGAAATGTGCTCTTGAGGCTAGGATTACCCTAACCGACCCAGAGGAGGGAAGACAAGGGCCCAGACTCAAGGTTTCAGCCATCTGTGGTGGCGAAAGAGCAGCCATCTCCCATGCTTGTGGGCCACAAATATGAACAGGTGATCCCCTCACAAAAATCAGCTTATGTGGTATCGTCGTGGACACAGTGATGACCCCTCTCACTCAGCAGCCAAGATAAGTCAAGGAATGACATCTATCTGCGATATATTGAGTGTTTTTCACAGCAAAATGCAGGAGCTGTGATGACTTGTGTCTGTCCCATATACATACTGTGATAAACAGATAAAATGTGACAAACGCTCCTTCCTATGAACGTTTGCCATGTCCCACCGACTGTGGTCCAGGTCTGGGACATCGCTTGGGAGTTACCCTGTCCAGCTGCCATTAGTAGCTTTCTCTGGGTGCCCTTAGCTCGGGCACAGTTGTAAAGGGGTACAGGGAGCTTCGCTACACATACAATTAAGAACATAAAAGAATAATATGTATGAGAAAGAATTAAAAAAATATAGGGAGAAAAATGTCTTGGCTACATATTCATAATTTACATATTATGTTACACAAGAACACAGTTTTCTTATCTTTAACTTCATTATTTGGTAAATATTTTTAAAGCTTTTTGTGTCAAACTAAAATTGTATTTTTGTTTCCATTAAATAATGCCCTATTTACCTTTCCGGTGTTTTTTTTTTTTCAAAACCTTTTAGTAGTGAATGGGTAAATTAGTATGTTATTTTCGACCTTATATATATATTATGTTTGCTGCGATCTGTCATTTCTTCCTTAGATATCTTATACTGTACTTGAGGTTAATCATATAATATACAGTGTATAGCTATAAATATCTATAATTTATTACTTTTTAATTAAATGATCTCATATCATAATTAAGATTGCATGCATTCCTAATCTCTTCATGGGGTGCTCACCACGCTAACCTTTAATTACTGTGATCTGTGATGATAAGATAAGCTTTATAGATTTTAGTAGCATTTCATTTACTAAATGCAAAGTAATGCTACATATAATTTTATTCTGTAGACAATAAATTAAACTATTTCATAGTTAATTATATATCTTAGTAACCTTCATCAATTAGTTTGTCATACCATTGAAGAACTGCCTGGCAGAAGATCCTTCAAATTATATAATAAGACAGGAGGCTCACATTATGCATTAACTTTCTTTACGAAAACTCCAGCAGCAAAGAAATGTTTAATAAGGTTTAGTGAACAATAGACAAAAACAGTCAAATAACTGAAATGGAGTCCTCAACAGCCAATCAGCATCCAACATGGACTATATAACGTATGATCCCCAAATCTCCTTTTTTCTTTGCTGCTCCATCAGAGGTATGTATTATATTTATGATGTATTCATTATTAAAGAATCACTTGGAATAAGACCTTTGAGTGCACCTCTTAATTTGTGGAATATACAGTGGTACGCTGGTTGCACCGAGGCATAAAGACTGAAAATATCTAAAGGGGTGAGTGCCAAGGACATTTACAATATTTATATAAAATGTTCAAGTAGAGATTGTAGCCATATTAGTCCAATGATGTAGATGTAAAAAACAGATAAAATTAGTATCTTGTAATACCTTTTTTTATTGGACTAACAGAATTTTTTAATGACAAGCTTTCGGGAGAACCTCCCTTTCTGAAGTCTATAGCAGTGGTTACCAAAGTGTGGGTCGCAGGGCGATTCCCAGTGGGTCGCGCTGACCCACACATCCAGGGCCGCCGGGGAGTCAGGCAAGCAGACTGATTAGTCGGGCTCTCGGTCCGTGACAGCAGGCCCGACATTAGGAGGGAGCCCGGCGGCTTGCCCTGTATGCCACCAGGCTCCCTCCAATCAGTCTGCCCAGCACCTCCGGTCTGCAGCTCCGCCGGGTACAGAGCTGCAGACTGTGTGATAGAAGTCTCGCGAGCATGGCAACACTCTGGGAGCTGTGAGACTTTTATTACACAGTCTGCAGCTCTGCACCCGGCGGAGCTCAGACTGGAGAACCACAGAACCACCAGGGAATTTATGAAAGGTAGGACACAACCCCCAGACATCCCTCCTCCCCCCCATGTAACTCCTTCACTCCCTGCCCTCCCGTCAGTGTAACCCCTTCACTCCCTGCCCTCCCGCCAGTGTAACCCCTTCACTCCCTGCCCTCCCGCCAGTGTAACCCCTTCACTCCCTGCCCTCCCGCCAGTGTAACCCCTTCACTCCCTGCCCTCACCCCATGTAACACCTTCACTCCCTGCGCTCCCCCAGTGTAACCCCTTCACTCCCTGCCCTCCCCATGTAACCCCTTCACTCCCTGCACTCACCCCATGTAACCCCTTCACTCCCTGCCCTTACCCCATGTAACACCTTCACTCCCTGCCCTTACCCCATGTAACACCTTCACTCCCTGCCCTTACCCCATGCACCTTCACTCCTGTGCTGGCCCCAGTGTAACCCCTTCACTCCCTGCCCTCCCCATGTAACCCCTTCACTCCTGCCCCACACTATAGCCCCTTCACTCCCTGCCCCCCATGTAACACCACTCCCTGCCCCCACACACTGTAACCCCTTCACTCCTGCCCTCCCCCCATGCAACCTTCACTCCCTGCCCTCCTAAGCTGTAACCCCTTCCTTGCCTGCCCTCCCAGCTGTAACCTTCCTCCCGCCCCCCCCTCACCACTGTAGCCCCTTCACTGCCTGCCCTCCCCACACTGCCCTGCCCTGAACCCCCTCCCTGCCCTCCCACACTGTAACCCCTTCACTCCCCTGCCCTCCCACACTGTAACCCCTTCACTCCCGGCCCCCCTCACCACACTGTAACCCCTTCACTCCCGGCCCCCCTGCCCACACTGTAACCCATTCACTCCCTGCCCCTCACACTGTAAACTTTTCTCCCCCTACCCCCACACTGTTACCCTTTCTTCCCCTGCCCGCCCACTGTAACCCTTTCTCACCTTGCCCTCACACTGCCCCCCACACTGTTACCAGCACACACACTCCCTCCCACACCGTCACCCTCACCCTCACCTACTGTCTCTGCGTGTATGTGTATCTGTGTGTATTGTGTGTCAGTGTGTATCTGTGTACATAAGTGTCTGTGTATCTATGTGTGGGAGCTAGGTGTCATTGTGTGTATGTGTGTATTGCTGTGTCAGTGTGTGTCTCTGTATGTGTGTGTGTGTATATATATGTGTATACACTTCACACATACTCCATACAAAAAACATGCTTACATTCAAACACACTGTGTATATGTATATTTTATAAACACAATACACACACCGCATCTACTACACACGTACTGCAAACGCAGACAAACACACCTCAGCATTAAAACAATAAAATTATCTACAAACACCCCTTCATTCAAACACCAACACTACACACAAAAAGCACACCTGCATTTCAAGTCCGACACTACATACAAACACCCATGCATTCAGACGCAAACATTACAAACAAGTACACCACTACATTTCAATGGCAACAGTACATACAAATACACCCATACATGAACACATATACTTAATACAAAAACATGCTTACATTCAAACGCTCAAACACTGCTCACAAATATAACCCTGCAATGATAAGAAAATGGTAGATCCCCATCTGGTAAAGCATTGAAGTTCTCCGACAGATGGAGATCTACCTTTTGGCCACACTTGCACTAGAGGGGGGCCCAGAAAACATTCTTGCATCAGGGCAAACTCTACATTAGTTCCACCACTGGGATAATCAATGTGAGGTGCCTGGATGAAAGAGCAGGACACAGCACTTCTGATTCTGAGTCTGTGAGTAAGCAGTTGTATGTCTCTAAAACTGATTGCCATGATGTGCAAAGTTTCTGCCTCTAAAACTGCCATAATATCCCAGAATTATGCCTCTAAAACTGCCATGTTACACCAATTTTATGCATCTAAAACTGATTGCCATGGTGTTCCAATTTTATGCATCTGACTGTTTGCCATGGTGTGCCAATTGTATGCCTCTGAAGCAGATTGCCATGATGTGCCAAGTTTATGTATCTAAAAGTGATTACCATGATATGCCAAGTTTATGCATCTAAAGCTTATTGCCATGGTGTGCCAAGTTTATGTATTTAAAGCTGCCATGATGTTCCAATTTTATGCCTCTAAAGCTAGTTGCCATGGTGTGCCAATTGTAAGCCTCTAAAACGGATTGCCATGGTGTGCCAATTGTTTGCACCTAAAGTTGCCATGATGTGCCAAGTTTATACATCTAAAACTGATTGCCATGATGTACCAATTTTATGCATCTAAAGCTGATTGCCATGGTATGCCAATTGAATGCATCTAAAGCAGATTGCTATAGTGTGCCAATTTTATGCATCTAAAGCGGAAATAATGTTCCAGTTGTATGCCTGTAAAGCTGATTGCCATGGTGTGCCAATTGTATACCTCTAAAGCTGATTGCCATGGTGTGCCAATTGTATGCATCTAAAGCGGATTTCCATGGTGTGCCAATTTTATGCCTCTAAAACTGATTGCCACAGTGTGCCAGTTGTGTGCATCTAAAGTGGATTGCTATAGTGTGCCAATTGTATGCCTCTAAAGCGGTTTGCCATGGTGTGCCAGTTTTATGCCTCTAAAAGTAATTGTCATGGTGTGCCAATTGTGTGCATCTAAAGCGGATTGCTATGGTGTGCCAATTGTATGCCTCTAAAGCTGATTGCCATGGTGTTCACTTTTTAAAATATGCATTAAATGCAAGTGGGTCTCCAAACATTACCGTTTTAAAAAGTGGGTCTCGGCCCATAAAAAGTTTGGGAAGCCCTGGTCTATAGCATTTCTGAGCAAGACGACACATAGAATTCAAAGTTGAGTTGTGATACAGAGGTTAAAGAGACATGAGTGCTAGGTTTGATAGAAAATAGAGACAGGTTTGATAGAAAATAGACACCATTCTTGCAGAGGGTAAATATCTTGTGTGAAGATCACAGAAGGGGGGGGAGGAGAGAGAAAAAAAAACAAAAAAACAAGCAAACAGTGCAGAAGATGGTGCTAGAAGGAGGGAGTAAAAACAAAATAATTATTCATATTAAGAATGCATGAATTTCATGCATGAAGAGTTACAGGATATGCATGAAGACCTATATCCAGCATACACAGACACACACATGTACATATACACAAGTAGTGTATATGTACAAGTATACACAAGTACAAGTACATACAACAATATACATATAAATATAACCAAATGCCCAAATATATGTACATGCACACCTACACATACATCCACACACAAGCACCAATATATGTACCTACACATATACAAATGTGCCTACACACACACACACATATACATATATATATATATATATATATATATGTATACATAAGTATACGCATACACAAACACATGAACACATATACATACATGCACATTAACTTATACACAAATACAAATGCACAGTCCCATATATAAGCATACATGCATATGAGTATGGGAAAGCATAGGTCTACACATAGAATGAACATATCCTTGGAATGCATTTTAAAATGTTGATACGGATGACAGAACAGTAAGATAATGTGGGGGATTGTTCATGTAAAGTGTTGGTAGTTGGACAGGAAACCCAAATCAATATTTAGTCCTCTATTCTTGCTGTTAAACAATTGGATCATTCTGGCCTCAAATGTTTTTCTTTATTGTGTATTTTTAAAACCCCCCTTTCAGTACTTTGATTTTTAGGTTCTTCGTTGAGTGGCCAGGCTGGGTAAAGTGTTGTCCCATAGACGTGCAATAGGATTCTTCTTTGTGGTGTTTAATGGAGTGTCTGCATATTCATTCTGCCATTTAATGGCTGGGTGGTTTCCCCAATGTAGCATCCTAGGTGGCATTTGGTGCAGTGAATCATATATGCCACATTGCTGGATGTGCAGGAGTACGAACCTTTAATGCTGTGTGTGGCTGTGTTGTCTGTGCATATGTGCCAGCAGTTTAGTTTTGGTTTAATCTTTATCACTATTCTACTATTAATCTGTATATATTACAGTATTACTCTATATTAGTTCACTATATTATTAATGTCATGTATTGGGTATTGCTATAGTCTCGCGGCACCACTAGTGGCACTATTCTTGGGCGGCGACATTTAAGTTTATCTTTATTCGATAGTATTGCATTGGGTGTATATGGGACATTTCAATGTGCATTTGTAAATTTCAACTGAATTTCATTATTTGACCAGTTTTCTTAGTTTTCATGTACATTAATTTGATGGTTTTTGCAATTCGCAGTGCTCACACTTTCAGTTAGTTGCCCATTTCAGGCTTATATATTTCCTCAAAATTTTATCACGGGATTTCACAGTGAGTTAATTATTTTTATCACCCACTTTACTTCAGAAGAGGTTTTTTCCCCTTACTGGATTTCTGTCACGGGTTTTCACTTCACTTTTTAACTGTTTCAATACTAGTGCTTAGTTTATAGTTTATTCATTCATTTATTGTTACTGACTTTAATTATGAGTTCTAACGAACATAAGAGAGCTCCTTCTCAGTCACCAATACCTGGTACTTCTAATGATTGTCAAATCCTCACTGAGGATACTTTGGAATTATCTGTACATGAAACTGTTTCAACTGCAATACTCACTGCTATGTCATTGTTATTTGGTAAATACGTGGCTATGGCGATAAACCATTCTAATAAGTCGTCAGAAGACTCAGGTGGTTAAAACCCCTCAGACCAATTCTGGTCGTCTGTAGAGTCTGAACATCAATTAGCTCAGGGATTCAGGAGGTCTGGGAAGGTTACCCAGAAACGTAAACATTGCCTTTGACAGTCCTATAGACTACCCCACTTGTTAAAAATGTCATAAAAAGGGGAAGGTCCGAGATCATAATGAAATGTGTATCTCATGCGATTTAAAAAAAATGGAAAAGAAAAACACTCAAAAGACCCTTCGCCCTGTGAGGAAGACAAACGTGCACAGAAGGCCACTGGTAGGAGCAAACCTGACTCCTTTCAAACCTCCCCTGACAATTCATTTTCTGCTTCAGAAAATGAAGACTGATTTTGATTCGGCCTCAAGTTACTCCTTATGCCCTAGGGCACCTGAGCATCCAATGACGAGGACATTATTTTGAATATAAATAATCAATCCAGATCATATATATAAATATTCAATCCAGATCATATTAAACATCTTCATTCAGCTGAATGGGTTCCTATGGCTCATGTAGCCAAATATTTGGAATTTTGATTGAAGAAACCCATTGACCAGGCAACCAGAAACAAATTGATGGCTGAATGCTCTAGACCAACTTTATTGAATGAAGTCGCACAGAGCCCTCATTTGGATCCTAGCATAATCAAATTTTTAATAATATCATTGAAGTACCCTAACAAAGGACTAGACAGGTCCTTAAAGTCCTGCCATGACAAATTGATTGACATCTCGGTCCTGTGGCAAACATTTTTTAGATGTTGGAACAATCTGCTGCCTCTGGGATTTCTCTCAGTATTAATATTCTTAGAATCTGGACCTAACACATTGTATGTTTTTTAGGAAATGCTAACGTGGCTTTGACAAGCAAATGCCGCAGGTCAATTCTCATGAAGATTGACCCTCAGTTGACTAATTTAGCCACTTCAGAATCTCTGCCATATGCAGAAGGTCTCCTATTTGGAGATTATTTTATAAAGACATAAAAAAAATGTCAATATTTTTTCTTCACTTGAGAAGGCACAGATGTCATTCAAAAGATCGTGTAACCCTAAGGTTTTCAGTGGAGCTGGAAGAGGACAGAAGTGTTCTTCTAGCCACTTCTATCAAAATAGACAGGTTCCAACAAATCAGTTCTAGTCAAACAGACCCTCTTTTGGTAACCAGCAAACCTTTCCTTTCTTTCCCTTTCGTGGCAGACTATGGAGATAAAAAATAAATATCATATCAAATCCCATTCGAAGAGTTGTAGCTTTCTCAATAAAATTCTCCATTCAAGACCAAGCTCTACATCAAGAAATATTAAATTTATTTTCAAAAGATGCCATCATACAGGTTCCGATGAACAGTCCAGGTTTTGCAAGCTATTTATTCATGGTCAAAAAAATAAAGATGCTGGTCACATATCCGTCATAAATCTAAAATATTTAAACAATTTTGTCAGATACCATCATTTCAAAATCGAGCGAATTTATTACTTTAAAGACCTTTTAATAATCAATGATTAGTTGATAAAAATAGATTTTAAGGATGCACACCTTACAGTACCTATTCACCATTCTTGTCAGAATTATCTTCAATTCATATGGGAAGGGAAGACATGGCAATTTAAATCTTTACCTTTTGGCTTATCTTCTGCACCTTGGTGTCTTACCACTAAGTTTAAGTAAAAGGAATTTAAGGGATAATGAATCATTGTCACTCGCGTCTTTAATAAAATCTATATTTTCTGATGTCAAGACTAGGAAAGCTTGAATTATGCACTCTTAGTATTTTTACTAAAGGTAGTGTGGTAACAGTGTTGCAACTGTCTTGTACAATGTGATTAGGAATTAAAGGAAAACTGGAATTATTTTAGTATTAAAGAAAATAAAAGATATATGTATTATATGTCCATTCCCTTCCCAAAAGGAATTTCTCTCACCAAGAGCCATGGTTGATTAAGGCTCTGGGAAATGTGAGTGTAATCACAATATACATGTGTGTGTGTGTGTGTGTGTGTGTATGTATATATATATATATATATATATATTAATTATAGTTTGAATCAGATTGTCTGCACTGGATTTCTTTGGGGTTATTCTTTTTACAGATGTTTTGCAAAGATATCTGATACGTATCTATATCTGAGTGCAACACTTTTTCGAATATAAATGACAGCTGCTGCTTCCCTGCAGTTGGATGCTGCCCGCTTGAATGGTGCATCCTTATATAGTTTGAATATCATGATATTATGCCTTCCCTTAAAGTGACAGAATCATCTAGGCAAGCCAATTATAATACATTTTGGAGTGCACCAATCAGAACATGTAAGCTTATGTAATGCATATTTGGGCCCTTATTCAGTGCTCTATTGTGGTTTATGCCTTGACCCACATTTAGTGCTTATAGCAAGTCTCGCTTGACATTTTGATATTGGCCTTGTCTTGTATTTGACTTTGTGTATCTCTGGAATCCTGACCCGGCGTGTTCATTAGTTTATCCATATTTCTATTATCCTGACCCTGGCTATTACTGACGTTGTCTTTATCTTTCTTATGTTAAGTCCAGCCACTCTAAGGCCTAGTAATATGCCTATTTAGTATCTCTGTAAGTTAGGGTACGACCCTGTGACAGAACCGAATGGTATGTACATACACTTACCAGTCTATTACAAAATGTATGCATAATATATATATATTATTATATATATATAAAATATATATATATTATTTTGCTGTGAACTATATACATTTTTCAGCATTTTGGTTAATCAGAAATGGTTTCATAAATAAAAATCTGTCTGATCTGATGAAATGCCACATAGACGAAACCCAATTTGCCTTAAACAAAAGTTTTTTCACTGTGCACAAGTTTATTACCCAAAATGGGGAAATGTAAAAAAATATTACAGAGTAGCATTTAACTAAAAAGCTAAACAAAGAAATATCTGTAGTCTACATTTTTCTTAACCATGTGTGAGTCTTTGTATGATTGGATACATTCTGACTAGAATGGATTTAAAGCATTTATGGGGACATCAACCTTGTGCTACTTCTCTAATTATCTCGTTTTGCCTTAGGGCCCAGGATATTGCTAGTCTGGCTCTGATTTCTACCTTCCCCCTGCCAAATGATTTGTTCATATACTTACTGTATATCCAGCAAACTAGGCATCCTCAAAAACTATTTAAATGACAACTCAAAAAAAGTATTTATTCTAATTGGCGTTTATGCCAACATACTGTATAGTCATAGCATTTATATTCTGCTGTCATTTAATAATTCTACACAAAGAAAACTGGCATTGCAACATTCTGATTCACATTTGTCTCAGAGCTGGTTTTTTTAATTTAATTATTTATGTGGTGCTGGTTGAACATGTAGAATAAATACAGTATGTGATTGCCCTTGTTATTACTACCTTCTGGACCAAGGTGAAGACACCCTGATTAGGCATTATCATTTTCCCAAGATGGCCCAAGACACTAAGGAATGAATATATATATATATATATATATATATATACATACACACACACACATATACACATACATATACACATACACATATACATACACACACACACAATATGAGGATGCTGCTGAGACCAATACATACAAGATCCAGCACACTCACCCATTCACTAAACAGCAACTTCAAAGCTCACAAAATTTAAAGGTTTTCTCTAAAACATCTCACTATAAAAATAATGGGGGTTTAGCTACAGTATATAATCATACATCGTATAAGCCCACCATAATGCCCATTTTTGGCAGGTCCTGTTCTAATAACCTAAAGCTGCTCTTATGAGATTAGTCCACTTACTTGGGAAATCCATAAATGTTTGCAAAATGATCAAATCTGCATTAAAGCAGATAAATATACCAATACTTTAGACTATGGGTATTCAACCTGGTCCCTACCGTCCACTAGTGGTGGTTTGGGATTTCAGGTGGGTGGTGGTGGGTTCTGCAGAAAACTCCCAGTGGTCCTCGATGGCCTGTGGACCAAGGCTGGTAGGGGAGATTATTTCTGCTTATCTGCCAGTCCATGCAGAGCCAGCCTTGCTGTAAGCCCTCCTGGGTTGATGAGAAGATCAAAGATCTCCCTCACCGGAACTCTGGTACTTAGTTCCAGCAGAGGGAGGGAAGGCTGTGTGTTCCTCCCGTGAGCAGGCTGGTCAGACCCAAAACAAAACCTAGAATTTGAGCTATATGTTTGTTCAACTATAATTTACCTCTTTCATATTAAGTGCACTTACACATTTTGTATATCGTTTTGTTCACGAGAAACAGGGCTTTCATTTCACATCATCAGTATTTATATAAGAATCATAACATAATATGAATAAAATCTAAAAATAAAAATGTAAGAAATGTTATTTTCCAAGTTCTGCATGGCGTTTTAACTGTGAATGTCATAATACTGTTAGCATGCAAATTTGTATGCTGTGATATCTCACAAGTACAATGATGCCCACCATGTATAGGTTTTTATGGTGTCATGTGATGGTGCCAAAACTGACATGGTACCGGGTGATTGCAATTTTCAGAACATTTGTGGTGTTTTTAATCTACAGACACTTGATTACGTGCCTTGTTTTTGAACATAAACAAATGCGAATAAAATGAATGGGTCTGAATGCTTTCCTAATGCACTCTATATTGTCTGCAGCAGGACTAGTTCTTCAGTAATCCTGCTCTTATACCTGTGTGGACTCTAACATGGTGGCAGGGTCGACTGGCCCGTTCCATTATGTAATTGGTGGGGTATGCATTAACCATGAGCTAGTACAGCATGAGTATAATTTCAAAAAACAAAAATGTGAAGACATGTTTTTAAATTATAATTATAAAGCAAATTATGAATATTCTTCAATTTACTATTTTTTGTATTAGGTTCTGAAGAAAAAAGAAATTAGATAAGAATAATTGAAATGATCATACTGCAATCACCATACTTTCTTCTTTGTCTCTGCAATGCTCACACACATTAAAATCAAAAAGATTAAAAAAAATTTGTACATTTTTCTAGTCAGCCTGCATAGATTATCAGTCATAGTGTATATACTCTATTAGTGGAGAAGTGGTGTATTGTCCTTTGTGACTTTACTGTGTTATATTAGTTTGCAAATTAGTGTGAACATATTACAATAACTAGAAGCAATAGTTTGCCCCAGTGGCGCAGAGTTACATTTGGGAAATCACTACAGTTAGTCACAGAGTAATAAGGAATACTTTCTTAAAAATATATTTTTATTTCCTGTTTCTTGGGGGACAAAGGGAGACAAAAAGGGTAACTGTTCTTTTCATCAACTGAAAAAATATTCTTATTTTGTGTTTCTTTGCTAAAATAATTTTTAACATATTTAATTTGTATCAAATATGCTCTGATGGGGACTAAACCATGGGGATTACATTCACACATTTTATTTTCTGACTACAATGGATTGTTCATTAAGTAGTGCATTAAAAGATTGCATCTGCAGTACATATAGTCTTGGTTTTCTGGGGTTATTATATATCTGTGCATCCGATGATAAAAAAAAAAAAAAAATGCTAATATGTTCATAAGAAAATATGCTTTGTAGCTATAGGGTTAATGTTTTAGGTAGCACCTGGGGATCTGTCAGAAAAATGTAACTGGAGAATATCTTGGACTGAGTAATGTGGCAATGTACTATATTGATGTATTAAGAAAGTATTTTAGGATTGCCCTTTCCAATCTAGCATTTTATCTGACAGGCTGTCATCAATAGACTGAAATGTTGGCAGAAGTAATGGATTTCCCAATTCAATGGATATGTATTCTGCTCACAGTACTAGGTTTTTTTTTTTTTTTTTTTTTAAACAATGAAGTTGTCATTTAAACCCCTCCCCTCCCCCCCCCCCAAAAAAAACCAGTCTGTCAATATGAATCGCAACATTTCTCACACACAGAACCAGATTAAGGTTGCCCAGGGCCCTAAGAAGAGTGTCAGATTGGGACCCCCTCCTAGAGTTCTGGGCTCTGTTTCTGTGAGTGGTGTGTGTGGAGCAGAGCTGCATGGAGAGCTGAGTGTCTGTGTGACTAGCATTATATACTTGTATATGTGCCTAGGCAGATTTCTGTGTGATTGGGTGTCTTCTGTATAGAAGCATATGTGTGTGGCGTAGTTGCTTGCATTGTGTGTAAGAGTGCCTGCTTGTGGTGTTTGCGTGTTGTGTTAATGGCGAAGCTGGGTTTCATTGTGTTTGACAATGACTACCTTCAGTGGGTAATTCTGATATGGTGTGTAAGGGGGTGACTGTTGGGGTAAGTGTGAGATGGTGAGATGAGTAAATGTGGTAGGGTTAGGGGGCGAGTGTGGCAGGGTGAGGATGGCCTGTGTGATAGCGCTTTGGGGGTAGGTGTGAAAGGGTGAGTGACAATTAGAAAAGGGGGTATTTAGTGGTGAAGAAAGCCCTTCTCAAATTAGCTTATAATCTATGGGTAGACATGAACAGGGGTAAACTGTAAATTATTGGATATTCATGAGGGAATTGTAAAATTTTGGGCCAAAACAAACAAAACCTCCATATTTGGATATTTGGCTTCCCTGGTGAATTCCCAACAAAACTGTTTATCAATAACCTTAAACGCATACTAAACTGTGAAAAACTGATGAAGGTATGTCCATTTGAAACCTAAAATAGGTTAACTGAAAATGTAAGATATAATTACTTAGACTGAAAGAATTTTAAAAGTGGTTTCACATTTTACAAGAAGGATAGGCTGGAAGGGCACAACTGGCACCAAATCCATTACAGAACATCATAGTGGTTATGCTGCTTGGAGTGTTCATTTAAAGGAATATTATAGGGTCAGGAACACAAACATGTATTCCTGACCATACAGTGTGCTGCTGCTGGCTCTTCCCTCATCTGCCTTCATGGCTGAAATCATCAGAAGTGATGATCTGAGCCAATCACAATGCTTTTCCATAGGAAAACATTTGATTGGGTGAGATTGTCAAGGAGTAAGATCAGGGGCAGAGCCAGTACAAGGCAAACACAGCCCTGGTCAATTAGCAACTCCTCATAGAGATGAATTGAATTAATGCAACTCTTTGAATAAAGTTCAGTGTCTGAATGACACGGAATGGCAGCAGCATTGCCTAGGAAGCACCATTAGTAGCTATCTGAGGAGTGGGCAGTTGAGGTAATGTAAAAAGGCTGAATGGAATGATTTTACAATAAGCTGTAGTTGTTCTAGTGAATAAAGTGTCCCTTTAATAACAAGATTTTTTAATATAAATATTTATTACATTAGTCTGTAATATCATTAATGTAAACATAGCTGGTAAGATGTAAACATAAAGATAGAAGATATGCAGTAGCTTATGTCATGAGTGGGGGTTAAACCCTAGTGAAATTAATTCACTAATAATGAACAAAAGTGTGAGGGGAACAGGAGAGAAAGGATAGTGGTAGAGTATCCTATGGAGTGGAATACCCTACTAGTTGCAGGAAACAGTAAGGGTACAGTAGAGAACTTAACGTGCAACCTTAAAGGATTACTATAGGGTCAGGAACACAAACATGTATTCCTGACCCTATAGTGTTAAAACCACCATCTAGCCCCCCTGGGCCTCTCATGCCTCCATAAATATAGCAAAATCTTACTGTATTCAAGCCAGAAGCTGTAACTCTCATGCCGTTTGCCTAAAAATAAAAAAACAAGCAGTCTGCTGACATCATCAGATGTGGTAGCCTGATCCAATCACAGTGATTCCCCATAGGATTGGCTGAGACTGACAAAGAGGCAGAACAGGGGCAGAGCCAGCATGATTCAAACACAGCCCTGGCCAATCAGCATCTCCTCATAGAGATGAATTGAATCAATGAATCTCTATGAGGAAAGTTCAGTGTCTGCATGCAGAGGGAGGAGACACTGAATGTTTGGATGCATTTTAGGCAGCCATGACCCAGGAAGGATCTATAACAGCCATCTGAGGAGTGGCCAGTGAAGTTATCACTAGGCTGTAATGTAAACACTGCATTTTCTCTGAAAAGACCGTGTTTACAGCAAAAAGCCTGAAGGTAATGATTCTACTCATTCTACTTGTACCTGGGAGCCGCAGTAAGGGTTTTCCAATACTTGTCTGGGATTAGCAGCAAGTTGAAACAAAATTAATAGTGGGGGATTATTGTCTAAACTGTGCGTGATAGCTGTAGCTAATGACAATGAGTGCCCACTAATTGGTAGAAAATATAAGAAGTCTCAGAAGTCATCACCCAGAGTATCTGGGAGTTGCAGCAAGGTGTTTCCAACACTTGTCTGGGATTAGTGGCAAGATGAAACAAAATGCATGGTGAGGATTATTGTCTAAACTGTGCGTGATAGCTTGTAGCTGAAGACAATAAATGCAACAAATTAATAAATCAAATAGACTAAAATCAACACTTTTCTGAGACTTGCAAAAAATACCCCACATACGTGAGGGTACTATTGTCTAAACTGTGCGTGGTAGCTGTAGTTTTAAGACAATACGTCGGTTACAGAGTGCCCAGTAGTATCTGGGAGTCCCAGCCAGGTATTAACCAACACTGGCCTGGGATATGTCACAATTTCATACAAAAATTAGTAGTGGGCCAGAGTGATGAGCCAGAGTGGCAAAACATGCTTCAGGGGCACTGACTAGCACTATCCACAGCCACTGTACCAGCAGTCTTTCTACTAACAACTCCTTATCATGAGTGGCTTAATTAACTAGTGAGTCAGGGTCTCTATTCTAGCTATACTTCGCAGGATGTTGGAGGGAGGTTTCATCCTATTGCAGTGGGAATATTAGGCATTACTTTTAAGGCACAGATTGTTTGGGCACCTTATCTTAGGGTTTTCCCCTTCCCCTGCAGAGATCCAAGGTATTTCTTCAGCTTCATACAGCATTATGGGTGACTATTTTTACCATATCATCACCTATTGAGCCACAATAGAAACCTCCTCTGTCCCTTTTCTTGCAGAGATTCCTTATAAGATAAGGATTCTAGATAGGGTTCCCTCATTGACTCTAGCCCACTTAACTGAGACTTCATTCTTGTTTTATTAATTAGTAGGCATTTATTGTCTTCAGCTGCAACCTATCACGCACAGCTTAGACAATAATCCCCACTATGCATTTTGTTTCAACTTGCCGCTAATCCTAAACAAGTGTTGGAAACCCTGCTGCGACTCCCAGATACAAGTGGGCACTCTTTACCCGACTTTTTACTTGATACTTTTTGTGACAGATCCATCTGTATAGACTAAGATTGCTGAATTCGTCTGTTTTGCCGTTTTCATGAATTTACCCGTTCGCATGCCTTTGTTTAAGTGAATGGACTTTTCTGCCGAACGGAACTGCCGAACGGAAGGCCACCCAGAAGAGAAGTGTGCTGCTGGTTAACCTATTGATCCCAATTAGAACGTTGCGGTTAACCACAGACACTTCTCAATTAAAACCGAATACAGGGTGGTCGTCGTTCGTATGTCGACCATGAGGCGGCGGCCATTTTAACCATGCGAAAGACCAGCGGTGTTCGACGGTTATTTCATGGAACTGAAAACGAACACGCTGAAGCTGTCGACCTCCCTTCTCAATCGACAGAAGTGTGCGAACACCGGCCGTTCGGGAGGTTTAAAGGCACGAATGGACTTACCCCAGATAGCCTTCCCATGGAGTCAATTGCATACCGAAGAACTGTAATAGACTTTGACTCCATGGCGACTGAACTATGCGTATGGGATCTGAGCGCTATTCGACAATAATATGCACTTAGATCCAGGCTATCTGGGGATATGTGATACGAATGGGTAGCATTCGACAAATGTAAAGTTATATATTTTTATGTGTTGAGTGTAAAATGGCGATTTGCCTCTGTCCTGGAGATAATTGAATTACTTCTCAATTATCTCCAGGGCAAAGGGGAGGAATTACTATTGCATGCTGGGAATATTTTGTGTCTGTGGGTCCTGAACTGCCATATGTCTCTGTTGTCACAGTCTCCCATTTGGTCCCCTAGAGGAGTGTCCACCAAGTGGGAGACCTGCATAAATATGGGCAGGTAGCCCACAGTAAAGCCAGTTCTTGTTTTACCCTCAATGCGGAGCTTGGTCTCGTTATTGGGGGGATTTATTACCAACGACTAGAGACTGCTGGATGGGATTATTAGCCGCTTGGGAGATACCTGCGTTCAGCTGCTATTGGCGATTCGTGTGTTTGGAGCTCGTGAAGTGAAGTGCCTGTACGGACCCTGTTCGTGAGTTTACAGCGTTCCCTTTCTTGCGGTTCGTATGATTATACTGGATATACATGCAGCCTGGGTTATTGCGAACAGGGAGCATCCACTAAACGGCGGTTTGTGCATTTCATGCTGAGGGTACTGTAACACTTTTTATCACTTGATCTGTGAATAAAATCAGCATTTAGTGACGGTCTCCTAGTTAAAGTAACACTATAGTGAGAGGAATACAAACATGTATTCCTGTCACTATAGCTGTAATATAACTTTGTTGCCCTTCAGGCCCCCTGTCTCTGAAAAGGCTGTGTTTGCATTTAAATGTCTGCAGGGGCATACTACACACCATAAGAACGACATTAAGCTGTAGTTGTTCTGGTGACTATAGTGTCCCTTTAACAATCCTCCCTTTTCACATCAATCATCTCATTTTGTTTCCACAGGTCGAATTCAGAATCACAAATTGAAATGTACACGTTCAGCCATTGCACATTTCAGTTGGTTTAGTACTCTGATATATTTCAGCTTAGAGTTCGGGAATGATCATCCGATCGGCCCAAATTTGGATGAATTGCAGTTCAGATTGAAACAAATCTCCAAGTCTATTAGAAATAATAATTATGATAACACAAAAATCTCGTAAATACTGGTATGTATAATTTCATGCATTAAAATTCCACATGCGGTTCTATGTTCTATAAAAAGTAAAATCAATAATAATAAATAATCATAATATTTTAATTGGACCTGTCACTCCAAATGAATAATGCTTGGAATTGAACAGAAATATATATTAGTGTATATTACTCAATATTTCAGGAAATGCATGGATCAAAATAGATTTATATCCAGACTTTTGCTTCACAAATACTTACAGGATATTAGAAGTCAGTGGAAGTGTATTGTAGGAAAGGGGAGCTATGTCACAGAGATGAGAACAAAAATCATTGCCTCTCAATATACTTTTAATTACACTGTTACTGTAAACTTTGCCAGCTTTGCTCTTTAAAGGGCATGTGTGTCATTTTTTTTATGAGAGGTGAACTTAGACAGCTTGAAACTTGGATATTTTTTAATATTTGTTTCTGTCAAAAATAGATCTGACTATTTCAAGAAATGTCAATGCATGTTGTAAATTATATGTGCTGTGGCAATGACGAATTTCATACAAAGCAATAATTTATTTACTTTAACATAAAATCCCCAGCAACAAAATTAAACTATTGAGTAATATATATTTATGAGCAACATATATTTATTGAATTCTTAATTAATGCAAGATGTGTGGATAGAAATGCAGAATAAATCTATATAGTTGATGCATTTTATATATCAAATAATTCATGTATTTTATATATAAATCAAATCTAAGTAGTAGGAAAGAAGAAGCATGCAATTCAACAAGACTACTTGTAATATATATATATATATATATTACATTTTTTATAAATAAATAGTTCACATATAACTCCAATGCCTTGGTTAGGTGGTTACAGGGGTGTACCTAAAGCATTTGGCACCCAAGACGGATCCTAAATTGTAGGTGTGTGTTTGTATGTAGTGATGGCATTCAAATGCAGGCGTGCATCTGTGTGTCGTGTGTTTATATATAATGGTGGTGTTTTAATACTTAAGTGTGTTTGTAGTGTTGAGGTTTGAATACAGGGGTGTATTTGTGTGTAGTGTTGGCAAGTTGCTGATATGTATGCACATACATACGCACACACATACACACAGTGATGCACTTGCAGATATATAGACATACAGACAGACACTGACACACAAGGAAATACAGACACACAGCTACACACACATACTCACACATGCATATACACAGACACAAACACACATACAAATACAAACAGACACAGGTACAAACATGCAAATACACAGACACACAGTCGCACATAGATACACAGATGCAAACACACACAGATACACATGCAGATAGACACGTACACTGTGTGTGTTTTATAGTGGATGCACTGTGTGTAGTGGATGCAGTGTCTAGTGCATGTAGTGTGAGTGTTTGTGTAGTGCATATAGTGTGCACGTTTGTGTAGTGCATATAGTGTGCATGTTTGTGTAGTGTACGTGTTTGTGAAGTGCATGTTGTGTGCATGTTGTGTGCATTTTTGTGTAGCCAATGCAGTGTGTTTGTATAGTGGATGCAGTATGTGTTTGTGTAGTGCATGTAGTGTGTGTGTGTGTGTAGTAGATACAGTGTCTTTTTGTCTAGTGGATATAGTGTCTGTTGTGTGGGATAAGTACTGGAAAAAGCAGATTTTTAATTAGTTGAGCTTATTCCCCCTTTCCCTCCACAGGCAAGAGGCAGGGAGGGGGGGAAATAAGCATAACTAATTTAAAAAAAACCTCTCCCCCCCAGTACTTATCCCACACAACAAACACACACAGTACATGCACTACACAAACAGACACTGCATACAAAACACACTGCATGCACTACACTCACGCTGCATCCATAAACACACATCACACTATTTCCCCCCTCCCTGTATCCTACCTGTGGCTAGGAAGGGGGAACACATTTCCCTGGTAGTCCGGTGGCTATAGCAGGGACCCAGGAGTCATCTTGCACCCTCCAGCAGCAGCATGCCCTTTCCTCTTGCGAGTCGTGATAGCATTGCCGCGGGTTGCCACGGTAACGCTCCGGTATGCATTGCGTGCTGCATGGAGCATTGCCATAGCAACCTGCGGCAATGCTCTCGCGGCTTGCGACAGGAAAAGATATACTGCTGGAGGGTGCAAGAAGACTCCTGGGTCCCTCTTCACAATGCAAGAAGAACCAAGAGCAGCATTTTAATATTTTGGTAACACAAAGAGAGCATTAGAGAGAAAGAATGGGGTCACTGTTGGGTCATTGCAAGCTAATATGTGTTATTTCCATGCACAACCAAAATAAAGAATATATATATAAAAAGATGCATGGATTTATTATAGTGTTTGTTGTCAAAGTTTTAAATTATTTCCTATACATAAACACTAGATACACACACACACACACACACACACACACACACACACTCTTATTCAATTCTAAAGTAAATGAATTGATAATCTAAAAAGAATATTGTATTTACCTGTTCTAAAACTAGCAGCCATATTATTAAGCTTTTGTTTCAGATCATTAAATCTATTTTTTCATTGCACAGTGAATAGCGATGTCCTAACCTTGGTCTTATCCTCTAATACAGATTGAAGTATTCTTGTTTACACACTTCTCAGTCTTTGCTGTCAGATTACCAAACAGAGAGCAGGGGATAAACAGTGTCACCAATATTAACCAATATAATTATCTAGCATTTTCAGGTTGTATAGACTTGAACTCAAAATAAATTGGGTGCTGGATGTATGTAATACTGCAGATTGGTAATCATCTGAAAAATGACATTTAGTAGGAAAAATGAAACATTCACTTTGCAAAATATAATGTTAGTGAAAGCATCAATTTTATACGTGACTATGATCCTCAGGATAGGCCATGAACATGTCAAGAGACCCCCTGGCCCCTCCACAAACACACACACTTAGTTCACAATACTAGTAATATTATTACTACTACAGAGTAAAAAGAGGTCCAGTTAAAATTAGATCTTGTCCTATTTCACCACTTGTATGGAGAGCAAAATAGAAAGCATCATGTAAAAGGGTTATCATATGGAGTAGAGGTTACACATTGCTCCTATACATCCTATAAATTGGTTAAATTAAGTTTAATGAGCCAGCTAACCCTGTACAATTTGGCTAAACAGAACAGGGAAGTTCAATTGTCTAGTCTTACACTACCTCTGCCTTCACATTAGAGAAACTACAGCAGAACAAATTAATAATATTTGAGTTCAGACAGACAATTATTTCATAAACAGTATTTACACAGTGCTTTCATAATAGCAATAGAAATATTAAAAAATAATTTCATCTCTGAATTTTCATCCCTTTGCGGGTTTTCAAACTAATACAATCTTCTGCCTCTGATTCTTAATGAAACCATAAATAGTCTGATCTTTCATTCAGTTTCTGATATCCCATATCCCCGTGGGATAACTAGCATAATTACTAATGTCTAAAAGAAGTCAATTACGAGCAGTGCAACTGCAATTCTTATTCATTGAAATAACTTCCCATTCATGTTTTTTTTCAGTAAATGAGGGAGACCTGTCTTTGATTACTGCTGTCTAGAATTCCAGTTAGAACCTCTCACTTCCTCTTTGCTGCATTTTATTTCACCAGATGAATCTTGATAGCTTACATTTTGTTTAGAGCCAGAATACTTATTTACCATGAGCTTTAATATATCATAGATGCCAAAGTATCATGACTATTCATTCAAGATTTAAAGGAACCTGCTTAGTTTGACATTTGTTTTTAAACCAGGAAGCAAACAAATATAGAAACCAAAGCAAAGAATAAAAACGTTGAAATGTATGTAATAAATTTTTATAACGTTACCATAGACTTATCCAAGTCTATAGTAAGGTTATAAACATTTATTACATATATTTCAAAGTTTTTATTCTTTGCTTTGGTGGAGATTGTATTATTAGGCACACCCATAAACTAGGAGAGTTTTTTAGCCTTACCCTCTCTTACTTACTAATCCAATCCATACAAGTTCACTAATGACAGACTCAGGACGTCATTGTGTACCATTCCTAGGGATAGAACACGGATTGGTTAGCTCAGTGTCCCTCCTGGAATGGTTGTGTAATGCATAGGAAAGACAAAGCAGGTAAATATGAAAATAAAAAGTTTTGTTCTGCCTGCAGAAAAACTAAATCTTTTAAATGAGACAGTTGTCTCAAAGTGATGCATGTCCCTTTAGTCTAGACACTTATAGTGCTGATAAAAATGATAAGGTGATGGACAGAGAAAATGTGTCATTTATATTGGCTTAACTGCTCTAAAGTCAGTTTTCTGCATTACTAGATAAGACAACAAGATAGAATTGATTTTAGGAGCTTTTGGAAAAGGACTGAGAAATGACAGCAGCATGATGAAGAGAATTGCTTGTGATGGAACGTTAAAGATTAACAAGCAATCAACTCCAAGAGAACCTAACAGATATTTGGTCATTCATGTTGGATATTACTTTACAGTCTTAATAGAAAATGTTGATTTAATGGGGAGCATATTAAGTATTAAAATTATACTAGAAGACTTGTATATTGCCAGTATTAAAAAAAAATAAAAAAAAATGATTTTGCATTTGTATCTTTCCAACCGAATGAGTGGTCATATAGCCTTTTTACTCTTGTGGTACCCAACCTAGCCCTCAAGGCACAAAAGGCCTCCATTTATTAGAACCCAATGACCTTTTTTGACATTGCTACAAATATATACAAAAATTGCTATTTACTAATGTTGCCTGAATGCCAATTAATAGAGGTTTCAACTAGTGCTCCGTTAGAAACTTTATAAACTGCATGCACATTTGTATTAAACGGTGTTGTAGTTTCAAAGGCTCAAAAATACTCGGGTTTTTTTCTGGTGTGAATTCTTCGACAGTCACATTAACACTTTCAGTTCCGCCACCCAGAGAAGCACAATGTGCTGCCCTCCCCTGTGGCACTTTATGTAAAAATAAAGTAAGTGTACATACTGAGCATGTAATTAACCTACACAGCAACTAATAGTGTGCCAATCTGCTCACGGTTTAAAAATAACAAGTGGGGTCCACTAGACCCCAGTAGCTTGAGTAGGGGTTTGACAAGTGTCCACTACCTTTTCCTTCACTGCATGTCATTGTTACCTACCTGGTATTACCAGGGGAGCGCTCACCCGGCAGCCAATCAGTGAGAGGGGGTCTTGCAGGATACCTTGAGGCATTGCTGCAATACCCTTAGAGTGCCTGGAAGCGATCGTGAACAGAAAACGTAGTGAGTTCATTTCACTTCATAATGTAGACCATTTGAAACCCACAAGACTTCAAGCCTACAGAGAAAACTCACATAATTTGTATCAGAAGAGAATTTTACTTTAGGTGCAAATTCTGGTGTATACTTCTTCAGCTACTGCCTGATCAATTCAAAGAGCAAACTAAATAAGGCAACAAAGTAATACCAATAAATAGTTTTAAATTGGGTATTTTCATCAGATATATCAGTGGATTAGTATTATATAAAAGAAAACATTTACACTACAAATGCAGTTACCTGGCAACCACAAAATAAATGCTCTGTAGGTGAAACACTGTTAAAAACATCAATCTAGAATCCACATGCTCTGAATATATGATTTTACATGGTCCAACACATAACTAGCCATTAACCTTCCCTCTTCCAAATAAAAGCACCAGTCCCTACTAAAGATTTGAAACCAGTTGTCCCATAAAGAAAGAAATGAACTCCAGTTTTCTTCAAAACTAGAATGTTTACATTGCAGGATTAAAACAAAATGTCCACTGCACCGAGTTCACTTCATTACGATGAAGTAGTGTGGGTGACTTTAGTGGTCATTTAAGCCTACAAGATGATCCACAATGTCATTAATGAGATAAAACATAAGAAAAACAAAACAGACAGGAAACATTTTCTTGTTTTGTCAATAATGTTGACTTGTTTCATAGAGGTATGTCTTTATCTTCTCATAATCTACCATAATAGCAACCCTTTTTTGGGACAAAACACATTTACATCTTTACTAAATTGAAGAAAAGAGGAAGGAACAAAGATAAATTTACTGCTTGAAGATATAATTGCATTAAAACTGAATTACATGTTCTACTAAAATTTACTCCAGCAGGTAGAATGGAATGGCAAGAAGAATTACAAATTTTAAATTGCATATGTCTCTGAAACACCAACATGACGCGCGGTAGTCGACCATGGCACTCAAATAACTGCCAAACGTACCTGTATACACACACACACCCCCCTACCCGAATGTTAATATACCATTAAGCATACACCGAACGTGGCCATCCCACTGGAGCTATTACTAAGAGTACCTTACTATGGTGAGAAATGGTGGGAATGTAAATATCTACGTATGGATGCCAGAGATGTCCTGTTGCAAAAATGTATTTTTAAACTCTTTCTATAGACCCTCGTTACTTCTTGTATGACTTATGTGTAAAATGAAAAAAATAAAAGATTGTCAAAAAAAAATAAAAAATTGCAGGTTTCAATACAAATTGGCACTCTTATAAATTAACCATGTTACACCCCCTGGATATCAGTCAGTCATGTTGCTTGGCTCAGTGGAACTAAACTCAATAGGCAATTGCTCAAAGCACCTGCCTTGCAAAAACTTTTCATTGAGCTGCATTGGGAAGTCTGTGATTGGACAGTCACAGAACATCTGGGCGGGGTTAGAAAGGGAGGGCTTGCAAAGGCTTCAGACAAGAAATCTGCAGCTTTTGCAAGCTGTTTATAGATCCACCCCAATAAAAAAAAAATGCATAATTAAATGCATGCATGTTTTCATTGTGGAAAAATCTAATAACTGTTTTTTTCATTGGGCACTCTAGAGTCTCTTTAATTCAGTTGTTCCAATTCTCCTGATACAAACCTGGGGGATTGCATGTACAATTCTCAGAACCAAACTTCTTTAACACTCTAAAGGATTCCCCAACCTTAAATCCTATCCCCAAACCTAACTCTTATGTTGGTGCCATATTTTTTCTTCTTCTAGTAGGGAAATTCAGTTCCAATTTAGTTTAAATATTTTCAAACCCAGATACTTCTTCGTGATTTAAAGTGTTGAAGTCACCAGTCATAGACATTGACTGAGCACCGCGACATAAGGAACCTGATAAAGTGATCTGCGCCGGATCTTGGTTCAGAGCAAAATTCTCCCCTAAGGGATCCAGTCCAGAGTGCCTCCCACTGAATTACCATGCATAACAGTCCACTCCTTCCAAAAGGTAAGCAGGAAGGGAGCAAAAGAACAACTTTACTCACACTCAGACATACACACATACAACCCTCAGCCACACTGAGAATGCCATAAACACACATGCTACTTCCACTTCTCCACACACACAACACTCAGCAAGCACACATAGGCTCACTCAGCTTCCTCTACACATACAGCTCTCTGCCTCTTCCATGCAGACAGAAATCAGCCACTAAACACACTCACACACAGAACATACTGCCTGTAGCACTAAGGAAGCTTAATCTGGCTCTGTATTCAGATGTTAGTGAGTACAGTGAACACACAAAAAAGTTAAGCAAGATACAATTCAGTGTTCATTGGATAGATTATGTTTGTTTATCTCATGCATTCCATTGTCCTATGATTTTGTAATACTTTACTTTTTTTCAATAGACATTCATTTGTTTTCTTTCATTTTACGTTCAGATAAAATTATATTCAATACAAACGATTTACAACCAAAACATACAATTCAAATACACGTTATAAGACTGGTTTAAAAAAAATAAATAAAAATATTCAGGATGCGCTATGAGTCTTAACTCACCTATCTTGCAAATGCACACAAGTCACCTTAAAGCATAGGTTAATCATAGCGACAGAGCCTAGAACAGCTGCTGATCCACCTACATGTCAGCCTCCCCGCTCACTAGTCTAACACCTGACATCACCGAAGATATGTCGGCCTGTTACAGCTTGTTCCTTACATATCTCCAGCCTGTACAATATGGATCTACATATAGGTGCTATGGTTCTTACATATACACCTCACCTGCCTGTAGGCTAACACTCGAAATCTGAGGCACAACTTGCTTGTACCCTACCATACTACTACCACCAAGCTACCACACTGTACTATGCCTGTTTTTAATCACAAAAATTGTGCAATCTATTCCCTACAACAAAACTCTAAAAACTGTGCTGACTATTATATGCCACATTATTTTTATGATGCCTGTTATAAGCTTACGACTGCTATTGTGGCTGAGTAAGCCTACTGTTATACCATGCACAACAGAAAATAAAGAATTTTTTTTTTTTTTTTTAAATTCAGGTTTCTCAGAGCTAGATTTGCCATTAGACAAAGTTGGCAATGCCCACAGCTGCATGTTTCAGAGTACTTGTTTCAACATTTATAATGTGCCTGTTCAAGTCCAAATGGGCTAGTGATGAGAGATAATGGAAAATTGTTTCATACTTACCGTAATTTTCTTTTCCTGATAATTATTAATGGCAGCACATGGGTTAGCTCCTCCCCTCACAGCAGAAAGGACAGGAAATAGAACTTTGAAACTGGTATAAATAGATCCTCCCCCTTCACGTCAGGCAGGGTTTGTAACTAGCTTCACAACTCTTATAGTATATGGGTGGGAACCTAATGCTGCCATGAATAATTATCAGGAAAAGAAAATTACGGTAAGTATGAAACAATTTTCCATTTTCCTGACCATTATTCATGGCAGCATTTACTCATGGGGAATGCCCAAGCAGTATATATCGAGGGAGGGACAGAGTTCAAAAACAGCTAATAGCTATAAAACCATTATTGAGCTGTATAAATCTTAGAAGACTTTACAAAGCCAAACAAGAATCAATAGGAAATTGTCATAAAATCTGCTCAGACAAGATAATTTTCAATAGAGGCTGCAAGGTCAGCAACCTCCTGGCATTCAATATCTGAAATATCCTGAATAAATATAGAGAGTCAGATATGAATTAAGGCCATGATAGCATAAGCTAGAGAAGGAAAATGTCATTCTGATATAAAAATGTAAAACCAAATTGATATCAGCAAATCAGAACCTTGACAAAGGCATAACTTCCAGATATCATACTGGAACAAGCAGATAATGTTGGATGAGAACGGACACACCATGCTATTAAACACGGGGAGAATTACACTGAGAATCCTACTACTTACTGGATGTATTTATTAAATACGATTCACACCGCTTCCTCTTGCCTTGTGAACTACTTACCTGAAGATACAGAAACAAATCAATATCTGCCTGTCAGAAAGAGGCAGAGCCTAGTAGAGAAATAAGAGTCTTATTAAAAACACTGCAACAATGATCCAATGTTGCTAAATTCAGATTCACAACAATACCTCACACCGTGGATGAATTGATACAGCAATGATCAGTCACAGGAGATGAATAAACTAATAACATTACTAGGCAAACGCAAGAAGAATCATACACAGATTAGTTGAGGGGAAAAAAAGAAATATCGGTATGAACCGTAGGAATTGTAGCAACTACTAAATTATAAGTAGGCCAACCATGTCAGTACCTACATTCAAAGACAAACATATTGTAAATAGTACAGATTATGCCAAACAGTATAATCAAATTTATTAGAGACTGTTGTGCAACATAAGTAAGAGATATATAATAGGCAACATACTGATGGGAAGGTGGTAACCAGAGGCACATTATACATTGTGGCAACAGACACATAATAAGCAGGATAGTAGAAGATATTCAGTTATCCTTATGAGAACAACAACCACATACTTACTCTTACCTTATCTTTAGATAGTGAAGAAGTACTTATGACAGAGCCTATGGTGATAATAAGCAGCTTGTTATATCTGCAAGATATCAACACCAATCCAAACATATAATCCACAAGTATTAAATCAATGCAATATTAGGAGTGACCATAACTGATACCGATCTAGGTACAGAGACCCTGTAAAACATATCAGTTAAATGTTTGTCATCAACAAGCTGCATTACATTATATTATGCAGGATGAATCAACCATTTAAAGCCACACATTGGTTGCAAATTCCAGATATAAGGACACCTAGAAGAATCCCCATGAATATCAGAAGAGAGGTCTGTAATGGAACTACCTGTTTAGGGATTTCCTCTATTTTTCAGGCAGCAGGTGAATTTTACCTGAAATAGTAAACCTGGTAGAATGGTCTGGGGACTGGATAGACCTTAAAATACTTGCAATACACAGCATCAAAGTTACCTGGAGCATATGAGCCTAAAAGAATACCTTTATTGCAAAAAGGAAATTATAATGTTCCCCTTCACAACAGGGGAATCTGTCAGACGTTTCTGATCATTAACTCCTTAAGAACCAAAAGCATGCCACCCCTGGCATATACTAAATGGGATTGCCAAACTTTCAGGTCCCCAAGGGATAAAAGAATACTGAATATAAATGTATGCTTCAAGGAAATTAATTCAGATTTAATGAATAAAAGGTTATGACCAGGTGAAAGAAAAAATAATATTAACAGCTTTTAAATCAGGTAATGGCTTCAGCGTTACCTACTTATGAGATCAATTAATAGCCCAATTTGTGCTCCTGCAACCAGTATGATCTACTAAGCAAAGCTGTGTAATGAGCATATATCTGAAGGTTAAACACTGCAACCAATTGAAAAAACATTCCCTATCTTGATAAGAGAGGAGAGGATGCCTGGCAATAGAAAAACTTTTGATAAATGGTCTCATGTATAAATACATAGGAGTGCACACAAAAAGGCCTTAATTTTGTTAAACATTACCATGCTCCCTTTTGGAAATTCAGGTCTCCGTCTCTACTGGGAGAGGCACTCAGACAGGTTCAGTAACACCTGCAATCTATCTGAAGTGGTAAAATGTGTTAATTGCTTATCCTGAAACACCTGTGGGAGAAGGAATCTAATACAAAGCCAAAAGCAGTATGTTTCCTTATCTACTTCATTTATAAAAACTGAAATAGAAAATCCACTGTAGGCAATAATTACTTACCCAGTATAACAGTGCATTTGTATTTGCTAGAATTGGGCAGTGCAAAACAGACCTTAGATCATTTGTATATATTAAATCTACCAATGCCGTGTATAAATTGGGGTTATATAATACTACCAACCTACATACAGATTATATGAATCACATACATTGTGGATGATTCTAACAGCACCTTATGCACAAATATATCAGTCACATATACTGAGTCTGTTTAAACAGTAATCATACATAGCCGACATCTGCTATATACAGTGACACTATGCCTGCACACATATTAAGTTTATATGAGTGAGATAAATTGAGGCTGTTTTCAACAGAACTTCATGCACATATTACACCACTCATATATACTGAGGTTGGGACTAATAACCCACACAAAAAACCTGTATTAGATTGGACTCATAGAGGATGTGTCTTATATCACTCACATATATTGTGTTTCCACTAATACATCAAGCATATAGAGAACAGATACACTGAAGCAATGTCTCCACAACATCTTACATATAGAACATGTAGAGGGCATATACTGAGGCTGTGTTTTCACAGCGACTCAGAGCATATAAAGAACACACACTGAGGCAGAGTATCCAGATCAACTCATACATAGACAATATAGTGGATACATATACTGAGGCTGTGTCCTCATAGTAACTCATACACAGAGCATCTAGTGGATACATATACTGAGGCAGAGTCCTCATTGTAACTCATACATAGAGCCTATAGTGGGTACATATACTAAGGCTGTGTCCTCATAGTAACTCATACACAGAGGATATAGTGGATACATATACTGAGGCTGTGTCCTCATAGTAAGTCATACATAGAGCATATAGTGGATATATATATATACTGAGGCTGTGTCCTCACAGTAACTCTTACATAGAGCATATAGTGGATATATATATATATACACACACACATACACATATACTGAGGCTGTGTCCTCATAGTAACTCATACCTAGAGCATATACTGGACACACACTGAGACTTCATAACAATTCATACATTAGAGCATATAGTGGAAACATACTGATGCTGTACCACCACCAGTTCATGTACAGATACTGAGGCCCAGTGGTCTCCTGTGCAGTATATTCTTCCACTGTCTGCAAAAGCCTGCTTATTTGTGATAATGCACAGATAACAGTAATCAATGCCACATACCTTGATAGAAACAAGTGTGTGTGTGGACTTAAAGTTAGGTTTTTAAAACCTGTCATATACATGTGTGTACCTTAATCAGACACCCAAGAAGGTTATCTTACCTTGGATATTTTTCTGTTTTCAGGCTGTGGAATTCCAGCAGACTTTATACAGCCAGGATATCCATTATTAGCACTCTTTTCATAGTGTCTCATTGCATCATCAGCACTCCTTTGCACAATGCCTCCTTGCATTATCAGCACTCTTTTTGCATTATCAGCACTACTTTGCCCAATGCATACTTGTATTATCACCAAACATCCTTATAAACTTACCTAAATGCTCACCACACAAATCTCCTAAATGTGACCTATTTTTTAGAAGGAAGCATAATCTAAGCAGCTGGACTGAAAGAACAGAGACCCAGGTGCCTATACTAGTTGTAATCTAAATTACTAATGCACTTACCAGAACCGTTACAGGCCTGTGTTTCAGCGGCAAAATGGGGATTTGAACAACTAACAGCCTAAACTGTTTAAACTATAGGCTTCCATCTGTACCCCATATGCCATTCATCATCACCATACAAGGTGGAATACCTAGAATAGGTATACCCCGGTAGTCACAACTCTGTTGGGCCTCATGTATGCAGTGTACCGCTGTCATCCCCTCAGGGAGAGAGATAGGTTAGACTCCTGATTGCTGCAGGAGGTACCCAGGCTGGAAACTCTTACACATGTGCTGTTTGCTGGGTCTTCAGGGATAAGGGCTTAGACTCAAACGGGCCTCGTGTATGCAGTAGACCACTGTCATCACTTCCGAGAGAGATAGGACAGACCCCTGGTTGCTGAAGTAGGAACCCAGGCTGGCAACTCTTACAGATGTGCTGTTTGCTGGGTCTTCAGGGGTAAGAGCCTGAACACTGGCCTGGCTTCATGTAGGCAGTATATCACATTCATCCCCTGAGGGGGTACCCAAGCTGGTCTGTTGCTGGGTTTCAGGGATAAGAGGCTGAACCCTGGCATGCAGTGAACCATTTTCATCCCTTAAGGGAGAGGTTGGGTCCGACCCCCGGTCACTAAAGGGGGTACCCAGGTTTGCAGTATTAACAATAGTGCGTTGCTGGGTCTTCAGTGCTTAGAGGCTGAACCCCGGCATGGCTACAAAAATATTGCCTGGTGAGCATAAACGAAAATCTAGGCCTGCATAAGCAGAACTCCTTCCAAACTGCTGTGAAGGACAGGAAAAAAGACTGCCTGATGGGAAGGGGAGGATCTATTTATACCAGTTTCAGAGTTCTATTTCCTGTCCTTTCTGCTGTGAGGGGAGGAGCTAACCCATGAGTAAATGCTGCCATGAATAATGTCAGGAAAAGATAAATTATTACTGGACAGACATATTGCTCAAATTCTAGGTTTTGTTTTGGTTCAGAAATTGTTCAGAACAATTGCCTCTATCCTGAAGGAGTTAAATGTTTTCAGGCTACCAAAATAAAAATATTTGATTTTGCTATCAGATTAGAAAATTTTGCTTATTCTCTGTCACTGGAAACCATTATAATTTTAAACACTATAAAACAAGTGCAAAAAGATTGTGTTATATTTGGAAAATAAGCATATTCAATGGTTTTATTAGAATTCAAGTGAACAAGATTTGCTAATCTGCGGAGAGAAACTAGAAGTGCTAGTGACATATGTTGTTTAATTATCCTGGAGGTAATTTGGAAAGCTGAAACACAATTGATACTCATTAGAAATTCTGGCATATTCTCTTTATCCAAGTTACATCTGAAAAATAAATTAGGAATTATTTTAGAAATCTAAAAAATACACAAAAATCAGTAAAGTATGAAGAAAAGCTAAGATGGTACTAACTCACTTGATCAACTCCTTTTCAACCTAGAATGTAAACGACCTTCTTTTACTGGCTGAGATTTTCTTTTAGCTATCACAGAGTTCATTTGTGAAGCAGAAGGTCTGTAAATATATCAGCTGCATGGATTTCAGAGTGTGAAGATGAAATCGTATATCTCCTGGCTTTTAATAACACATAGATGTAGCATGCCTGGAATGGGCACAGAGAGAAACTCACAGAACCAGTTATCTTACTGCCACAAGAATTGTGCTGGATTTTGTCCCCATCCTAACATGCATTTGAATAGAACTTGAATATTTTGGTGTTTCTAAAACATAATATAATGATAAAGTAACTAGTAAACTAATCTTAAGTAAAGAGACTGGGGTGAGGTGGGGCTTGGAGACTAATAATTAAACTTGTGCATAGTTATAAAATTCAGTTCGGCCGAACCACTATCCCAAAAATTTAATTTAGTTCGGGACCTTCAACACTCAAAAATGTGTTGTTTGGCTAGTCCAAGTGGCTTTGAAAACTATGAAGAAAAGTTTTTGGACAAACCAATATGTATGAAAATGGACCAATTGGTGTATATAATTAATGTTATATATGCTCTTGCCATTTAGCATTTGGTTCTCAGTTCATGTGAGAAATATAAGCAATAAAGGGAAAAGGTTGAGGAGCAGTTATATATATGTATATATTTACTATATTTGAAACTTATCACTTAATATATGAATAAAATAAAAATGTAGTAACTGTCCCCCAGCCATCAATCATCTTTTTCACCAATAATCAATTTTTTGGTGCCATGGCCAGAACTTCAAATTCCAAATCAAATGATATGTTTAGTGATAATGCTTGCTGTTTGCTCATTTATACGTCCATATGATGCTTCTAAGATTCAGAATTAGGCCAAACAGCCAATCAACTTAAATTTAAATGAATGGCAATTCAGACGAAATCAAATACACAGGCCTAGCAATAATCAATGGTGTTTGAAGTATTTGGAACAATATTGGGTTCTAATTTAAAAAAATATCACAAGAACTATGGTACTATTCTAAGCATATGAAAAATATAAAAATACAGTGGCCTAAAAAAAAGTGTCCACTTAACCCTGCAGCTGGCAATTTTGCAGTTTTAGAGAAGCTACCAGGCAGCCACTAAACAAGCTTCGTGCTGTTTCAGCTCCGTGAAACAACTCTGGACATCCTCCTTTTGTGCATGAGAATGTCCAGCATCTTCAAAAGCCCCATAGTATAACATTGATTTAATGATTTCCTAAGGGGAACGCCTAATGCACACGCAACATTTGTCATGCATGCGGATTCATTTCCTCCTCACAATGACGTCTGAGGAATCATGGACCGAACCAGCAATGAGGGACCTCTGCGCTGGGGTAAGAGGAGTGTTTAAAGAGTTACTCCTAACACTATAATGTTCCTTTAAAATCTGGTTTTATATTCGACCAAGTTGCCCAAATGATTATATTGTTCTTGTACATATTGAATATATAATTCAAATGTTCAAAGTAAAGGTTTGATAAAGTATGACTGCAACAAAAGCTAATTAGAGTTGAAAACTGGTTTACCTTGTGTCCAATTAATGAAATAATATTGGGGGTTCAGGTTAGAGTTATTTTGACTTACCGGGTATATAAAGCACTCAAACATTTTGAGTTTTCTATTCACGAAAAGCATCTGTTGATGTGAACATTACATCACAAAAAGGACCGCTCAGAAGACCTGTGATTAGGTCTCTAAAGGTTACAAAGTTATCTGAAAGAGTTTAGATATTCATCTGTCCACTGTTAGACTAATTGTTTATAAATGGAGACAATTTAGTTCTGTGGTTACTCCCCTTAGAAGTTGTCAGCCAACATAACTCAAAGGGCACACCCGACAATTTTCAATGAGGTAGTTGGGTAATGCAGTAGGACAATGATCCTAAGCATTGATGTAAATCCACTACAGAATGGCTTCAAAGACATTCAACTTTTTGGCATGGCCCAGTCAGAGATGCTGTGGAATAAGCTCAAGAGAGCTGTTCACACCAGACATCATAAGAATATGGCTGACCTAAAGCAGTTATGTAAGAAAGAGTTGTTCACAATTCCTCCTGAATGTTGTTCAGGTTAAATCCACAGCTACTGGAAATGCTAGGTTGAGGTTATTACTGCTAAAGGAGGATCAACTGGCTATTAAATTCAAGTGTTCACTTTTTCAACAGCACTGTGAGTGTTTAATGGAATGTGTCCAATAAAGACATGATTGATTACAACTGTGTGTTGTTTGCTTAAGAATATTTTATTTGTCTACACTTATGGCTTTGTTAAAGATGAGATGACATTTTATGGCCAAGTCATGCAGAAAACCAACTGTTTTCAAAGGATCTGCATACTTTTTCTTGCCACTGTATGTACCATTTATCATTAACTTACTTAAATGTAAATTTATCACAATAGTTAAACACTACTCACTACACATATTTTATACTTTGCAATAGTTATACAATTAGAGTAAACTTTCTTTAGCAAAGTTTAATGATTTGCAATCTAAAAAAGCAATGATACAGTTATAATTGGATTTTCAAAGCTGTTCTACCAAAGATGCAATAGTCAACTGAACTGTCAATTGTACAGAAACAACAAAAACTGAACAAAACACGTTTGAATTATTTTGTAAGGAACATCTGACTTTCTAGTTGTTCTATGCACTGGCTTTCTGTTTGAAACTGATTCTGTTATTTTCTAAGTTTTTGGCTATTACTTCTAGGGTAAATGCCCAAAGAGATTGGCAGAAATTATAACCATTTTTAAAGGAACACTGTAGTGTTAGGAATACAAATGTATATTTCTACTGCTATAATGCCCTAGTCATCATTTAGGTGACCAGGCTAGCACTGCAAGGGTTATAAAGGTAGTTACTAACCTTTTCTCCCTTGCAGCTCTATCATCTAGTGCTCTACTCAACCTTCGCCGAGATTGAGGAATTTAGGTAAGCATTGGGCAGCAAGTGCGCCTCGCATGGCAAAATACAACAAAGTGCCAAACAGATGGTCTCTCTGAGACCATCTGATTGAAATGCATTTTGTAGCAGAGCTCCCTGTACCCCTGGCTGGAACAGAGGACAAACCGCAGAAATTCTGCCCACAGTCGCCGTGGCTTGACTGGGATCCTGGAACCACTCCCTCCTGGAGCCGAATTGGGAACTAGCTCTATCCACCCCCAGGCATGGGATGAGACTCAGTCCTGGGAGCTCTAGTGCTTACAAGGACTTTCCCCATTGAATCCTCCACACTGGAACATTGATTAGCCCTTTCCCCTCCCAGTAACCAGACGACACATAGTTCTGGGAGTACAAGCTGGAATGCTTTAATCTGTCCAGATGGCCTGCTTTTATACAATTCTGAACACAGTTAAACACGTCCCTGACACTCCCACAGAAACAAGATAATCCCTCTCCTGGACCTGAGAGGGGACTAGTTACCAGTCCCAAACTCCTCCCCTGTGCCTGAGAGATAATTGAATCAGGAACTGAACTAAATCAATTATCTCCAGACACAAAAAACCCACAATTCACAGACATCCAAAAAATACATAAACCCCCCCACCCCCCCCTAAAAGTTACATCCCCTGATAGCCCCGATCTGGTTGACCAACATATTCAAAAATCACTCAGATCGGTTCAGGGTTTGGGATTTTCATAGAAGCCATATTTTTGACCGACCGTGCACATGGTCCTATGCCCAAAACAGTTGAAATCAGTGCTTACGGTCGGTCAAGTTCGGTAGTCTTTTACAGGTTTCCCTGCAGGGCCCATAGTCTGTGGGTAGGAGGCTGGCAAGCAGGCTCCTCCAGGAGCTCGTAGCAAACTCACGTGGGAAGGGGAGTTTGTCACACAGGTTTACTCCACTATTTTGGTGGAAGAACATCTAGTGGCTGTAAGTATAGCAGCCACTAGAGCCAAGTTAACACAGCATTGAAAACATTGCTTTTCTGGCAGGACAGCATTGTTTTCAGCTACAGGGTTAAAACAGAAGGGGCATGGCTGTTAGGCTCATGTTGATGTCAATAATTATTATTTTTTTTTTTAAAGGAACATTAGTCTATGAAAGCATAGGAGGTGGTCTGGTGCTTGGCCCGATGAATTAAAACCATCAAGAGCTTATTTCCTCCAAACTAGGGGCATCAGTCTGACAAATAGTATTCTAGGAAACCTTGCTTGCTTGTTTTTTTCAGCAGTTCAGGGAACTCTCAGGAATTAGGCAAATAGGAGATCTATTTGATTTCTACAGATTTCTACAGAGCTTTGTTCATAAGTAAACTTCTCATTCCTTTTTATCATATTGGCAATTTCATTGCTTAGCAACGCCAGTATCTTAATCTAAACATGTGATAAGTAAGTTTTGAAAATTATTTATTCAACATTCTGTGCAGGGGCGAACTGACAACTCACAGGGACCTCAGGCAATTGGTGATCAATCCCCTCCTGGAGCACTTTTTTTTGGGCGACTAGTACTCTTCTCTCCATTCTTTGTGCGACTCCCACACAGATATTATGTGCGTTCTGCCCAACAACGATAATGGGCATGTGAGAGCCGCACAGTCATGACTCCAGAGCCGGCGCTGCCTATAGGCGACTTAGGCAGTCACCTAGGGCACAGCTTTTAAGGGTACACCCTGCACTGCCAGTGCAGTGCCCCTCGTGCTACAGCCAGGGTTGCGCCCCCAGAGTAGGCGCAAGATACGAGTCACCCAGCAGGAGGGAAGCACACAGTGCTCAGTCCTACCTGTCACTCAGTATAGCGTTGCAGGGTGGCACGGACCAAGGTACAGGAGCTTCCTGTACCCGGCCTGACTGACAGGAAGTGCTTAGTCAGTAAGCACTTTCTGTGGTTCCATCCGGGTACAGGAAACAAAAGCTCCTGTCTTATTAGCCACGCCACGCTGCGCAGGGAGGTAGGAGAGACCACAGGGGAAGGAGAGACCTCAAGGGGAGAGGGGGAGGGAAAGACCACAATGGGAGGGAGGGAGAGGGAGAGACCACAAGGAGAGTGGGGGGAGAGGGAGAGACCACAAGGGGGGAAAGTAAAAGACCGCAAGTTGAGGGGGGGAGAGGGAAAAACCACAAGGGGAGGAGGGAGAGACCACCATTGGAGGGGTGAGAGATCACAAGGGGAGGGGGGAGTGAGAGAGAGACCACCAGGGAGAAACCACCAAGGGAGGGAGACAGAGACCACCTGGGGAGGGGAAAATAGAGACTACTTGGGGAGGGAGACAGAGACCACCTGTGGGGAGAGACCACCAGGAGACCACTAGGGAGGGAGAGATCACCAGGGAGGGTGGGGGAGAGAGAGACCAGGGGGAGGGGGAGACCACCAGGAGGGGGGGAGGGAGACCACCAGAAGGAGAGAGGGAGAGACCACCAGGGGAGGGAGGGAGACCACCAGGGAAGTGGGAGAGGGATAGACCACCAGGGGAGGAGAAGAGAGAGAGACCACCAGGGATGGGGGAGGGAGAGACCACCTGGGGAGGGGGAGAGAGAGTCAACCAGGGGAGGGACCACCAGGGGAGAGACCAACAGGGGAGGGGGGAGACCACCATGAGAGGGGGAAGGGAGACAGAGACCACATGGGGAGGGGGAGAGAGAGACCACCAGGAAAGGAAGGGGGAGAGAGACCACCAGGCGAGAGGGGGAGAGACCACCAGGAGAGGGGGGGAGAGACCACCAGGAGAGGGAGGGGGATAGAGACCACCAGGGGAGAAGGGGGGAGAAAGGCCACCAGGGGAGAGGGGGGAGGGAGAGACCACTAGGGGAGGAGATTTGACCATTAAGAGAGACTGAGGAAGGGGTGAAAGAGAAGATAAAAAATATACAAACAAATTATATTAACAAAATAAATCTAATTATAATAAAGAGCTGTTCTCCTCTCAGCCCCAATCCTACCCCCACAAATCCTCTCTTTCACACTACACACATACACAATGCATCCTTACACATACACAGAAACACACAATGCATCCCTACACACATACCGAAACATATAGTGAATCCTACAGACACAAAAACACACCATGCTTCCCTTACACATTCATGCTTACACACAATGCATCCCTTACACAGACACAATGCCTCCCTCACAAACACACACACACACTCACAATGCAGCCCTTGCACACACAATGCATCCCTTACATAAAAAAACACACAATGCATCCCTTACACACACACACACACACACACACACAGACACACAATGCATCTTACACACACTCAATACACCCCTTACAGACACACACACTGCATCCCTAACATATACAGAAACAAACCTTGCATCCCTTACACATACAATCACAGATTCACACAATGCACACACAAACACACACTGCTTTCTATCCCTACACACAAACACACTGCATCCCCTATACACACACACACACCGCATCCCGTACACAAACTGGTATTCCTATACACTACATTCCATAAGAACGCGCACACACATTACATCCTCTACAATAACACATAACATATCCCCTACACACATACACTCCACTCCCTGAAAGCGAACTCATGTGTGGGTCATGTAGGTGGACTTATGGGCGGGCCTTGTAGGTATACTCATGGTCAGGCCCTGTGGATCCAGACATTGAGCTGTGTAAGGGGCCCCACAAAAATGGAGCTGCTTCCTGTTTCACTGATTTTTTTCTGAGAACTGTTACAAGATAGCCAGAGAGTCTGTTCTACACCAGACCAGTGGAGCCAGACTGCAGCCTGAGCCCATCATCAGTCTCTTGTCCTCATCTGGTGGTAAGTAGGCAATCCAGTATATTATTAGTGGCACTAATCTTAATTTACCTCACATTAAATGGACACTGCAGTCACCAGAACCACTACAGCTTAATCTAATGGTTCTGGTGTCTATAGCCTGTCAGGCTTTTTAATGTAAACACACTGCCTTTTCATAGAAAAGACACTGTGTGCAGCACTGGCGTTAGCTCATATGGCAGATCATATGGGTGGGACATTTGATGTCATATAGTAGGCAGAGCATATGGCGTGGGTGGCAAATTTTAGTTTGCCTAGCGCGGCAAAAATCCCACTTACATTGATCACAAACATGGACAAATTTACTTTTAAGAGGTTAATCTAACCATAAACAGTGTTTTAATAAAACTATGTTTTTGGATGGAGTAACTATTTCTCCCCCCAATTAAACTAAAGAAAAAAAATGTATTACCATAATGACATCACAAACAGTGTCCCCCACATGTGCCACCATATAAGTAGCGCCCAAACACGTTTGTAGGCTATTTGTGGGGTTGCATGTATGAACTGCTGCTAGTGATGCTGTGTTCCTGTATGTCAAAGTGTTGTGTTAGCAATAATTTTTCTTTTCTTGTATTACCAATTCTACAGTGTTGCAGAATATTTTGGTGTAGCTGTATGCAGTATTGCAATGGTGTTGATGTTGCTTGTGATGTATATGTGTAGGGAAGCTGCATGTGGGATTGAGTGCATTCAGTGGGGCTCCTTCTGGGTTTGCATGTGTGGGCTGTTTGCAGTGCAGTACATGAGTGGAGAGGACTGGTTGTGTTGCAGGGTGTGTGGGATAGATGCTGTATTACTAGGGCTATAGTGTGTGTGTTTGTTTAGATAAAAGAAGCTCTACTGTGTGGGGTGGATATAAAGACTGACCATTAAAAAAAAAAAGTGCAAAAAACATTAATAAAATTTGGATAGTGCAAATTATAAAAAATATAAAAACTATTATATATATCAAAGGGAGAAGTTGCACCTATAAAGTGTAATAGCCTATAAATACACATAAAAAAGGGAACATCAAAAGGTGACATAGTAATAAAAGCTGCCTTATTTGGTTTGACCTATACAAGTCTAATGTTACTCTTTATCTGCCAGCTGATCTTCAGGAGTAGAGAGGAAATCATGACATTTCCCAACCCCTGGCCCCACCTCTTCCTCCTCACATGTACAGCACCGCAAAAGGGGAGGAGACCTGGCAGTAAGAACACTCGACAAAACAGCAGGTCTCACTGAGAAGGCAAGGGAAGGGGAGGTGGTCACGTATAGTGCGATAGGTTGCAGGAGCCCTGCAACCTATTACTATAATATGTCAGGAATTCAGTTTTTCTGGCTGGGGAGATCTCTGAGCATGGCTATTTAGTCGGCCAGGCCCCTGACTGCCTCCGGCCCTGCATGACTATTCTACCCGAGTGGTCAGTCCGCGCCTGATTTTGTGTTATGTACAACTTTATCTATATAAAGTCAAGTGTGCCTTTGGCTCATTTACAATAATAGTTTTGAGAACTTATTTTAACTCACTAAGTGCTACATGCACTAATGTCTAATGCTCAAAAGCACAGCATATCCCTTTCACTGTTTATGGAGAAAAAAAATACAGCTTTTTTTAGGTCATTGAAAAATTCACTCACATGGAAAGACCTCAAATTCCTTTAACGTCTGCATTATTTATCGTTTAGCCCTTAGAAGATGAAAAAAGCCACTCAACAGCTAAAAAGAATCTTTGCACTAGCTGCAAGCTTTTATTTTTCCTTTGAATTCTTGCTTTCAATATTGAAATACACTGACAAGTATATTGTACAGGTACATGGGTCACTGAGGAATACCATATCCATGTTAGACTAATGCTTGTCGGAAACGTACAGTTTTTTTTTTTTTTTTACTAAACTGAAAATTCATAGTTAATTCAAACTGAATTTCAAGTTTAAGGCCAAAGTATCCAAACCAGAAGCATAGCTGACTTGCATATATTTTACAGTTCAGCTAATTTGAACTTAAATTTGAAATCTATTATGAATTCACTTTGAATTCCCACAATTCTCTGTTTAGAGAATAACCCTGTATATTAAATAGATATAGTTATTGACTATTAATGAGTATTATGTATCTAAAAAAATATATGTGATATATAATGGAGAGAATGTTTCAAATACATTTTGCTTTTAACCATTTATTTAACTTTTCTTTCTGGAAAGGGGTACTTTTATTTGTTTTACATCTGTTTTATTAAACATTCTAGCTTCTTCTGCACCACTTCTGATTAAGCAAGTTTATACTAAAGTATGATGATAAGAGCAGTTAAATTACCCTTTACTGGAAAAGTGCACGGTCCTGCTTTGCTCTATAGTGCAATCTTTTTTTTTTTTTGCAATCTGCAATCTGGCTTCTATTGCTAGTGAAGGCAGGGAATAATCTAATCGTATTGATGTTTTTGATTGGGTAACTAAAATAATAGATCAGGGTGGTGCAGTAGATATTGTTTACCTAGATTTCAGTAAGGCTTTTGACACTGTTGCACATAGAAGGCTTATAAATAAACTGCAATCTTTAAGTTTGGATTCCACTATTGTTGAATGGGTAAGGCAGTGGCTGAGTGACAGGCAATAGAGGGTTGTAGTCAATGGAGTATATTTGAAGCATGGGCTTGTCACCAGTGGGGTTCCTCAGGGATCTGTACTTGGACCCATTCTCTTTAATATTTTTATTAGTGATATTGCAGAAGGTCTTGATGGTAAGGTATGCCTTTTTGCTGATGATACTAAGATATGTAACAGGGTTGATGTTCCAGGAGGGATTAGCCAAATGGCAAATGATTTAGGTAAACTAGAAAAATGGTCAGAGTTGTGGCAACTGACATTTAATGTGGATAAGTGCAAGATAATACATCTTGGACGTAAAAAAACATGGACAGAGTACAGAATATTTGATAGAGTCCTAACCTCAACATCTGAGGAAAGGTATTTAGGGGTGATTATTTTTGATGACTTAAAGGTAGGCAGACAATATAATAGAGCAGCAGGAAATGCTAGAAGAATGTTTGGTTGTATAGGGAGAGGTATAAGCAGTAGAAAGAGGGACGTGCTCATGCCATTGTACAGAACACTTATGACAACTCACTTGGAGTATTGTACGCAGTAATGGAGACCATATCTCCAGAAGGATATTGATACTTTAGAGAGAGTTCAGAGAAGGGCTACTAAACTGGTTCATGGATTGCAGGATAAAACTTACAAGGAAAGGTTAAAAGAACTTAACATGTATAGCTTGGAGGAAAGATGAGACGGGGGGGTGTGATAGAAACATTTAAATACATAATTGGAACCAACACAGTAAAGGAGGAGACTATATTTAAAAGAAGAAAAACTACCACAACAAGAGGACATAGTCTTAAATTAGATGGGCAATGGTTTAAAAACACAGTAAAGGAGTTTAAGCATGCGTGGGAAAGGCATAAGGCTATCCTAACTATAAGATAAGGCCAGGGACTAATGAAAGTATTTAAAAATTGAGCAGACTAGATGGGCCGAATGGTTCTTATCTGCCGTCACATTCTATGTTTCTATGTTTCTAATAAGTCCACATTAGTCCAGAGAGAGGTGTTAAAACATCCTAAAGAGGTTTGACATCTTACCATGGGAAGGTGCCAGGACACATTTACAGAATTTGGTCTCTAAGTTTATTAGCAATCATGGAAATCAGAATTCTCATACAGACGTACATATTTTTTGTAGAGTAGACAGCCATGCAATCCTTCGGGAGTTACCATTTGTTTTTTAAGACTCCAACAACTTTCAATTATTTTTTATTAATGGGATTATTTCTAGGGTAAATTTAACTGAACCAATTGTTTTTTATTTTTATATATTATGTGTGAAAATCAAAATTCCTGTAAAGTCCTAGTTCAAACATGCTCAATCTTCCACGATTCTAGCTTTGTAAAATATGCAACATAGAAAATATGCACAATAACCAGAAGCAGTTGTGAATGAGATTACAATACGGTTAGTGTTGTGGATCCAAGGGAATACAAGAAACACATTCAAGAAGGTATAATTGAACAATGAATTGTAGTAAATTGAAAATTGAATTGCAAAATGTTGTCCTATATAGATAATGTGTAATAAAAAAATAATAATTCTAACACAGCTATAGTCACATCTGGGGTGTTTTGCAATTCAGTTATAATTTTTTCACTATTACCTGCTTCAGTAAAAACCTGCAATATTGTAATTCTTAAGATGTATAATAGTGGCTCTTTGAATGGATGACAGCCACTTGTCTGCAAGATTCCAGGTATGACTAGCCTGAGGCATAGTGACAGACAGAAGTAGAATCAAGTATAGACTTTTATATGACACTTATGTGATGATGATCGATCATATGTCATATTGTGAAAATTGAAATCAGATATTCTTATCTTCTCATTTTATCATATAACAATTGATTTCACAGAAAAAGCAAAGTACTTATTTACATGTTTCTTTTTAAACTCAAAAAATTGGGAATTAAATATAAATTGGGAGAATTATAGCTCATAAGTATATTCAATAGACACTATAGTCACGAGAACAACAACAGCTTATTGTAGTTGTTCTGTAGTCTATAGCCTCTCGCTGCAGGCATTTTGCTGCAAACACTGACTTTTCCATTAGCCACCCCTCATACGCCCACTAGAGGTGCTTCCTGAGATTAGTGCTGGACAGTGTGCAGCACTGCCGTTCAACATCTCTATGCTGTGCATGGAGACACTGAACACTCCCCATAGAGATGCTTATTGGCTAGAGCAATGTTTGGCCCTGCCGCCACCCTGCCTCCTTTCCTATGGGAAAGCATTTTGACTGGGTGAGATCATGAATTCTGATGATGTCACCCAAGAAGGTGGATTGTGGGTGGGGCCAGTGCTGGCAGTCCCGCGCAGTGCTGGAAATAAGGTATGTTTTCTTATTACTTAAAGCGGGCAAGGGGGAGGAGGGCAGGGACCCTACATGTGTTTTACACTATAGGGTCAGGAATACACATTTGTGTTTGTGACTCTATAGTATTCCTTTAAGTAGAAAGGTAAAAGGTATAACATGGAGAATGTGAAGTCTAAACCACAATCACTGTTTTATAACTTTACATAATGTCATTTACATTATAGTTTGTAAGTTATAACTAAGCACTCTTAAATCAACTAAATAATATCAGAATTAACTAAGAGGTTATAGACTATAAAGTAAATTATCGTAAGGTTTGTGAACAATATTACTACATGAAACCAACAATTACATTATTTACTTTATCTTTCAAGTCAGTGAAAAGTTTTTCTTTTTTAGATAAATGTCAATTTCAAAAGAAGTTAATGTCACGGGAGGCAGTCCGTATACCAGAATCCTGTGCCTGATATAGTTGTTTTTGGAGTCTTCTGTCACGGGAGGCGGTCCGTATACCAGAATCCTGTGCCTGATATAGCTGTTTTTGGAGTCTTCTGCGTGGAAGTGGATCAGTAGGGCCTGGTGCATGGTAAATGCCCCCTGGTGTTGAGCACCAGCGTTTGTGCGGCCACAAACCAATACCCTGTTGCAGCTTAGCGGATGTCTCAGCAGAAATATGCTGAGATGTATCCACTACTAGAAACAAGGCAATGCTAGGATAGACACCAAATATGAAAACAAGACAAAACTAGTAGAACCCAGAACCAGAGAAGGATAGAAAGCTAAACCCAGAACATGTACACAATGCATAAGGGAAACATAAACAGAATATGGGCAGGACAGGACTGTACATGGACTGGGAATACAATATAAAACAAGACAAGATACAATAGGCAAAAAAAGAGGAGACAAAACTAAGTACTATATATGTAAAACATTTAGACATACATAAATGGCCAAGATGTATGCAGCCCACCACTGCGTCAAAGTCCTCCAATTACGGTAGGTTCCTATCTACCTAGGTATGCATGACTAAATAAACAATAATAAAACACACACAGCACTTACCTGCAAGAAAGGGCAGAGGACATGGAGCAACTGCCAGCAGGAAACAACTGAAACAAAAAGGATAAATGGAAAAGGAACAGGTGTGGCAACATAAAACAAACATTTAAAGGAATCCAAGAGACTGGGAATTCCAGGAACGGAATACAGGAATAAACCCAGCATAAAGAAAACCAGACACAGAATAGAAAACCAGAAAAACCAAGAAACACTAAACAAGAATTGTAAAAAGAGTACTGGATACCAGAAGCCAGGGCTAGACCTCTGAACAAGACAGAATAGGTCCTGACAGTTAAAACAATATGTAAACAATGGTGTTATCGAACGCAAATACAAACTTATTTTTTTTTCTGTAAAACACCATAAGGTTATTGTTTATCTTCTAATAAAAACCATGTTTTTGACCAACATGCTCAGCATTGTTGTTTAGACTTTCTGTTCATCGACCATCAATCATATAGTGTGTTTTAAGATGTGCCTGCATCCTTATTAGTTGGTAGAAATCCATTTTTTTTTCACAGAAGATATTTTGGAAAGGTCATATTGTACAAGAACAATTACTATTGAAAGATATTGACTGTCATGAGAAATGTTGCTTGAGCTTTAAAAACAATAAGGAAAATCTGTTCTTTGCTTCCACACAAAGCTTGTAATATGGTTTAGTCTTATTTGCGCTTGCAGGATTTTAGAAACATTTAGTTAAAACGTCCAGAACCTGATGATTGCATGTGTAGTTTTATTCTGTAGGTCTTCAGTTGGGGAAAGGTAAAATGACAAAGTATTTTGTTGACAAATTAAATATCCCTCTACAAAAGAGATTGTATGTTAGTTTATATTCTTTACAAATTTTGACACACAGACATTTGTTTAGTTACAATCTACAATTTGTCCAAATTTGGGCAAATCGGATTTTTCAAACAAATTCCCAAACTCTGATACGAACTGGATCACAAATCTATTTAAATGTGCAATGGGCTAACATGTTCATTTTTATTCATGATTTGGAATTCTGACGTTGATGCCAGAAAAAGTGATGATTGTTGGACATAAAGATGATTTATGGCTAGGAGACAGCTAGTAACTGTTAATTCACAGATCAAGTGAGAAAGTACCAATTGAAGTTATATACAGATATAAATTAATTTTTTTTACAGCACCTCCTCTCTTTCTATTGGTTACTACATCTCACTTGATCTGTGAGCCAAATGGCCGGAAAATGTGCCAGTGTACATTACCTATAAGCATACGTATATTATGTGTATATTTGGCAATAAGCTTACTGACAGATTTTCACATTCTGTTGGTTTGTCTGATTAATTTTTCCAAATCTTTTTTCGTTACTGAGATTCAGATGAGCTGAACCACCATATATCCAAAATTAGTCCAACCAATTTTATTTAAAAAAGTAAATATGGATATCATGGGCTAATTTATAAAACACCTGCTACCTGCTAGTAATTGAGATAAGTTAAGTTTCTCTCTTGTGCCTTATTTGGATTTAATTTTCTGGAGGTCTAATTCAAAAGCTCCCAAGTGTCCCTGAAAGTGAACGTTAGAGAAAGAGCCAGACTTATTAGTAAAAACCAAACCCAGACAAACATTTCTTCTAAAGTGTAAAAAGTACAGCGCTAGATAAGATTCAATGAACTTATTGAACAGGGCTTACTCATATATTTTAGACATGAGTAAATGGTTTTTCACCTATATAAAAAGAAAAAAAGGAATTACAATAGTGCAGTATTGATAACATGAATTTAAAAGGAAAATTGGTGAGGGAATAAAGAAATGCTTACAATTGTGGAGCCTTTTCTACATAATGGCACTGAATGTAAACATTTTATGTGCCTTTTGATTGAAACACAACTTCTGTGGATCACTCAAAATCCTCCAGTAAGGTATATATAAGATAGGAAACACAAAATGCAGAGAATAGTGCAGTATCCTAATATCACATAGGTGGCATAAAGATATGATTGTCTGCTCACCTTTTTCTGGGGCCCATAATATGCTGACTCCAAATTTAACACAATATGTCAAATAACAGCCCGAAATAAAAAAACATACAAAATTATTTTGAGTAGTGTCTTTTAGGCATCCAGGATGCGTTTCGCCCAATATTTGAGCTTTTTGAAATGGTACAGTCTGGATTTGTGATTAACTAAAATACTGCAAATAAATTCTGAATGTCATAAATGTAGTGAGACATTTAAGAGTGGACAGGAAAATGATAGGTTGGTCTCCAATGACTGTTTGGATATTTCTAAATCTGTTTAACTTATTATTTTGTTTGTTTTGTTTTTATTGAATTTTATCACATCTTTATGTGCAAACATTCATGTGCAACACAGATAGGTTACAAAGCGTAACAAAAACAAAGTTGCAGTATATGGGTGAAAATATAAAACAGTTTACACCATGGGTCATCAACCTGGTCCCTACCGCCCACCTGGAATCCTAAAACGCCCACTGGTTGGCGGTAGGGACCAGGTTGATGACCCATGGTGTAAACTGTTTTATATTTTCATCCATATACTGCAACTTTGTTTTTGTTACGCTTTGCATAATCCTCCCTCCATCCAGAGAGATGAACGTTCTATTCATCTCTTGCGCACTTAGCAGGAAGTGCTAGGTTGCAGATTCGAATGCATGAAAGCGCCAGCGTGTGTGCCTAAATGCGCATGTGCGCCCACATCGCGTGCGCGTACGCCTGTACAAATGCGTGCTCTCATGAACGAGTGTAACACACCGGTAGAGGAAGGGGAGTAGTTGAAGTAGGTAGGGAAATACACAATAGCATGGAGTGGAGTACTTGGAAAATAGGAGAAAGAAGGAGCAGAGTATTTGTAGAATAGGAGAAAAAAGAGCAGAGTACTTGTAAAGAAAGAGTAGAGTACTTGTAGAAAAGGAGAAAGAAGGAGCAAAGTACTTGTAAAAAAGGAGAAAGAAGGAGCAGAGTACTTGTAGAATAGGAGAAAGAAGGAGCAGAGTACTTGTAGAATAGGAGAAAAAAGGAGCAGAGTACTTGTAAAGAAAGAGCAGAGTACTTGTAGAAAAGGAGAAAGACGGAGCAAAGTACTTGTAAAAAGGAGAAAGAAGGAGCAAAGTACTTGTAGAATAGGAGAAAGAAGGAGCAGAGTACTTGTAAAAAAAGGAGAAAGAAGGAGCAGAGTACTTGTAGAATAGGAGAAAGAAGGAGCAGAGTACTTGTAAAAAAAGAGTAGAGTACTTGTAGAAAAGGAGAAAGAAGGAGCAAAGTACTTGTAAAAAGGAGAAAGAAGGAGCAGAGTACTTGTAGAATAGGAGAAAGAAGGAGCAGAGTACTGGTAAAAAAGGAGAAAGAAGGAGCAGAGTACTTGTAGAATACTAAAAAGAAGCAAAATAAAAAATATAAAAAGGAAAAGGAGAGAATTGTTGTTGGCTAATAATAAGTGGGCTACCTAGCTTCCTGCTGGGCATTGCTATTAGGAAGGTAAAAAAATAGAAAAAAGGGGGGGAGGGATTCTGATGCACGGATGATAAATCATATTATGAGCAAACAGAGAAATCGTCTAAATATCACCAAAAGAGCAGAACTTTGTTTGTTTCTTACGAAAATCGAACCAGATATGAAATATTTGTTCTTGCAGCATCAGCCTCAAGGATCTCATTAATTACTAGTAAAGGTAATTTCAATTTACTTTGTTTTCTCATTAAACTTTATAAAGTTAAAAACATTATAAACATGCATAAAGTAGAAATAAAAAGATAAATGTACGTACAATTTTTTATATATATATATATATATATAAAACACCCTACTTTCTAAAAAATATTCTGCACTTACGAGAAAACTGGTGGGGGGGTAGGGAAATTTTTCCATCAAGAAAGATGCATTAGTGGGAGGTAGATAGAAAAAGGTTGACTACCCCTGGTTTACACGTTACAATCAAGGTAGTACATGAGTACAGTAATATTCATACACCAGTTTTACAATACTGTGAATGTTGTAAATATAGTACATTTATACATGCAGAAATAATGATGTGAACCTAATTCATGCTAGTAGGCGCCAGGTCGGTTAGTTTTGGAGTTTGACATACCCTTGATGCTTGAGTTGAAAAAGACCATATATGATGTTGGTCAGGGTGGAATTACGTAAGTGATAGTGAGTTGGAATGACCTCGAGCTTGCAAAAAGCTGTGTGTTGTATGTTCTGGTCAGATAGGGATCAGCCCTGGTTGTAGAAGCAACGTGCTTGTGAGATTAATGTAACAGGTGAGTGGTAGTTGTGAAAAAGTACAAAACAGAGTTAACAGCGCTAGAGAAACCAATACTAGAAAGGAGGTATATTAAAAGCAGCAAACCTAAAGTAGGGCTCCCTCTATGCCCTACTGACAGAAATAATACAAGAAATTAAAAGAGAAAGCTTGTGGCAAAGAAAAAACTATTTACTGAGAAAAAAAAAAAGAATAATATATTTATTTGTGTATATATATATATATATATATATATATATATACAATACTGCAATACTCTGGTATTTTGGAAATGTATATATATGTAATGCCAAAATACCAGAGTATTGCAGAATGCAATGTTACCTTTTTTATTGGACTAACATACCTCTCTTCCTCATGTCTTAAAGGGAAACTCCAGTGCCAGGAAAACAATCCATTTTTCTGGCACTGCAGGTCTCCTCTCCCTCCCACCTCCTAATCCCCGCTAACTGAAGGGGTGAAAACCCCTTCAGTCACTTACCAGAGGCAGCAACGGTTCCTCTGCCACCGGATTTTTTATTTACTTAATTTACTTATTTATTATTTAAAATATATAATTATATAAATATATTACTATTAAAATACCCCTTATAATGATGGTGTGTGTACATATTTTATATATATATATATATATATATATATATATATATATATTAAAATATATATATATATCATCAGTGAAAGAGCATTTTTTGAGAAAAAGGCAAACAACAAATATGAATGCTAACTTTGGCCAGTGTTTGTGACTAAGTGACTAGTAAAAAAGACTGGACATTCCTCATTTTGAATACACTGGGTTGTCTACTTTTGAAAATGGTATGTCATGATGGGGTTAATTTGTATTCCTGGGCTGCCATTTGGTCTCAAAGGAAACATAACCAATCTGTAAAATTTCAATGTGCAAAAACGGAAAAGGGAAAAGCCATATATTTGACCCTGTAAGCCTGTAGATGGGGGTACTGTTGAACTTGTGAGATATTGCTGAGCACAAATATGTATATTTTATTGCAGAAAAAGCTAACAGTATTACGACATTCGCAGTTAAACTGACATACAGAACTAAAAAAAAAGTCTTATTTTCTCACACGTTTTAGATTTAATTCATAATAAATTATGTTAAATAAATATTTAAAGGGACACTGTACTCACTATAATAATTTCACCTCTTTGAATTGGTTATGATGCCTGGAATCTTCTGGCACTGTCTTTCCATACATTGTTAAATCATTTTAGAGCAATTTAACACTAAATAAGGGATCCAAGCCACCCACAGTCTGGCCTCTTCTGGAGGTGTGGCCAAGGCAGAGATTATACACTTCCTTGAAGTCATACCCTTCATACCATCAGTTGGAGCTCTGATAAGCTAAAAACAGACAGTTGACACTCTCAGCCAATCATAGCTGCCCATTGCTGCTCAAGCTAGTACTTCCTCATTCGCTGAAGCAGCACAGAGGGTAGGGGCTGCTGAGGACTCTAATTTAGCATTGCATCATAAAAATATGAAAAACTGTTTAATGCTGAATTAAATTATGGAACTTGGGAACTCTGGACACTATAATCAGTTTAATGAAAAGAAGCAGATACAGTGCCTACAGTGTCCCTTTAATGTGAAAGCCCTGCTTATATAATAAGTGTTGGTACACTTATCATGAAAGAGGTTAAATATAGTTTAACAGACATGCAAATTCCAGAATTTGTTTTGATTAGAGCATGTTCAATTATCTCTGACCTTAAGGAGTTAAAAAGACCTGTATGTGTATTAAATTATTGGATGGACATATACAAACACATGCACACCTATATAAAGATATAGAGAGTATCAGCTTGTACCAAGGATACTGTATAACAACACATATGCCATGATTTCATAAGAGCTTAATTTAGCATAGTTCTGTAATCATTTCTGCGTCTCATCACAGCAAATTTGACAAACAGGACATTAATTATTTCCCAATCAGAAAATGATAATTGAATGATAGACATAATTTGTAATTAATACATTGCTTCTTCACCATTGAGACAGCGTTTTAACAAACTGGCGAGCAAATTCTGAGTAACCCACGTCTCCAGAAATTTCCAAATTTAAACACACAATGCTCAAAGTCTTATGTACTCCTTTCCCCTTAAATAAAGTGTATAGCCCTCCACCAATAATAAAAATTAACATGCAATAAACCATGTACTTGTTACACATCAGTATATAGATGTGGTCCTTAATACCAAGCAAACTCAATAGTTTTTTGGGGAATAGTATGCATAGACACATTGTAAATGTGTTCAAACTCTATCAATAATTAGTGATGTCCCGAACGGTTTGCCGAACGGTTCGCAAACGGTTCGCCACGGACTCATCATTGAGTAAACTTTGACCCTGTACCTCACAGTCAGCAGACACATTCCAGCCAATCAGCAGCAGACCCTCCCTCCCAGAAACCCCACCTCCTGGACAGCATCCATTTTGAAGCTGCATTCTTAGTGAGCTGTCCAGGAGGTGGGAAGGTCTGGGAGGGAGGGTCTGCTGCTGATTGGCTGGAATGTGTCTGCTGACTGTGAGGTACAGGGTCAAAGTTTACTCAATGATGAGTCCGTGGCGAACCGTTCACGGCGAACCATTCGGGACATCACTATCAATAATATGATTATTATTTTAGTTATAAATAACAAGATATTTTGCAGCATTATGAGGTGGGTAACATTATGTTTAAATACAATAGGCATTGCAAGGCTTTATAATTTGGGGACTGGCTAGCACTTGCCAGCCAGTCACCACATTAAAGTAAAAAAAAAAAAAAAATCCCATAGGGGTCAATAAAACCCTTATATTGTTGTAATGGTGGTTTTGTACTCCAAATTCATCCACCTGCCATCGAGCAGGTGGGGGCATATCTACTAAGTGTTAAAAACCTGGCTGTCAGAGTGTTCTGATTGGTTGCTTTACTAGCCAACTCATTTGAGCACTGTTGGTCATATTGCAAAGTGTGAAAAATGTTATATAAAAGGGATTTACCGCTTGGAGCGCTCATTCAATAAAGCTCTAAACAACTCTAGCACCTGTTATATTTCTTCACTTATTTGTAGATACACACCTTCCAGTTTCTGCGCTCTGCCAGTGATCTTCTCCTGTTTGCTGCTCACCCCCTTACTGGTAAAATGCACATGCAGGACTTCTTGCAGGTGACTCCTTTCCTTTGGAACATTGTGCTTCCCTTATCACAGTCTCCCGTAGTCATTTAGGAGTCCCTCAAAACTCTTCATGAAAGCTTATGGCCTCCCAGAGTAACTTCTATCTCACAAACCTATCTCTGCTAAAGGACCGCACTCCACTCTCACCTCCAGTTCTGCTACATCCCCACATTGTTTGGCTGCTATCCCACTCAATGCCCTTCCTTTTGTGTTTTTATACCCCACCTCTTCTAGAGGTTTTGTAAATATGTCCCCACCTGCTGGATGGTTAAAAACCTACAATATAGCGAGGGACTTCGTCGCTGGGATAAGGTGAGTAAATAAAGGGTTTTTAACCCTTTATTTACTGGGTAGGAGAAGGCACGAGGTAGGTGGGAGGAAGAGGGATCGGAAGTGCCAGGAGTACAGCTTTGTATTCCTGGCACTACAGTATCTCTTTAACACACACAGCCGAAGGTCTTTAACTATATGCCCACTGGCTGCTAGTGCTTTCAGCAGATAAACCGTGTAGGTCTTTTTAAGTCCTAAATTTCATCAGCAATGTCTTGATTTTGGATCAGATTTATTTAGACTGTATGTTTACTTATCCCTAAATTTAACAAATAAATGTTGTAATGTGTAAAATAAAATCATATGTAAAAATCCAGACCTCTTCATCCTGCAACTGAGAACCTTCATGTTAGCTTCCTGTCAATCATTGTTATAAGCCTTTGCACCTTGCAGTCAGTAAATAGAAAGCATACAGAGAATTGGAGAAATGAAACCATGTTTGCAATGTTTTCTCTGGTTCTACCTTATCTTAAAGGACCACTATAGTGCCAGGAAAATAAACTCGTTTTCCTGGCACTATAGTGTCCCGAGGGACCCCCCCACCCTCAGGGTCCCACTCCCGCCGGGCAGAAGCGGGAGGAAGGGGGTTAAACACTCACCTTTCTCCAGCGCCGGGCTCCCTCGGCGCTGGGGACTCTCCTCCTCCTTCATTGGCTAAATGTGCACGTGCGCGTATTCAGCCAGTCCATAGGAAAGCATTTACAATGCTTTCCTATGTATTCTGGCGTCTTCTCACTGTGAAAATCACAGTGAGAAGCGCGGAAGCGCCTCTAGCGACTATCAATGAGACAGCCACTAGAGGCTGGATTAACCCATTTGTAAACATAGCAGTTTCTCAGAAACTGCTATGTTTACAGCAGGCAGGGTTAACCCTAGATGGACCTGGCACCCAGACCACTTCATTGAGCTGAAGTGGTCTGGGTGCCTATAGTGGTCCTTTAACTAGATTCTGAAGTATTTGGCTAAATCGTTAATATATGTTTACAAGAAAACAGAGCATTTCTTGAAAAAATACTAATGCGAGTTATAGGTGTTGTTTAATGACCTTTCCTCTCTAATATATATTACCTGGTAAAATATTTAAAAGTAAATTCACAAATACAGAAGTTTAAAAAACAAGCCTTAGAACCTCCTTTTGATAAGCTAAAACAAACTTCTAACTCTGTTAACAATAATGTTATAACCAGCGTTTTATTAACCTAAAAACAAACTGCTTTAACCCCTTAAGAACCAAACTTCTGGAATAAAAGGGAATCATGACATGTCACACATGCCATGTGTCCTTAAGGGGTTAATTTGATCTAGATATTGTTACATTTCTTGTTCACCTGCATTTGTTTCCATTGCATACATCTGTTTAATCAATGACAGATTGGAACTGAGATTGAGACATTTTACAATAGCCAAAAATGAAATATTGCCCAGTGGAGCAACTACATCGAGCATTTTAATGTGCTTCTTCTGGGATCATTAACACAGAGGTAAAGCTAGGACAGAGGCTTATTATAAAGTCTCTCTGCAGTGGTTAGCGTGTACTTCTTGAGTCATTCAACCATCCTTCTTTGGAGGCTTTGGGAATCAAAAGTGAACACTTGCATTATTTAGCACAAGGATAAGCATTGTTCAATTGGCTTTGCTAATCCTTACCACCCACTGACCCAGTAGCATTATTGTTCGATGCAGGTTGAGACACAAGCAACTTCCCTAAAGGCATGAATAGCACAGTAGTCTATCTGCTGATAGAGTATGGTTATTATTAATACAGAATATATCTAATTCTCTAGACTCAGCCTCCGGGCAGACATTACAATCTCGAGGTAAACAATATTATAAAATGTATTACATCGCTGAGTAAAGTTGGTGACATGTACAGAACATTATACATAGAAATTATATTATATATAGTCTTCTATATGTAATAGAATATTATTTCGTTATCAATCACATTTTGATACCCTCGTGTTGTCCAAATCCAACAGGGTGTAAACAGCAATTTATTACATTTAAAGGAACACTATAGCATTAGCAATACAAACCTGTTGCATGCGCATCCAAGTTTCTCTATAGGAAAGTATTGTATTCAATGGTTTCCCTTGAGCTGCAATTGATGAAGTACAACATTGAACATCACATGACAAAGTTTTACTCGGTCAATGCAGCAGAAATACCTGTAGTGGCTCTCAGTATGACAGCCACTAGATGGGTGTTTAACCCCTCACATTAAACATTGCCATTTCTGCAAAACAACAATAGGGATGACTCTATAGCGCCCTCTGTTGTCTAACTGTAACTGTTATAATGCCATATATTAGAATGTTTAGCTTTATAAGGTGTTTGTAGTTTCTTGCTTTTTTGTAGGCAGATGGAAAGACAGATAGACATATAGAGAGAGGGAGATAGATGGGTGAGTGGATAGATAGATAGATAGATAGCATCAATTCTGCTATATTTTTTTAAAGTATGTCTACTATGTTAGCAAAAATCCACCACATTCAAAGAGTTAAAGTATTTGTCAAACTAAATATTACACAATTAAGGGCTCAGTATATTTAGTTCACATGGCAACTGCAGCCACCAGTAAAATAGTATCCATTCTGAAACCCCAAAGCCTTTGCTATACTAAGATTATCCGGTGATTCAGTGTGTTCTGAGACAGATATCATATTGACGATAGCTAGGTGTTTGTTATAAGATAATGCTATATCAATACTATGAGGATCAATGTTTTATTTGCTTTTGTTAGATTGTGTTAGACATGTCATAGTATAAAAAAATATATTATTTAGGATCAATACTGCTCTCTAACAAAAAAGAAAACTAAACATAGGCAGAAGAACAGGAATTTGCACAAAGACGTTGAGATAAATAGAGAGAGAGAGAGAGAGAGAGAGAGAGAAACACACACACAGACAGATAGACAGACACATAGAGAGAGGGAGATAGATAGATGAGTGGATGGATGGATAGATAGATAGATAGATAGATAGATAGATAGATAGATAGATAGATAGATAGGTGAGTGGATGGATAGATAGATAGATAGATAGATAGACAGATAGATAGATAGGTGAGTGAGTGGATGGATAGATAGATAGATAGATAGATAGATAGGTGAGTGGATGGATAGATAGATAGATAGATAGATAGATAGATAGATAGATAGATAGATAGATAGGTGAGTGGATGGATAGATAGATAGATAGATAGATAGATAGATAGATAGATAGGTGAGTGGATGGATGGATAGATAGATAGATAGATAGATAGATAGGTGAGTGGATGGATAGATAGATAGATAGATAGATAGATAGATAGATAGATAGATAGATAGATAGGATGGATGGATAGATAGATAGATAGATAGATAGATAGATAGATAGATAGATAGATAGATAGATAGATAGTGAGATGGATGGATAGATAGATAGATAGATAGATAGATAGATAGATAGATAGATAGATAGATAGATAGATAGATAGATAGATAGATAGATAGATAGATAGATAGATAGATGGATAGATAGATAGATAGATAGATAGATAGATAGATAGATAGATAGATAGATAGATAGATAGATAGATAGATAGATAGGTAAGTGGATGGATAGATAGATAGATAGATAGATAGATAAGTGGATGGATAGATAGATTGTGTAAAACATATGTTAACAATAATAACATGGATGAAAGCAGCCAAAATAATATAATAATGTTAATAGTTACACCCAAAATATGTATATATAAAAAACAGATATATTTTCTTTGACAGAATATTTACCCATGCATGTCTGGAAGAATACTGCATGCTAAAACATATCATCACTGCCGCTCCCCATACCTTTAATGTATTTAAGCCCACAGCCTAAACATTAAATAAAAATTAAATGAATCTCTAAATTACAATAGCTATGCAGTTTTAACTTGTCAAGCATAATTTTGTGACCCTGATATAATGTTTTGGTGTATTTTTTTTTTTTTAATTGCAATGATGTTTTTTGGGAGGCTGTCAGACTTATAAAAAAAATCTTTTGATAGAGGGAATAAATCACAGGTCTCCTATCATTTAGCAGGTATTATTGAGGTTCTGATAATGACATTTTAGTTTATTTAGATATTGGGGAATATGTGCTGATACATCAGGTTATCAGTAGCCACTAGGTTTTCACCTGTGAAGTTTGCTCTGATGCAAATTAATTAAAGAGACACAAATCTCATTTTTGGTGAAAATATTATGCACTTATTAGCTCCAACTGTGCATCTGTTATCCATTGAACCACCCTATAAAGATACTTCATCATCAAGAAAAATGGATGGTTTAGGTTACATTACATTGATTCAGTTATATTGTTTTAATGATATGTTGCCATATTGTCTTAGCTCTAATAATATTAAAATAGTTTAAGAAAATGAAAAGATCTCCCAATTTTATCAATGTCATTGTCAGGACTAGTAGTAATAGTATAGTAGCTAGCCACGTGCTTGTGGAGGTTGTTTATCACTCCTAAAACAGTATTTCATGTAACTCTCCTGTCTATATATATTATTTAAAACTAATAGATTTTTTTTTATTATTTTTTTTACCAGAATCCTAAAAATGAAGGTCAGTGAGTTTTTTTCAAGCTGCCTTACCATGGACTCATGCCGTGCCATGATGGGTCAAGCATAACAGAAAAAAAAGATTCACTAAAAGGGGTCTGTAACGTACTTGCTCTGCTGCATTTGAAAAATAAATTATTTAAAGCAGTTAATGTTTGTGACCTATTGAGACATAAATGAAACGGTCCCTTGGTGGGATTGTGATTTGGAAATCTCAAGAGTACATCTATTGAAAGGAAATCATTCTGAAAATCCCAGTCTTAATAAAAATCATGTATTATTAGTAATTTTAGATATAAAATACGTCATTCCTTAAAGGTCAGTACTCAGCGACTCATGTTTCGTTTCAATTACTGAAGGGAATTGTCTTGACAATGTTCTCTAAAGATCCATTGTGTTAAAGCGGAACCATCACACAAAACACTATTGAAAAAGAACAGCAAATTGAATAGGAGGGTTTTGAAAGATTAAACATGCAAAATGCAATCTTGTATAATACCAATGCTTGTATTTTTACATCTACCTGGATGAATTATGTGTATAACTGACCTTTTATATTGTTACTCATAGCAATATTCTCTAACTATATGGTGACGTTTTTTTGTACAATAGTCATATTGCGGCTTAGCCGCTTTTTGCTTAACTAGCTAGGAGATTTCAATGATAATTTTATTAGCATATTTGTACAGTACAAAAATATGTTATTGTTCTTTGTGGATTTTCTTTCTATTGCCATACTCACACTGCCTGTGTCTTCTTCAACAGGATTGTTTTAGATATATTTGACTCCATTATTATGTGGATGCAATCCACAAATGCCTTTTTTATTCTGAAATATGAATACTCTGGAATCCATGCTGCTTATAATTTATTTTTTTATTCATCTGTAGATACTGAATTAATTCTTTAAGCTGACTAAGCATATATATATACTATATTTGTTACTGGCTAATGTATTTTAGCCAATACAAACTAACTTTTGCCCATGCAAATATGGCCAGTACTTATGTGATAGGATAATGTTACTTAATTGGATTAGAAAAGGTGACACCCTAGATGTGGTGTAGCTATTCCAGGAGCTAGCTAACCGTAATGGTTTGAGTACAATAACAGTGGTGCTTCAATACAACATAATGATAAAAAATACAGCCTTTTGCTGTAAACACTGTCTTTTCAGAGAAAATGCAGTGTTTACATTAAAGCCTAGTGATAACATCACTGGTCACTCCTCAGATGGCTGTTAGAGATCCTTCCTGGGTCATGGCTGCCTAAAATGCATCCAAACATTCAGTGTCTCCTCCCTCTGCATGCACACACTGAACTTTCCTCATAGAGATGCATTGATTCAATTCAGGGCTGTGTTTGAATCATGCTGGTTCTGCCCCTGATCTGCCTCCTTGTCAGTCTTAGCCAATCCTATGGAGAAGCATTGTGATTGGATCAGGCCACCACTTCTGAAGATGTCAGCAGACTGCTTGTTTTTCTGAGGCAAACAGCATGCAGAGCTGCAGCTTCAGGCTTGAATACAAGTAAGATTTTGCTATATTTATGGAGGCATGAGAGGCCCAGTGGGGCTAGATGGTGGTTTTAACACTATAGGGTCAGGAATACATGTTTGTGTTCCTGACCCTATAGTGTCCTGCAATATTCTTTACCGGGCTAAGGCGCAGAGGGGATTAGATCTGCCCAATCTGTATTTTTATTACTTGACAGTCCAACTAACCCAGATTGCGTTGTGGCACTCTCCCCTTCAGGAAAGACGTTGGGTGGATCTAGAATCTTTGTTAATGGGTTCGGACATACCACAGTTTTTCATTTGGGTACCTAAAGACTATCGACCTCCCCTTCTAACATAATGCCCTGCAATTTTAGATTCCCTGAAACTGTGGGACACTAATGCTTTAAAGTATGGTTTAGCCCAGGGATAGGCAACTTTTGACACTCCAGATAATGTGGACTACATTCCCCATAATGCTCTTACATCCATTAAGCTGGCAAAGTATCATGGGAGGTGTAGTCCAAAACATCTGGAGTGCCGCAGATTGCCTATGCTTGGTTTAGCCTCTTCTCCTTCCCCATTAACGCCTTTCCTGATGAATGGTGCGTTACCACCGGGTATGAGAGCACATAATTTTAAATGCATAGAATATGCCGGTTTGCAGCGAATTTGCCATCTCTATGAGGGAAGCTCAGTTATACCTTTTGAGGAATTGAAAACTAAGACGCCCCTAAAATCTTCAGATTTTTTCAGGTATATTCGACTTAAGGATTATACTCAGGATGCTCAGGTTCGGAAGGCAGCTATGCAATATTTTTTTGAAAAAATGTGTATTTAGGAACAATTCCCAAAAGGCTTGATTACTGCTTTATATGCCCACTTTAGCACCAATAATTTGGAAGGGGGAACTAACTTATATTGATCAATGGGAAGCTGATCTAGGTGAACAACTAGAAGGGGTAGAGTGGCAGGAAATCTGGGAAGCGAACACTGGGAAACTTCTTCTATATGTGTCACCTTACAAGAACAGTCATATAAGACCATGTTTCAATGGTATACCACCCCTGTCAAATTGTGTAGAATGAATAAGATACCCACAGATTTGTGTTGGAGAGGGTGCGGACAGAAGGGGACATATATTTACATGTGGTGGGAATGTCCAGAAGTGCAAGGATATTGGAAAAAGATTAAAGATTTAATAAGGAATGTTCTCTGTGTTTTTGTTGGTTAGGTCTTTAAATGCTTGGAGAAAAACGGATCAAAAACTTCTACACAAATTAAATCTGGCAGCTAGAAGGGATTTGGCACAGATGTAGCTCAAGAACTATACCCCTTCAAAAGAAGCGGTTGTCCAAAAAATCAAAGATACTTATCTCATGGATAAGCTAATGGCACAGGTACGAGGCACCCTAAAGACATTCGAGAAGGTCTGGGGCCCTTGGATGGCCAACTATGTGGGTGGCTAGGGGGTAGGTTCAGCTTAACCGCTCTTCTGCTGTGCCGGCCTCGTAGGGCCGCTGGCCTCATCCTTTATCACCTGAGGGGGGACTTGCAGGATCCCTCCAGGGGATACTTACCTACCTAGATCTCTTTGTTGAGAGATTGCTTATGGGTGCTTTGGGGGCTCTCTTGCCCCAGGGGCTCTTTCTTGGACGATCTGCAGCTTCCCCTCCTCCCACCCCCTCCTCTACCTGTCCCTTCTTTCTTCTGACTCTCAATCCTCTTCCTCTTTCTGTCTGTGGTGTCTTTTCAGTGGGTTTATGTTCTCCATGTTGTATGCTAACTGGTGGAATACACTAGGGCTGGTTTGGAGGGGACTACATGTGTCTTGTTATTGCATTCCTGCTCACCGAAGTTCTTAAAATAAGCACCAAGACTAATTCTCAATGTTACAATTGTTAAATTTTATTTTACTATCGAAAAAACCCTGATGAGACATATTCTGGATTGGAACCCTTACACTGTACATCTCAGTTATTCTGTTTAATGACTGTTTAATGACGGATGTTTGTATCCCTTTTACATTATACCAAGTTATTAATTGCTCATTCTGTATGGGGTTCTCTGATTGTATTTCATATGTTATTGGATGGCCATCAAGACAAAAATAAAGAATTTTGAAAATAAATAAATATGTAAGCGTTACTTTCCATGTGGGCGGGCTGATTATATCTTATTACGTTTATGTCAGTTTCTTAAGGGAACTACCTGATGGTAATGCCTGAAACCGCTGCCTGCATATAAATAACTCAGGCAAGTAGTACTACATACAATTCCACCTCTTGCCTATAAACCTAACCTCCCTCCACTCTGTCTATGCACAGATCCAGAGAGAGTGGATTCCTAATGAATGAGGACAACATATAAAACATAAGCTATGTCAACCCAAAGTTTGCTTAGGTAAAGAAAGTTGCACTAATAATAATGCAGTAAAAGTGAAAAGCAAAGCAGGTCATAACTGTGCAATACCTGTTCTACAACCCTGTAAAATTCATCCTAATAAAGAAATCAGTTTCTGCCAAAACAGTTAAACTCCCATATGTGTTTAAATAAAGGATGAATCAGAATACAAGCTGCACCCATAGGTTTTAGCATGAAATATAGAAGAAAAAAAACCAAAACAGCTAGTTCGATGTCTTTCTTCCCATTTAGTGTATCTTATTTCTTCTTAAGTGCCTCTTATGTCTCATGCAATCACCTTGTCTCTCTTGCACTGTATGTTTATCTTACCACCCATGCCTCTACTACCCCCATGTCCCTTACATCCCTAACTTGTGTCACTAACCTTCTGTTGTGGTGGTATCAAATACCACAGTAGAGGGTCTTCTTTATCCTCTACCCAGTCTGACAGAAAGAAGCTGGCTTGTAACAGGCCACTGCCAGGCCACAGAGATCCAAACAATCCATTCAACCTATTTGTTGTCCATTCTCACACTTTTTCCTCCTCAGCTAAAAGGTTAATTCTTCCAGAAAGACTTTGCCTCATTCAGATGAACTTAGCACTCAATAAGCTCATATGATACCTTCCATGCCTCCATAAAATTCTCTATTTGGGGGGCAGAGCCTAACCGTTAAACAGGAGAGACGCCATTTCTGGTAGCTCCCGACTCGGCACTGAAATCCAGCAAAATCCCTCTACTCTCCAGTCCCATCCAGCTCCAAAACCTGCCTTTCTTATAAACCCCAAAGCAGGGGAAGCCGAAACACAGGTCTGGGGCCTACTACTCACAGGCGTCCACGTACCTCGAGGAGCTCCTCTGCAAATGGAGCCTGTACAGTGCTGCTGACACACCTGACTGCTGTATCCCGACACCAACACACTCCCCAACAGCAATGGGACGCAGATCCCAGAAGCCACAGTCCGGGAACAACGCGGAGCAATGGAACATTGGCACTTTCATGAGGCAAGTAACGACCAAAATGGCGACCACAGATGGCCTTGAAAGCCCATACCACCCAACAACCCCAAATATTCCGAACCTGACCCCCAACTCGATGCCAGCAACGCAAGGGGAAGCATAGACCAACTCCACAGTCATCCCTGGGGGGGACAGCCCCTGCCACAAAGCAGGACCTCCATAACATGCAGCATACACTGCTAGAAATACAGAGGCTCCTCACAGCAGATATGGCTAACCTAAAATCAAGCATAAAACAGATTAATGAGAGGGCGAACACAGCTGAAGGGGACATAGGAAAAATACGCTGTGAACTAACTGAAGTGCAAAGCGCAATGCACCAACTCCAAACAGCACAGCACAACATGGCGCTACAAATGACTGTGCAGAAAGACAGACACCGCCACAACAACATTAAAGTCAAAGGGGTACCCCCACGATAACAATGGACTAATTACCCCACTACATGAGGAGACTCATTGCCACTCTACTACCTGCGGCCTAAGCCAAAAAGTTCACCATGGCTGGACTGTACCGCCTACCTACCATCACCAAGACCTTGACCCCAATCACGGGCGATGTAATTGTTCGGTGCTTGTCACCCCAAGACAAAAGCCATATCATGGCAGCAGTCAAGGGCAAGACCCCATTACTGTTCGAAGAGTCGCATCTAACATTCTACCAACACCTTACCAAGGCCACCCTACAATGGCGGAAATCGCTGGCAGCCCTCACTAGCCACCTACATTCTGCAGGAGTAGCATACAGATGGGGGGCACCGAGATCCCTTCTTGTATCCCACAACGGAACTGTCCACAAGCTCTCAGCAGAATCTGAAGCAGAGGCGCTGCTCCAAACTCTGGGTCTTGCATACGCCACACCTTCCACGTCTACAACACCTCTCACCCAAGCCTGGGACCCATTAGCAGCAGTACCATTCATACCAAGAAACACACCAAGAACCACGCCAACCACCTGACTGATAAGGGAGAAGACACCACTCCACGTATGCAAGCAACCTTTAACAGTTCATCAATATTCTGTATTCGTATTTTTTACTTTTGTTCTTTCTGTTACCAAAACACTACTATGTTACCTCTTAATTACTCAAACCTTACATGACCAGGTCCTGCTGGGAGCAGTCTAAGCCCTGTTTCGAAAACATATACACATTAGGGACACCCACCAGATGTGTACAATCCCCCCCCCCCTGACACCCCCTGGTTAGGGGCACTCACCTCTTTGGGGAACCAAGTCGTCCTCCTGATACTACTTACTCCACCACTTTGGCTTCCCAAACAATTGCCCCTCACAACCAACCCTCATGAGCCACAAAGCTACAAACCAATAATCTACAACCACCCTCACGTCATTTACTCATTACTTATAAGCACCCAGCATGTTCCTTCCCCCGCATCCACTCACTCTAGCTAGCCCATACATACTGCCTTATATCGACCTGGCAGAGGATCACCATTACATGACCCAAACACACTAGAATGCAACAACTCCTTAACTGGGGCTACAACCCTACTACACTTATATATTTTTTTTTTAAAGTACGTAATGTTCATAGTGATGTCACAGTTTCTTGTACACCTCGTTAATTGTATGACAAGTGTCACAATGTTTTACTATGATTGTGCTAGTCCTTGTTGTTGTGGCAAGGCAGGCTTTTGTATAACTCGATGCGCACCAAAAATAAAGAATTTAAAAAAAAAAATTCTCTATTTGAGTTTAAAAAATGCATAATCACAAAAAAAAGAAATACAAATTAATGCCCTAGGCATAGTAAAATATGGTGTCATTAGCAGCAAATACTAGATCAAAACAGAAATATGTGTACTATAAAATAGTTTTAGGGACCCAGAATTGGTGTTTTCAAAAAAACAGCTTTACTCTGCATTTATGCATCTGTTGTGTATAGATTTCCTGGAAAAAATGAGAGAACACATATGGTCTACATTTTGATTATATTCTTTAGGAATACTAATCGTAATGTATCACAATATGCAAGGCCAGATTGTGCTTACAGTGTGGATTCCACAAGTAGAGGATTACTGTTGTACTACTGTTATACCATATTCAATATAACAGAACTGTTATATTGTAACCATTTCATGCCTGCTAAATAGCTTTAGTTGTGCTTCAACAGAAGATAGTCAAACTTGCTATACTTGCATAAGGCAACACATACTGTATACACAAATGCTGCTATACTGTTATGGCAACCTAGTCTGACATCATGGACTTACTCAATAAACACACTGACACAGCAAAACTGAGCTACTGAATATGCAACGAGAGTTCATATGTTTTTATTTTACTTTAACAGATGAGAAACTGGTCTTCACATTTCCAAAGCAAAATAATTCAAAGAATTCAGAAAAAAAATGTCAAGTAATTCCATATATATTTTCATTTATATGTATGATAGATATCTAATATTTATAAAATAGATATAGTGAACTGCTAATCTGTGTGGGTTTTTTTTCAGGGAGAAGACAAAAAACCCACACGGATTAGCAGATCACTATATCAAACTTGATGAGTTAACCAGACAAAATAAACTTAACCCAGATAGGGAGCTAACACAAAAAATAGTAGAAGTAGAAAAAAATACAAAATATATTATAAAATATACAAAATAAACAATTTACTCATAGATAGAGTTAATAGGGGACTAGAACGTCTCAACAGGAATTGGTACTATCAAGGGAATAAGGTTAATAAAACAATGTCTAATAAACTAAAAAAAAATAAAAGCAAAGAAAAATATTACCTTGATTAGGTCAAGGAATGAGATACTATTGACTCCGGAAAAGATAGGGGCCACCTTCAAAGAATTTTATCACCAATTATATAATCTTCAAACTAAACCTATGCAGGTACAGATAAAAGACTATTTAGATAAAATAAAACTACCTCACTTAATGGAAGAACAATCTAAAATATTAAATAAGAAGATTTCAAAGGATGAGATAGAAAGGGTTATAGAAAGGTTGAAGGGGGGTAGTCACCTGGTTCGGATGGATTTAACAACTTGTTTTATAAAATAATGAAAGATGTCATAAAAGAACCCCTCACTACAAATTTTAACGTGATAGTGGAAAGGAAGGATGTCCCTAAAGAACTATTACAAGTAAACATTATAACAATACCAAAAGAAGGGAAAGATCCCGAACTGGTCAGTAATTATCGACCAATTTCGCTCATGAGCACAGATATGAAGGTATACTCTGTGCTTCCGGCAGAGCGGTTAAAGCAAGTTGTACCTATGCTAATCCATCCGGACCAGGTGGGCTTTGTCCCTGGAAGATCCTGCACAAACAGTGTCAGATCCTCCACAAACTGTGTCAGAAGACTGATAGATATTATGGATGCAGTACAAACAAAGGAAACACCACACTTGACGCTGTCTTTAGATGCCAAAAAGGCATTTGACAGGATTGGGTGGGGTTTCCTCAGAGAAATCTTGAGGTATTTGGTTTTTATGGGTGGATGTGGGAGGCCATTATGGCCCTGTACTCCGGACCAACAGCCAGAGTACTCGGCTTTGACTGCTTCGATCTGGCAAATGGAACCAGGCAGGGTTGTTTGCTTTCCCTGATATTATATCAATTCTGACATTGGAACCGTTGGCCTCTCAGATTAGAGAAAACAAAAAGATTAAAGGCTTCAGTAGAAATTCCGGTGAATTGAAACTGAACATGTATGCGGACGATGTGATAGAGGATCCCAAATATTCCGTAAGAGAAATTAGTAAGGGTTTAGAACAATTCTCAGAGGTGTCTGGCTATAAGCTTAACTTTTAAAAAAACATAACTTTAATAAATAATATCACAACACAAACTAAAGAGCTCTTGAGAGCTAAATATAAATTTGACTGGGCATCAAGTTTGAAATATCTGAGTATCCGATACAAATAAAATAATGGAAGCAAACTTCCTCCCTTTACTTAAACAAATGACTAAACAGTTAAAAGACTGGGGAAAGATGTAATTTTCATTTTGGGGAAGAATAAATATTTTAATATCATATGTGCTCCCCATGTGGTTATACCTTTTCCGTATGGTATCCCTTTCAGTTCCAAGTAGCTGGCTTGCTATGATTCAAGCGTTATTTAGGAAATATGTCTGGCACAGTAAAAAACCAAGGCTAAAACTAGATTGTCTTAAATTGAAACCTGCACAAGGGGGTCTTTCTATGCCAGACATAAAGGAATATCATAATGCAAGCATCCTAATGCATGCATTTGTGACACAAAATAATTCATCAAAAGAAGAAAACTGGTATAAAGTTGGAAAAAAACTAACAAAACAGAAAGACTTAGGAATTTTGGACAACAGAAGCACCAAAAATAACTATAGCTAAACATTGTTTAATCCTAGACCATATTTTAACTAACTGGCAGAAATGTAGGAAGAAATTGAAGCTAAATAACAGTCCTAATAAATACTTCCCTGGAAATTCTAGCAAACAATATCAAAGATATAAATCTGGTATAGAAGTGGCTTAGTGACAATAAATGATTTATTAGACGTATTAAAACACTCACAGAAATTTCATTGCATACTAGTTTTAAGTAAGGAATTGTTAAGATTGGGAGAAAATAAGAGCTTGACTAGGGCTGCTGTGAAGTGGGAAAGAGACATACAAGCTAACATTTTTCAAAATGATTTAATAGGAGTAATCAAGAAAGTATGTAAATCAGGGAGATGTCTGAATTTAACAGAAATGCAATTCAAACTCAATAATCGTATATATTTGGATCCAAGTCATCTCAACAGGATGTGGTCTGGCCATACTGATAGGTGTTGGAAATGTGAATCACATAAAGGTGATTTGTTATATATCTGGTGGAAGTGTGAACCAATTTTGAGGTTTTGGGGACAAGAAAAGGAAAAAATTCAAGTAATTAGTAAGATTAAACTACCACTGAAACCCGAATCATATCGATTACATTTAAATTTTCCAAAAATGTCCAAAGCAGAATACGACATTGTAGTTCATGTCTTACTGGCAGTAAAGATCACAATAGCCAGAAAATGGAATTTATACCGCCATTGTGGACCGAGGTTAAAAAACCAACTTCTTTTTCAATTAAATATGGAAAAAGGAATAGATAATTATCAAAACTTTACCCAAAATAGGAATCATAATTGGGATCTATGGATAAAATCAGTCCCTGAGTGAACAAAATAAACAAAATTCTCAGTGATTAGTTAAAAAAACATTTATCCTTTCTAAGAGCTGTCCCGACGGACATTTATGTTGTTATATTTGTAACCCCTTCTAATAAGAAGGGAAAATGTCATATTATGATTGTGAGGTTTTATGGAGAGGGAGAAGAATATTGTATGTTTAATGTGAATTTTATGTCTATGTATGGTCTATGTATGGTCACGTTTTTTCTGTATAAAAAAAAAAGAAAATGAATAAAGAACAAATAAATGAAGAAAAAAATACTTATAAAATGTTTTGATTTTATCCCAACCTTGTGCATACACCACTGTATGGGCCTCCACTTAATTATGCTTCCAGTCCAGTCTTAAATTTGAAATTCCCTTTGAATTCATCTTGAATTCTCACTTTAATGAATAACCCTGTTAGAGCCCTTAGAGTGGCTGGGATTAACGTACAGCAGCCTAGTACACAGCCTGCAAGCAGACAAAAGCAAAAACAGAGAGAGGTATAGGTCAAAGAATATAGAAATACTGGAAAGTGAGTAAGCCATGCCAATGCTTAGGATTTTTGAGATCAAAGTAGACTAATAACAGAGCCAAGTCAAAACTAGAAAACACACATCACAATATAAGTGCATTATCTGGTAACCAAGGTTATGAAAGGTCACTGAGGGGTAAGATGTGTGGCTTATGAACCCAAAGAAACTGCAACATTGGCTTGGGTCAATTATGACATCAAAATGTATTCGATCAATGTTGCTGGATTGACATGGTCAACTGTGGAGTAAAAAAAAATGATGCAAACATTTAGGCATGGAAGAGTGGACTGCTTTTGTCAGTGGACTGAATTTGACGCATTGACATTAAAATGTGTACGGCTGTATCCAGATGATGCAGAGGCAATGGCAGCTTTATGTTAAAGGTCAACATTAATATTTAAAAAAAAAAAAAGAGAGAAATCTACACTGTTGTTTTCTTTTTCCAAGCTATCACGTCATACTTGTAGTTTCAGAATGTGAATTTAAAAAAATAGTGTCTTACGTATCTTACACTGTCTGTCCACTGTAGTTCTACAACACATAGCAAACATTCAAAACAAAATTAGTTTACATTAATTTTTAAGTGGCATTAATTTTTGAGATTGTCATTAAGTGTCACTTAATGACAATCTAGCACAAAATTGCAATTTTGCTCTTGAGTATGAGATAAATGTTCGACTTTGATTTTGGAGGTTTTATATTTTACATTTTTTTATTCTTTTTTAAAGAACAATAAATAAATGAGTAATGGTGTAAAACAAATCAATGTATGTTTCACTATATATTTTTAAAAAAGAAATGAAAAGACTTAAGGTTTGCATTTATTGTTTATTTCAGTTTGTCCAGGAATTTACTTATAAAGTCTTGAGCTGACTCAAATTTGGACAGAAAATTCCAACATATTTATTTGGCAATGAAATGAAAAAATAAACAATCTGAATTCAAGTAAATGAAAAAAAAAACTTAATTATGTGCACCAAAAATAGCGTTTCCTTGGACAAAACAAGCTGCATGTTAATTGCTCCAGCTATATTACCATGAACTATAACTTGGAATATAGAAAACATCTAATTTCAGATCATGTTAAGTGCAAAATACAAAAAATACAAATGAAAAAAAAAAAAGTGGATGGTCCAAGAAGCCATTTCCTTAGCAATATACATGGGGATGGTGACATAATCAAAAACCTCCCAACAATATTTATACACAGACTAATAATTTGGCTAATAAATCCTCTCTTCCTTCACCTTTCCCTACATCCTTGCTTTTCATCAAATGGTTGCCCCCTCTGTCCTCTCACAGACTTCACCAACCTTGATTGATCAAAATGTGGGGGTTTATTATAATACCCGGGGAGAAGGTCTGCCATTACACTGATTAAACTATTTGGAATTTTGCAGGCTGAATTAAATAAAATTCTCAATTTACTACTATAGCTAATAAATGAACCTAACAAAAATGCGCACTTGTACACAGAAAATTCTCAATTGAACTCTACTACTGATTAAGCAGGGGAACCCTTATTCTGCTAAGGACATCCAGTCAATATCTTTTACATTCTTGTGGGATTTTTGGAAGCTGCTCAGCTAAGAATGCAGTCGAGTTCTTGAAAAATGCCAGGGGGCAGTGTATGTAACCATTTATATTTATCTATTTTTCCTCACTCATACTGTATGTTTTAAAATTGTGTTTTTCACTTGCATATTAATATTTCATTCCCTCTGAAATATTGCAAGATACGGTATGATATATAATCCCTAAAACATTTTATTCCTACAAGATTTTTGTAACAAAAAATATTTTTGAACCCATACAAAAAATATTGTATACATTCCCATAACCTACATTTTAGGTACCCCTGAACAACAATCTTTACATTAAATGGATGATTTCCATTTTGTTTTAATTATATTTTATTAAAATGTGTGAATGGATTAATCAAAATAAGGATAACTTTTCTTCCTCCCTTTCTGACTTATATTTAATGACTAACAGAAACAGATAATTTTATCCAGTTCAGCAACACAAAACTGCATTTTAAAATGGCAATTTATATTTTTGTGAAATAACCTTCCAATTTATCAAATCCAGTTACAGCTGTGAACTGATTTGTTTCAGGGACTTTTGTCAGGTACAGGTTAGCAAATTAGATTTTACCTTTTCCAGGCAACAGGCAAATAAATCCTGTCATATGCAAGTTGCATTGCAGAAAATCTATATTTAACTTAAACGGACACTCCCAGGTGGAAACAATAATTATAAATAATATTGAATAAGCACTGTAAATTATAAGGAATAAGTAGAATTCTACTGTTGAGGGAAAGTGTTGGAACGTATCAATGGAAATTAACTACAAAATAAACTTTGAAGACCTAATATTTAGAAGTATACCAAATTTAGGCCTTGATTTAATGTTTAATTAATTATCATGTTTATTGGAGGTTTGTCAGCTCCTAATAAGCCTTTTAAATATCTGTTTGAATATCCAAACAGAAATCCAAAAATGTAGTACCTACATTTTACATTGAAAAAATAGGTAATTTAATTCGGATAAATGGACTCATAGGTTGTTGATAAATGTTTTTTTTTACTATATTCCCAGGCAAGTCTCTAAAGAAGTAAGACTTCAGAGCCCTCTAATTGGTTGGCTTACAAGAAAACCAATCAGAATGCTCTGCCAGAGCTTGCAAAGCAATTCAAATGCATATAAAGGTTTTTCTCACCTTGCAAGTGCATTCTGCACAGAGCCCTCCATTGGATATGATAGATAAATGTTTTCTGTGGATGGGGCATAAGTGAGGTATTAAACTTCCCTTATGCTAATAAGGGGGTCTTAATGATTTTTTTTCAATTTATTATTTTTTGTTGATGACTAAAATGGTTAGTTGTTAACATGCAGAGAAATGTGCTTCAGATGGACATTTACTGACAGCTTTCTTTCGAGCAGCCAACCCATTTATTGTATACAGCTGAATGAATTTCGGCTACTATTTATTCCAGCCTAAATTCAATAAAAACATCTGTTGAAGATAGTTCAGTGACAGAACTAAGTGAAGTTGTTAATTAGCCATGTAATGCTAGAAAAGAATAATGTGGTTCAACAATGCAATGTTAAATAACAATGTATGGGCAATTCAAAATGTACATAAAATTGCCATTAGTCATTTTGCCCCTTTTTTAAGATTAAGATTTATTATTAAAGATATCTTAGTAAAATATACAATCAGTCATTATACATGATGCTGCTTCCAATTTCACAAACATAAAGTTCTGTAAATTTCTTACAATCCTGCAAAATCTGAATACAATAACCAATCAAGAAACCATCTAAGGGGAAAAATGAGTAAATAAATGTTCCCCTCCAAAGGTGTGCCATTATACAGTTATCCCTAATAGTTTGGCATGTGCCATCACAAAACATTGATTCATTTAATTCCCAGAACTAATCCAAGTATAAAGACATACAAAGTTAATACTGGCTTATATCATATTGACTTGCAAAAAAAGTAAATGTTATCCAGTTTCAGATGTCCCCAGGATGCATTGTAAGCTTAAAGTCTATACTATCATTGACATATTTTAATATATACAGGTACATAGTGTTATAACTTCTGATTAGTTTACATTATAAGTTAAATAGCAAGCAATTTCTGCTGAGAATAAATATCAGAATAATATGTAAGGAGGCTTCCCCATTTTGCAAAGTAAAATTACTGTGATTGTTATTGTAGTCAAATTGGACTGCACATTCTTTTTTTTATATACAAATGATCAAAAAGACCTACTGTATATAATAAAATGTTACCTATAATTGATTAGAGGCATGATAGGTAGTATGTATATCTTATATTCTATATATATATATATATATCTGAGTGGTTCTATTCAGTAGAACAGGAGGCCATCATTTAAATAGGAAAGGCAATATTGTTTGTGAAACAAGAATTTAACCAACTGACCAAAGCACATCAAAATGTCTAGTAACAAAAACTTTCTGTTTTATTTATGCCCCATCATTATTGGTGATAACAAGAAAAATGTGTGTTACTGGCTTTTACATTTGTCAATTTTGAATTATATAGAGTGCCTGTCTTCAAGGCAGCACATCTATTATATAATGTCATCCATCAGAAGTACTTATTCTGTAACTGCCCAGTTAAGGAATAGCAAATATATGCTGAAGAAACCAAAAGAAACCGGAAACAAACAATAATTGAAAGAGTATTTCAAGAATATTTTATTCATAAATAATTTACATAACATAGTCTTTGAAAGCAATCATTACATATAATAATAGTGAATTATATTTTAGCGTTTTGAAAAAAAAAACATCCTTTGAACATTGTGCTTTCATTTTTTTTCTCATTTAATGTAACACAGAATTTTTTTTTTCCATTTAAAAGAAAGTTTGGCATGCAATTGCTATTTCCTGATGGTGTCTGTATGTTTATTTATGCACTTAGTGCTGGAAGGTGATTTGATTAAGATATTCAATATCTATTTGAAGTTAAATATTATGTTGCAAATATATTTTCCCTTAGATCTGTGTTCATTGTTTTCGAAAAACATGAATAACTCAAGTCTAAATTCACATACAGCATTTCAACTATTACGTGTTAATTTTAAGCAAAGCAATTAAAAACCAAGACACAAGTATAACTAATAATTACCAGTACCAGTAGTAAACATTACAAAATATTATATCTAGAACCTAATAGTAATCAAAGTCAAAAGCTTTTCAAAATCCATGTATATTTAAACCTAGTAGAAAGGAAATAGTTTGCACAATGCTATCTCTAAATTCAAGTTTAAAAAAGAAAGTGTAATGTTAATTGACTATGAAGTCTATTTTGTGTACAATATAATGCTCTGTAGGTTGGCTTTTGAAAGTTTATACCTATCTATAAGTAAAATATGTTTTGCTGTGCTACTTCATTATACAATCAACACTTCAAAGTGATGCTATAGTAATGCTAATTAGTTGAGAACAACATACAATGATTGGTACACGTATGGGCACAGGGAATTAACCCATAAACATATGCATGCCATTTGTCAAAGACAGCATAGGAACTATCTGTAAGTAAACTTTTCATTAACAGTAAAACTTGCAATTAATAAATAATTGAACATCTATATTTCATTCAAAAGTTATAATTGTGGCATATCATTTTTTAAAAGCTACTATTTAATATGTCTTACATGTTCCATGATGAGAGGATGGAAGCAAATATAACACAATACTACATATAATTAACTACAAATTCATTGTAACATATAAAAAAAATTAAAAAATTATTACATCTTACCTGATGGAGGTCTTTTTGAGATGAAGTGGAAAATATAAGTTGAAAAGGATGTATTCTTTCTACTGTTATTAGCATGTAGTGTGTGAGCAAAGACTTTTGGAATATACTGACATTCCTATGATGGTATTGTACAGGAAGTTACATCAGAATTGCATGAACAGCAGTGATGATCTTGTGATCAGTGCAATTTCTTTCTCATTATTCCAGCTTGGGGAAGATGAAATTACCTATCTTCCGCATTTAAAAAAAAATGTTTTTATGAGAAGCAGATATTAAACTGCATAATGTTTTGGTGTAGCATGTGTGTTGTATTAAAGAGACAAAAGGATTATGATATAGATATCAGATTTGAGTAGTGATAAGCCAGACACGTTTTACTGAGCTGAGGTTGCTACTAGTGAGCAGCTGCGTTAAATATAACCGAGACAGAGGAAATGTTCGTAACAAAATTAGCTATCACTTAGGAATACTATTTTCCTCATTGGAGAATTAAACAGTGAGTCACAAAGTTCTAGTGCATCTAAGCAATTGAAGCCTCAAACATTTATCATGCAGTGGTGCTCAAAGGGACAGGAGATAAATTATCACTTGGGTGCTTATCCGATTTTTGAAGTCCATTGTGTTTATGTTAAAATAGAATCTAAAAAATGTGTTTTGCTCAATTTTATTAGGTGATATTGAATTTACTGGGAAGTAAACAAGCCATTAGAGTATATAAATAGGCACATTTGGTACAACAGTTTCCTCTGTATTGTACAAAATAAAAAGTACCTTTTTTATTAATGTACACAATAAAATATATAAAATAAATAAAAACATGCACAAGTTTATCATTTTGAGAAATATACATTTTCCATTTTGGAAAATGTAGGAAACATTTAAATTAATTATTTGTTCTGGTCATTTTATCAATGATAAAGCACACACAAAAAGCCCAAGGCACAGATCAGTTGAAACACTCATTCAATTACCAGAAATATACCATAGAAGTGAATTCGTTAAATACATCGTTTTTGGGAATTGCACCTCGCTGCTCATGAGACACATATTGCAAATGAAATATATTTTGTAGTTTAGCAATGTTACTCATAAAAAATTAAAACTGTAGTTCATAAAAGACAGATCCCAGTTACATTTTGATTCATTTCAACTACTACATATTTTACCTACTACATATCAATATGCATGCTCCTTTAATTGGATCAGTTTAAAGCAGAACTGTCACTGTTTTATTTGTATTTTCTTAGAATTCAACAAGTCCAGAAATCCAAGATATTAATTGCACATTGTAAGACTTCTAAACTACAGTGCACAAATCTCCCCCCAAAAAGTTTACAGTGTCAGAATGATTTTTCTTCCTTTAAAGGTAGATGGTAATCAGTCGCACAATCAAAACACAAACTGAATACTTTGCATATATTAAAACACAGATGAGAGTGTATTAAAAATGCCATTGTTATTGATCAAATACCACTCCACAGAAACAATGTATTACCTGTCTTTATGTCTAAGTGTACAAGTGGTGTGGGAGGAAGCGGTAAGCACCTCAAAAGAGGTAAATCTCATCGCCAAAAACCCTATAGGGTTACAATGAAGAAGAGGGTAAAATGTGTAACTAAATTACAAGAAAACATATGCAACTTGATACTGAGGCTGGATCACCTCACCAGGAGTTAAGTAAACTGGGTCTAATAGATTTCTGTGAGATAAGATGCTTAAAGGATCACTATAGGGTCAGGAACACAAACATGTATAAAATATGTGTGTTAAAACCACCATCTAGCCCCCCTGGGCCCCTCATGCCTCCATAAATATAGCAACATCTTACTATAGTCAAGCCTGAAGATGTAGATCTGCATGGTATTTGCCTAAAAAAAAAAACCCAAGCAGTCTGCTGACATCATCAGATGTGGTAGCCTGATCCAATCACAGTGCTTCCCCATAGGATTGGCTGAGACTGACAAAGAGGCAGATCAGGGGCAGAGCCAGCATGATTCAAACACAGCCCTGGCCAATCAGCATCTCCTCATAGAGATGAATTGAATCAATGCATCTCTATGAGGAAAGTTCAGTGTCTGCATGCAGAGGGAGGAGACACTGAATGTTTGGATGCATTTTAGGCAGCCATGACCCAGGAATGATTTCTAACAGCCATCTGAGGAGTGGCCAGTGAAGTTATCACTAGGCTGTAATGTAAACACTGCATTTTCTCTGAAAAGACAGTGTTTACAGCAAAAAGCCTGAAGGTAATGATTCTACTCACCAGAACAAATTCAATAAGCTGTAGTTGGTCTGGTGACTATAGTGTCCTTTTAAATAAGGGAACAATCCTTTGTACATTCCAGTGAACATCCCAGTGTGAACATGCTTATTCCCAAGAGGAGACAAGAGGATGGAAAGGCACCAAAACTCCAACTGTGACAACATTAAGTTCATGTCTGACAGGTCTGTGAACCAGTCTTCAGCTCTATTACGTTTGCCCCAGTAATATTGTAGATCACTTGACAAAAGTAGTTGTGTAAGTGGGCAAAAGGATCAATCAATAGTATTGCAAGTAAAAAGAAGACTAAAGTCTTCGTTAGTCTGCCTTAACATTTTTCTATTGCCATGGTCAGGTAGACAAACTTAACAGTTCTTTTGAAAGGTTTTGGTTTGAAGATGAGTCTGCAATTTGGGTGAACCTTTTCAATTACATCGATATTATTTACTAAAGTAGGTTTAGAATCCTCACATTCTTCCACTTCTGTTTATCTGTCATGTCATCAATATTTGTTTTAATAGCTTTTTTGAAGGTCATTAAAATGTATTATATGAAAATCTCTGTCTTGTTGCAGAAGGCCTTATATATTGTAATGCTTTGAGCTGACCAGTGACTTAGGTAAATTCTTCCTGGAAGAGTATTCAACTAGCATTGTTTTAAGTTATCCAGTAGTCACATTTGGGGTCTCATACCTAGCATCCATGGATTGCTTCTAATAGAATATAGAGGATATTACCATCTGCAGAAATAAATTGGGACATCCCTGTGCTGCTTTGTAAGTATAAATCCCAAGTGAAAGTTCAAATCTGACAGGGATTCTACCGAACCACTGCTTTTAACATCTTATCATGGCGAGGGTACATTTAGGGTAGATGAAGGCCACAATGTTAGTGAAAAGTGTCTCAATATGAGAGCAATGGAATTGTTTCGCATTGAACAAAAATATGCCCATCTGTCTATTTTGGCAGCTTGCTCTGCCACTCTAGAATTGTCTTTGATTTTGATAAATACACTGTATTCATTTCAGTAAACTCTAGCAATGCACATGTTTTAAGAAATAGCAAGCATAAATAAATATAAATACATTTATGTTTGCCAAGTGAAGTGGGTAATGTGTGCTGCCAAATTGATTATGCAAGTAAATTAGTTATTTTTCCCAGGATTCCTGTATATGATGAAACTGTGTCACTGCTCTTATTTTGGTGAGCTACCCAAACTCACAGGGAAGAACATAAAAGGGTGCTCACCAATGAGAAAAACGAAATACTTGCTGCATTGTTCCTGACAAAGGAACGTTTTCTCACTTTTTCTCCCCACTATGGAATAGTACGTAGTTGTCAGTGGATTATTTGGTTTTCTTCAGCTTTGTAAAAGACCCAACCCACAGCAAACCTATAAATAATTTGACTTGGCAGCAGAGAGGTAAACAATTATTAAATTGTATTTGTAGCATATATAGAAAACAAATTAACACCAGAATGTGCCAATATAAATACATAGCATGTTATACTTGCAACCTGGTACACGTTTCAAACAATCAGCAGTAATAGTTGGCACCGGGTCTTTTAGTGATGTTATAGATAAAGGGAACCTAGAGCCTCATTCGGTATCAATTACATTAATAAACAGAGGTATTGCCTTACAGGAATAGTGTGATAATTGTTCATTATAATAGTGGCATCCCTCAGAGTGAAACCTGTGGATTCTCGACAGGAGATACAATTGTGTGTCTCTTAAAAAGGATATGGTATTTCTTCCAGACTCAAGAATGCTACAATTTCTCTACAAGAATGAAGTAACTACGTTTCTAGTGAGAACAAATGTCAAAAGACACCAGCAGATCTTTGTTACTTAATTCCATGGTGGTAGTATAATGTCACTGTGACGGTGATAGTTATCTCAGTCACTGGAAAAAAAAGAATTTGTATCACAATGGATGGAAGCCACTTGCCTGCACTGCTTTCTAATCTCTAGATAAACCGGCACATTATGTTCATTCAGAGGTAAAGCTCTTTTAATGTATTTTATAAAATATTTAACATAATATGAGCATGTTACATTAAAATGGACAGTAATTTACTCAAGAGTGTCTCTTAAAGAAAAACGATTAGTAACACTTCACGTTTTAGAATTAAATAAATTGCCATCGTTTTAATATACCTATTTCATGGGTATTCAGATAAGGATATGTTTCAAGTTTGCATTTGCAATACATATGATTTAAAAACACATATGATTACCTTACTTAGAAAGAAAACCCTGGAGGTACCAAAGTATGTAAACTGAAATATATACTGATTTTCATGTTAATCAGGAGGCATGTTGACACTATGATAGGAACAGTCGAGCAAACATATGAGTTTGGCAAAAGCATGTTGAAAGGACTCGGATGTTGCTTAGCAACAAAAGCTACATATGGTGGTGATCAGTGTGTTTTACTCACCTGCTGTGTAAGATTTCATACATGGATTGTTGGAACTATGGTGATGTATAAAACACAGTGCAATGTGTTAATTATATGTCCGATTAACAGTATGAATGTTTTAAAGGTGTGTCCCTGTTCTAAATGTTTGACAAACATCATTTTCTAAAGTTTTTTTGCCCATCTCATCAAATGCTATTTGAGATTTTAGACCAGCAACAGATATAGAAAAAGTAGTCATTTTGCTTATATAAAGATGTTTCTGCATCAACTAAAATATTCTCCTTTAAAAAGTCTGTCTCGCCATCTGAATGTCACACACAAGCTGAATTATGTTAGTGCTGCTACTCCATAGCTATTTACCAAAATGCGTATCGATACTAAAATGATTGTACTCACTCAGCTCAAGTTACAACAAATCATCAACTAGCAAGCAAGACTTGAGTACATAGGGTCTCCAGTCTTGTGCCTGTGGGACACAACTAGAAATGTCTGGGCATAATATTTTGTTAGCACTTATCTTGCAGGAAGGTTGAGATAGGGGAAGCAGCAGCATCTGTTGACCTTGGGTGGCAACAAGTATATTTGTCAACAAGCAACAAGTAAAAATTATATTGCTGATCACAGACTTTGGCTGTTACCCCTTCCATTACCAGACATCAAGCTTATCCAATATATCAGATGGATTAAACTGGTTTGCATTTCAGATTTACAGATGGATATTTTCCACAGTAGCACTATATAGAATGTAAAAAACTAACAAAAACGGTCTAAACACGTGTGTACAATGCCCACCAACTACGTGAAAACATATTTCCTGAAAATATTAGTAGCCTCTATATTGACTTTCACCACGTATGTTGCCTTAACTGATTCCAAGATGCCGCAAAATTAACTTTATTACTGTTCATGCCACCAAGGTTTTTTTTTTTACCATGAGCAGAGCCAGTACCATTGCTTAGGTTGACAATCATATGAGATAAAAGGAGGGTAGGATAGACCACATACATCGTCTCGTTCTTCTGAAAAAAGAGATGGTAATTCATCAGTTTAGGTCTTCGAAAGAGGGACTATCAAAAGATAAGTAATTGTGTAGGATATTTCTATTCATACAGCTAGTGCTTCTTACTCCAAAGTAAATAAAATCAATACCGCCTCTATATACACCCTAAATAACAAAGATGGACTTATTGCAGATAAAACCACTTCTTTCAAATACTCTAAACACCCCCACTGGTAGCATAGTCCAGTACTGCTGCCAAGAGACCACAAATGCCATCTAAGTAAAGCAATTTGTACTTTTGTGCATTTTTTGTTTAGTGTGTTAGTTAATTTTTTAGCACACTATGACACCATCATGTGCACTACTTAGTTTTAGGCCTATCACTTGCTTGATATAGGGAGGAAGATGAATCATAGGAGCCGACAATACTAGTAATTCCTATAAACTGAATTGATTTCTGTGTTATGTAGTTATCTATTGCCTAGAGGTGGACAGTGACTTTGGTAATAGTAGGCTTTGATAAAGCCAAGGTATACAAGACACTGAAAAACCTCATATAGAAAGATAGTGACAAATTATTGCATCACTGAGGGTGTGATATACTCTATCTGTCTTAGTTGCTATCTTTATTAACCTATATCAATAGCTTTGGCAGAATCTTTAATCTGTAAGCCTTCTGCAGAGTTGTGTGCATATCGGCCCAATTAGATGGCAACTGTGATAATAAGTCAATTTTGAGAGGTCTTGGTAACAATTAAAGCAATAATGATAGTTGATAAAGAGGCTACTAATACAGGCAGGCAACAGTTTGATTGCAGGGCTGTTTGTATTTAATGTTTGATTGTAGGGATGTGTTTGCATGTTGTGTTGGTGTTTGATTGCTGGGATGTATGCACATACACACTTCTGCAAGCATAATTATGCAGATGTACACACATATTAACACATACACAAACACATTGACACACATAGATACATAGCTCTTGAAAAAGTCTATCTCAGACGAAATGCGTTGAGAGGAGTATATTGGCACCATAACTCTGGATATGAAGCCTGGACAAATGGAGTGTTCCCCTCACAGAAGTGATTCACTGACTTTGAATTGACAAGAGGGGTGAAATTGAGGTCTTATCTCTCTCCAAAACTCCACTGGACTTCCTGAGTATTGTGTGCTACTCCCAGGAGATAAGTGGCCCTAAGGGACAAGGTTCTTTTGCACAAAATATTCTCTTTTGTGCCATTTTAAATTGTGAGTGTGTTTTTTGGTTGTATTTTATATTGTTAAAATAAATACTACACTATAAGTTCTCCTCACCCCCTCCCAGCCCCCCACCCCCCCATTTTATTTTTACCCTTCTACGGAGTATTTATACTTGTGCAATTGTCCACCTACACTTTTACTCCAGGTAACAGATTTATTGCTATTAACACCAATTCACTATTAGTGTTGTGTGATTGCACTTTGTGTTATTATTGATTTGCGCTTAAGACACAGGTTATACTTTGTATACCATTTTTCACTACACACATAGATACATACACTGACACAAACACACACTCTGAGACATGCACAAACTGTCACTCAGATGCACACACTGACACATATAATCACACTCAGATGCAAACAGACACATATACCACCTTACAACACAGATACACATACGCACTGACACAGATACAGACTGACATATACACAAACTGACTGACGATACACAGATACACAGATACACACACACAAACTGACACACACATATATACATGTCATGCATTTTATATTTGCAGCCACCCTCCTGTTAACAATGCTTTTATGTGCAGGAGGGTGGCTTGTGTAGGGTCTTGCTGCTGACTGAGGCTGCTAGTAGTGTGGGGTCCGGAGCAGCTTTTTTCTCTCCCCTCTGCTGCCACTGAGAGAGGTCACAATTATTTTTTAATTTGCTGTTCACCTGAAATATATTTGCAAAAGTTTGGGTTGAGAGAAATATTGTTAGTTTAAAAGATATGCCTCATATACTGAAGCTAACAAAAAATGTATCAAATACTTAAATAAAACTTCAGTCATTCAGATAAACCAACCTAAAATGAAGATAAAGGGAAATAGTGTAAAATGAATTTTCCCAAAACTGTTATAACTAGTTTATACAGTGTGAAGTATATCTTTCATTAATCAGCTGAGACAAGTAATTGCCTTGAATGTCAGAGATAAACCGAAACAGCAAAATCAATTGCTTATCTTTTTAATATACTTGTTTGTCTTTAATCAGGTCCCATAATCTTGAACACACTGTTGCTACCATGGGGAATAATTTATGACATAAAGTGCCATATGGAGTCTATTCAAACGTTCAGCATACATTTGTCGTGTCACTGACTGGCAATATTTACTCTCTACATCTTCTTTAAAATAAATCTGCAAGCACCATAAATACAACAGCTTATTCTGGTGGTTATTGTGCTAAAAGACTTTTGGTCACAGTTTTTGTTAAATAATTTTCCTTATGTACCTTACACCCACTCTATCTGTTGGATGCATCATAAATAGGTAATTCACCTTCTTGCTTTACATCCAAAATATTTGCATGTTTGCATGCAGGGACGGTGGCCACACAGGCAGAGATACATTTTTCTGCCAAGCCCCCCCAAACAAAAAATGCATCTACACCTGTGTGTCTCTTAACCACCCTTTTGTGTTTCATATCCCCTCTTTTGAATGTCTTACACCCTTTAGTGTATCTTATCCCTCTTTTATGTCTGACTTCCCCCATTAGTATATTTTATCCACCATTTTTCTCCTTTGCGAAGTTTTACAACCCCTTGTGTGTCTCTTACAATCCCCCTTATGTGTCTCTTACAGTCCCCTTTGTGTGTCTCTTACTTCCTTCCAGACCATTTCTGTGTCTCTCCTACAGCACCTTTGTGTTTTTCCCAGCACCTTGTCTCTGCACCCCAGCATTTCTGTGTGTCTCTTTTTTTCTTGTCCTTTTGTACGTATCTCTCAATGTGCAGTCAATGGGTACTGCCAGACAACGTTTCATTTTATGATACCCAATTTGTAATTGGCTAATGAAAGTATTTAGAAAATTGGCCAGACTAGTAGGGCCAAACAGTTCTCATCTGATTCCACATTCTATGTTTCTATGTAAGGTACTATGACCAACTTAATTTGAAGATTTGTGCCACCAGGTGTCCTAAGTTGATATAAATGGTGGAGTCAATTATTTATTTATTTATAAAATATTTTACCAGGAAGGATACATTGAGATTTCTCTCGTTTTCAAGTATGCCCTGGGTTCACAAAACATTGCATTGGTACAATAGGGTACAATAAAATACAAAAACAATATTAATACACAACATATACAAAATGTAACATAGAACAGGTAGGAAATATATAATCAACCATGACACGTGCATTCTGTTTTGAAGTATGTAGAGAGGGATCTCTTAAAGTACTTTAGGCTTAGGGAAGATTTTAAATTGTCTGAGTAGTCCATTTTTTATGTAGAAGAAATTAATTAGTAATTCCTTTATGGAACTCCACTGTTTGTTTCACTAATTATCTTCTGGAATTATTTTCTTTTCCCAAGTCTGGGGTTAAGGTTCCCAACCTTCTTTACCAAGTGCAATGATGTGGGTTTTGCCACAAAACCTGAAAAAATGGTGTTAAAGAACTATAAACCACGGTTCACTTGTTTCTCCAGGGGGTATGTGTTGCTTGACCATAATGAACATTTGAGGATTTATATGTCTGGTGCCTGTAGACACAACATTCTAAGGTGATTGAGATGCGTTTAAGTTGTAGTTTAAAGGCTGTTTAGAATTATTAGGTTAAGGTTTAGGGTTAGAGTTGGGTACAATTTAGTATTGTGGTATGACATGTTTAGTTTTTAAGAGGAGTTAAGCATAAGATTAATGTAAAGAGTTTATGTTTAGGATTTGAGTGCTGGAGTTTGAAAAGTTATTTGCAAAGTACTCACTGTGCTATGTGTTCTGCAGACCTGTCAGATTGATTATATTATGGCTGCAGGAGTGGTTATACAGTGTGCATCACTCAGAGCTTCCCCCTGCTCCTCTTGCAAGGCATTTCCTGTGTGAGAGGCCGTTAGTCCATATTTAGATACTGAAGGTGCTGGGACAGTTTTACATTCTCTAGAATTGTTGTCAAGTCAGCCTTAATAGCAAAATAGCAGGAACGGAGGACACTGGGAAAGGCACCTGGCACTTATTTCTTCCCACCAGCCTATTCAAGCTCAAAAAAGCACATTCCAAGTGCTAAAAATAGGTGTCCCTTAGCAGTCGGGTGGCTGTAGAATCTGCAGATCTACTGCATATTTATGTGACAGAGGCATAACAATTGAGCTTTGTATGCAGATCCTCTGCACTTAGGTTTTGCACTGCATTTCTGCCATAGATAACTAGATATGTTAGAGAATGTTATCTCTTTCAGACATGCATTATGTTCTGAGAACTCTTTATTATGATGTTTGCACCTTGTGTTTCAAAGTGGTTGTATATACGATACATATACTCAAAGGAATCCATGCATGAAGTAGAATAAATAAGGCAGAAAGGGGGTTCTTTGTTGAACTCATTTGCATATGCCCACCCAGAATCCTTTGCAGTAATAATAGCATTGCAAATGTGAGAGTTCTGTGGGAAAAGCAAGTCTTATGGCTTGACTGGTGTAAGCAGAATTCTAATATAATGTATTTACTATCCTCTAATAAAAACGATACTCAAGTTAACAGCTGGGTGTTTTCGAAGAAATTAAAATGTTTCAATTTAATTTTGAAGGAATGCAACATTAAAATTATTATTGAGGCCGTTCAATATATCTTCTTAAAATGATCCTGTATTTGAATGTTCACATGCAACTGAGCATGGGAAAACATGATCAACATAAATATAGAGCTATCTTAAATTAACTGGGATAGCTCTTTTGATACTAATTGCATGACTAGTTGTTACACAGTGACCTTTATCCTTCAACCTATATAAATATATAAGTATGAGTCAAGAGCTGGAACACTACCTCCAACACACCATATGCAGTGATGTGACAGCAAACATACAGAAGTCAATAAAACCATCTAATGGTCAGGGAGGTCCTGCTCAAATATCTTGAAAAAATAATGTGTTTATGTGCTTAGACCGTGGTTCACAGTCTCCCCTCTCCTGCTTCCATTTCTTCAGTTAATGTAAACTAGAAACTCTAATTTTCTTTCTTATTCTATACTCTAGTTACAAGTGGTCAGGGATTAGTATTATAGCATTGGACATGGAGCCTGTCTGCCTGATACTGTTCTCTCAAGAATGGATCAAGCACCCAGTATATCTGTCAAAATAAACCCTCTAGGTGCAGTGCCCAGTTTCAAACAATGGTGGTCAATAAAATAATTACCATAATTACCTTCTGTATCAATTTAAAAGGCAATGCTCAGTTAACCTAAAAATAAATATGCCCACAAAACCAAAACATTTTTACATATGTGTAAGGAGCAAGTCTTCCATAACAAACCTGTGACGAAATGCTTTTTGTCACTGGATTGTTAGGTGACAAGCTGCCCTTTTCCCCCGGCTGTTGGAGGAGCCTAATTGCCAGCCTCCTTCCTCATGACTATGGCACTGTGGTGTAGTGCCATTTAAAAAGACTATTTGGGGCTTATTGGCTTTTAAAGACTGTTTCTGCCCATTTGAATCCATGGGAAGGTGTGTCTCTTCCCCTCCCCCGTTTCCTGTCTATTGTTCTCCAGCAGGGCGTTGTCCCAGGCACACTGCCAAACCAGTGGGAACTGACTGCTTTTGTCTCTCCTTGGTTTCTCAACAGCCCTTGCTATGCTTTACCCCATGGCAAATTTACTCTGTTCATGGCATCTGAGCGCTGTTCACCTAAATTGGGCGCTCAGATCCGAGTTATCTGGGGATAGGTTAAATGTGGGGGTTCTGTGTAATATAATAAGAATTATGTATTTTTATGTACTTTTACGTATTTTTGCTGTTAGTGTAAAATGTAGATATTTTCTGTACCTGGAGATAATTGAGTTTACTGCAGTGCCTTACGCCAATTATCTCCAGGATGGAGAGGAGGGATTTCATTGTGTATGTGGGAGTGTTATTATGTTAATTAGTGTTCCCATTGGCTTGTGTCCCTTTTGTCACAGTTTACCATCAGGTCCAGGGGGTGTGCCTCTGGCCTGAAAACTTGTATATAAGGAGTAATAAACGCTCATTGGAGTCAGATCATCTTGTACCTTCATGAAGTTTCGGCTCATGTTTGGGGGATTGGAGAACTACACTATGGGGATTGCTATAATCACTATACTCCCCAGGGTATAATCACTAAACTCTGCTAAGAGCTTGTTCCTGCTCTCTGGAATTCGGAGAGGTCGACCTACTGGAAGCTGGACCCTGGTCTTGGGTCCAGATTGGATGGAGACGGCAAGACCCTAACCAAGCTGCGGCGGTTCGTGGGGTCTGCAGTGGTTATGGTGTCAGGCAGAGTGCTTGGAGTCCTCGGAAAGCACTAGGAGCATCCGTCAGCGGAAGGTACCCGGTCGGGGTTCCAGCGGTTCCGTTACAGAACCCATATGAATAAAATATATACAAAACAAAATTATTAAATTTTCTATCAGTATCAAGTGATGTCAACCAATATAAAGGAAATCCTCATCTTAAAAAAAGTTAGAAATGTTACAAATACCCCCAAAATATATAATGTAGTAAAAATAAAATATGCACAGATCAGTGTCTTCTGGGGCTGTTAAGGCCTTTCTCATGCTAAATGCAGAAATAATAAAAGAGGATTCTTCCATCCCTTCTTCTGTTATAGAACTCACAAGCCACTGAGTGTAGAAAACAGGTATATTCATTGTTACAAAATGTATATGTACTGAATACTCTGTCATAAAGGATGTTTTTATGTGTTATAAAAAAAAAAATAATACAACTAAATGTGGTTTTACATTACGAACTGACTATTTGACTATAAATACAAACTGAAAAAAAATAGATTTTTTTTTTTATCAAGTGATATACCAATGAAAAAAAACACAATAATTATCCATGATCACTATGTTCTACCAGACTTAAACAAACCTAAGAATGGCTTGATGCAATATTAATATTAAATTGATCAGTTTCAGTTTATGTAGGAATTTTTAAAGTATCAACATTGCATTTCAAAGAATAACGCACCTGCTGTTGGATTCAGTATAGAAAAAAATGCCTTCTTTAACATTCTACAGATTTTAAAACCCTGACAGTACTTTTCCCACTGAAAGTCCAACACTAGCACAGCTTGCCGAAACTAAAAAAGTGGTAATAGTTATTTCTTTTATCTTTATTTTTAGACTTCTCATCTGTAAAAAATGTCTCATGTGCTTGTAGGTTTTTTGTTAAGGTAAACTTTACTTTTTGAAAGTTCAAATTCCATTTTTTTTTATATATAGGTTAAAACCTTATTACTTGGACAGGCATATCTATGGCTGTCTGTCATCAATAACAGAAATCACATATTTTAACACTTTATTTAAATGCATGAAAACATAATTTAAAAACACAACTATCTAGAATGATCGTTGTGGTATTAAAATAATATTTTAAGAATTAACTGACATTTTCAACCAGTTATGGCTTTCTAATCATAATCACTAACTCTGGCAGATATCAGTGAAATACATTTCCTATGATGCTTACCTAACTTGGAAAGTAGTTTATATCTGCATTGCTATGGTGAGTAATGATTGCTGTATACCAACAGGGTTATTTACTAAAATGAAAAGTGAATTCAAGGCAAAATAACAGAAGTGGAAACATTCTGGAACCACATACCTCCCTCTGCCCCAGTTTTCTATCATGTTGTAGGAAATATCTTTAGTGGATAACAGAGCTCCACAGCGATAACACTTAGAGGGATACTCCAGGCACCCAGACCATTTCTGCCCATTGGAGTGGTCTGGGTGCCAACTCCCACTACTCTTAACCCTGCAACTGTAATTATTGCAGTTTTCATAAACTGAAATATTTACCTTGCAGGGTTAAGTCCTCCACTAGTGGCTGTCTATCAGGCAGCCACTAGAAGGACTTCCGTGTTCCGCGTCGCTGAAATCCCTGTAGGAAAGCATTGAATAATGCGGCTGACGTCGGCGGGGGAGGAGAGTAGGCACAGGGACATCGGCGCTGGACTTCGGTAAGTCACTGAAGGGGTTTAACCCCTTCAGCAAATTGGGATAGGGGGTGGGAGAGAGGGGCACTCCAGGGTCCTACAGTGCTAGGAAAACAAATGTTTTTCTAAATGAATGTGTCTTATGTGTTAAGAAATCAGTCTGTCTAAACACGATAATTTTTTCTTTATTAGTTACATAAATTGTAATCAATAAATAAGTAATGAAGTCAGCTATAATTTCCAAGAACATTTCAACACCTGGCCATGCCACCATTAACACACCTAAAATAAATGTGTCCCTCTTTAGTCATCTGAAATGTTGAGAGGTCTGAAGTCAGCTGTGCTTCACATTTGGCTACCGTATTTTACTGAATAACCCTTTAAATATTCAAGACAACACTTATAGGGTTACTCAGAAAAGCGAGAGTTCAAAGAATTCAAAGTGAGTGTAACATTTAAGGCCAGAGTAGTCAAATTTGAAACATAGCTGACTTAGATGATTCTTCCAGTTCAGCTATTTAACTTTAAATGTGAAATTTCCCTTGAATTCTCAATTAAGTGAATAGCCCTGTAATTATTATGGTTGTCTTATAGCAAATCAACCTGCTTAAAACTCCCAAAACACCTGTACTGTTTCGTGATTTAACTTTGTAAATACATGCCAAGATGCTGGAAAACTAGAGTTATTTTCGTAGAATTACTAAGTCTTTAAACCAACAATGATATTAATTTTAGTTGAAGCTTTTCTATAGTTCAGTAAGTCAGAGTATAACTGCAAATAAACAGGACCATAGTCCAAGACAAATACTGCAATGTAGCATGGTATGGCAATTGTCCTTTATGTGCTTTATGGAATACTGTGACAATGTTTTTCCAATAGTTTCTATTGAGGATTCTTTTCTAAATATTATACAAATAATAAACTTCAAACAAAATTAAAACACAAAAGAAAAAAAAAAAAAAATAACTAAAAAAAGAAAAATAGGGAGGGGAAATTTTTCATCCATAAATATACATTGATCTATAATTATTGTGGACTTACTGTTTGTTTTTGCTACTATTGTGGCGCAGCCTTTCCCTTCGTTTGTGTTATTCTTTTTGATTTAAAAAAAAAAGGATTGAGAGGGATCCCCTTTTTAACACCTTAAGAACTGAGCCAAATGTACAAGTTGTGATCAAAACAAAACGTAAACAAAACCTGGCATTTGTGCTATATGTCTGTTCAGGCGTAATTCACCTCTTTCATATTATGTGCACCCACACTTATTATATATAATTTTATTCAGGGGGGACAGGGCTTTCATTTAACATCAAATATATAGGTATGAAACAGAATTTAATATGAATAAAATATTAAAAAATGGGAGAAAATAAGAATTTTAAAAAAAATGTTTAGTTCTACGTGACATTCTAACTGTGAATGTCATAATATTGTTTGCTTTTACTGCAATAAAATACACATTTGTATTCAGCGATGTCTCACATGTAAAATAGTACCCCCTATGTACAGGTTTTATGGTGTTGTGGGAAGTTACAGGATCATACATAGCACATTACATTTTTTCCCATTGAAATTCGCCAGATTGGTTACTAGGTATTGCAAATGGGGTATGTCCAGTCTTTTTTAGTAGCCACTTGGTCACAGACACTGGCCAAAGTTAGTGTTCATATTTGTTTGTGTGTGAAAAATGCAAAAAACTAATTTGAACGCCAATGTGACTAAGTGGCTACTAAAAACGACTAGACATACCCCATTTGCAATACCTTGGGTTGTCTACTTTTACAAAAGGTATGCCATCATGGGGGTAATTCCCATTCCTGGGCTACCATAAGGTCTCAAAGACAACGTAACCAATCTTGCGAATTTCAATGTGAAAAACTGAAACTCAAGCCTTATATTTGACTCTCTCTAACTTTGCAAAACACCATAAAACCTGTACATGGGGGGTACTGTTATACTTGGGAGGCTTCACTGAATACAAACATAAGTGTTTCAATACAGTAAAACATATTACAACAATAATATCATCAGTAAAAGTGACGTTTGTGTGTGAAAAATGCAACAAACTTCACTTTTACCTAAAATAACATTGTTGTAATACAATTTATCATTTTGAATTACGAATATTTGTGTTCAGCGAAGTCTCCAGAGTAAAATCGTGTACATGTTTTATGGCGTCTTGGAAAGTTACAGAGTTAAATATAGTGCTTGCGAATTAAATTCTCTGCACTTTCTGCCTGGGTTGTCAGACACATCAATCAAATTTTAATTAATTAAACCACATAATTATGTTAAAAGATTACTTAAATATACACATAGAATTTGAATATATATATATATATATATATATATATATGTATTTATATTTTACGTGTATACTTATGTAATCATCTATGTAATTGTATATATTTATATATATGTGGTTATTTGTATTTTATATTTAGAATGTCATTCTAAGTGTATTTTGTTACCAATATATGTATATTAATAACAAAATACAGTTAGAATTAACTTACATATGTATTTATAACTTATTTAAATTGTTTTTAATTTTTTTATTTATTTATTCTATTTATTTATTATTGTAATGTTATATATATATATATATATATATATATATATATATAATACATATATATGTAACTTCATTCTAAGTGTATTTAAATGCTAATATATGTAATTATATTAACATTAAAATACACTACATATGACGTGTTTTATATATATATATATATATATATATATATTGTGTGTATATGTATATATATATATATATATGTTTATGTGTGTGTGTGTATATAATATACATACATCTTATACATATATATATATATATATATACATATTAAAATACACTACATATGACTTTACATATATATAAGATGTGTATATATTAGCATTTAAATACACTTAGAATGAAGTTTGATATATATATATATATATATATATATATTACATTAAATTTATTTTTAACATGTTTAATTTTTTTTATACTCCCCACTAGCAGGGGGACTGTCTGACAGCCCAGACAGTCTCCCTGCTGGCAGATCCATAGTCAGCTATAGGGGGCCTGATTTGCCAGGGGAGGCAGTCCTCCCGAAGAGGATCGCAGTGGAGGTAAGTACCGCAGACCTCCTGGGGGCTTAAGCCGTTATGTCGTTCTATGTCACCGCACCGGCTTTAAAGCCCATTATAATGGGGACGGCATAGAACGCCGTAAGGGCGTTAAGGGGTTAAGCATTAAAAGACACTTTAGCACTGAACAGTGAACCAGAGCCAAGGTATTCCAGACATAATAACCGCCTCAATAAAATTAAGTGTTTATTGTGCCTAGTGTCTCTTTAAGTGCTTCTTAAGTTATATTTGCCCTTTTGGATACAGTTTCTTTAGCAGGCCATTCAACTGTTTTCAGGGGAGATTTCGTAATGAATAATGATGGCTGAACCATTATGGTAGATAAAAAAATATATATATATATTAGAATATTGCTCTTGCACTCACGCTAAAGTCCCTTAGAAACCGGGTGCTTGCATACCCTGGCTAGTAGTATCCATCCATGTAAGCAGGTATCTGCACTCTCAAAGTACTTTAATCCTGATGAAAGTCCTCTATGCAGGACTGAAACGTTGATCGTTTTTAAACCTTATAAAAATAAATTTTGGACTTTTAAATACACGAGAGTGCTGATAACTGCTTAGATGGATATATATATATAAATATGTGTATGTGTGTGTATATGTGTCAATCTGCAGTTGCTAAGGACAGTAAGGTATTGTCATGTATAAATATGGGCATAAATTCTCGGGATGAAAATATAATTTTGCCTCTTTATAAATCGCTGGTAAGACCACACCTTGAATATGCTGTGCAATTTTGGGCACCTGTTTTAAAGAAGGGTATCATGGCACTAGAAAGAGTGCAGAGACGAGCTACAAAATTGATAATAGGAATGGAGCATTTTAGTTACAAAGAAAGGTTAAAAAAAAAAATTAAATCTCTTTAGTGTGGAAAAATGGTGCCTCAGATAGGATATGATAACATTATATAAATATATTCGGGGCCAGTACAAACCATAATCTGGAAATCTCTTCTCTTCATAAACAGTGCTATACATAGGACACGAGGTCACACATTTAGGCTGGAAGAAAGGAGATTTCATCTAAGGCAAAGAGGTGGTGTTATCAGAGTCCATACAGATGTTTAAACTGAAATTAAATAAATACGAGCAAAAACATGACATACAGGGATATAATTTCTAATTAGTGGGGTAATAGCTGCTTGATCCAAGGAGATATCTGACTGCTATTTTGGGGTCAAGAAGGAATTTTTTCCTAGTTAGTTGCAAAATTGGAAGCACTACAAACTTTGTTTTTTGCCTTCTTTTGGATCAACAGCAAAAACATATGTGAGGAAGGCTGAACTTGATGGACGCAAGTCTCTTTTCAGCTATGTAACTATGTAACTATGTAAATCAATAAAGTGATAATTGTCAGTAAGCTGAATTGGTAGCATAGCTGACTCTGATAAATATTACAGTTTGGCTATTTTGACCTTAAATTTAAAACTTACTTTGAAGTAATTTGAATTCTTTAAAATTCACACATTTTAAAACATATATTTTAACAAACTATATATAATGATAATGCGTCATAGAGGTCTATATGAGAGAGGTACTATGAACACATATACTAAATAAAGCAAATATTAATATTTTCATAATATAATGAATATAAATGAAACTGGTTTAGCGTTACTTTACCAGGAAAATAAAGCATTTTCTAACACCTTAACTCTATGTAGTTTTAAATCTTCAGTAAAGCATGAGTTTCACATCAGATAGAAAAATCTAATTATTTGACAGAGGGGGCAATATTTTGCTTAAGGGCTTGCCACAGGGATTTTCGACTCAAAAGATATATGTCTGTAATCATTGTCTGTTAAGCAGTATGTGTAAAGGTCAACTTCTAAACTATGTGAAGCAAATTGGATGTACAATATTCACAGATGGGTGCTGACTTATCTTCTCAATGTGAAAATGGATTTGAAAATAGAGAGAAACCTTGAATACAATAATTCCCTATTCAGCATACGATCTATAACAATGGAAATAACAATACGGATGTTTAAAAACAAATCATAAGAAGTATAGTTGATGAATAACATTCCATCATCCAACAGAGAGGATACCTCGTGGTACTCCACAACCTGAATTTGGTTCTGAAGGACTAAAATATATTAAAAATTAAAAGCCATTATATAAAAATGTAACAGTGACATAAATGCAACAACGTTAAATACATAGCATTCATTTTGAGAATTAAGAAAGTGTTTTTGTAATTAATTACTAATTAGTTGTGTGAATTCATTCCTTTGGACTGGTTAAAAAAGTGAGTGAAGTTCCTCTATAAAGATTTGAATTTTATAACATGACAGGAGGCTTTGTATTTTGCATAATCTTTCTTTACTAAAACTCCAGCAGCACAGGTTTAACAATAAAGTTTAGTGAAAAGAAACATTGCCACAGGGTATAAAAGGCCCTTCCTCTTGCATCATTTCCTCTTTCTTTGCTGCTCCAGTCAGACAGATCAGAGTATTTTATTCTCTGCTCATTCTTACTATTGAATTTACATTTATACTGTAAAAAATTTTATTCTCTGCTCATTCTTACTATTGAATTTACATTTATACTGTAAAAATTTTTATTCTCTGCTCATTCTTACTATTGAATTTTACATTTACACTGTCAGAATATTCTATTCTCTGCTCATTCTTACTATTAAATTTTAAGTTTACACTGTCAGAGTATTCTATTCTCTGCTCAGTCTTACTATTGAATTTACATTTACACTGTCAGGATTTTTATTCTCTGCTCATTCTTACTATTGAATTTACATTTACACTGGTTTTGGATAGATTGTCTCTCCACTCTGTATTGTTGTCACCATTTATTATTCTTAAAATTTCCCCTTCTCCCCTATATCTCCGCCTGCACCTCTACCTTTGCTTCCCTCTGACTATCTCTCCCTGTCATTCATTTTGCGATCGCGGCAATGTACCGCGATCGCACTTATCCTACCAGGGACTGGGGCATTGGTTAGGGTCAGCGGGAGGGGGAGGGCAGGAATCCGCATACCACCTGGCGGGCCGTGATCGCAGCTAAATATTGAGCGCGGACCGCCAGAATTAAGATTTCCGCGCAAACGGCGGCCATGTTGGATATCACGGGCCGTGAGATCCAGGACGGCCAGTCCCCTTCACAGACCGTGATTCACACGGTCTGGACTGCTCCACATTTCTCCTACAGGGCTTTCAATGCCTGTCAGGAGCTGTGATATGTATAGATGTTTTTCACACAATGTGTATTATAGGTTAGCTCATGGGCTAATACACTATCAGAACACGGTCCATGTCTTATTGCTCACATGTTCAATCCCCACTGAGGTAGATACAATAGGAATCACCTATTTTGGTAACCAGAGAATTTATTCATGATTTTATACCTTGTGATTTATCTTTTATGAAGCAAGATTTGTATAATAGATATATTATGTAGATATGTGTAATCACATAGTAGATATATATGGTATATCACCAGGATGCCTTTTCCTCAAGGCATGGAACCCCATCATACTAGGGTATGTACCCCTCACATATTTACGTATATATATTGTCTCTCACTATTCCACTTCAACTGGACAAGCTGGGGTGAGGTGATTTTTCCACATCCTGAGTCTTTCAATAAAGGGGTGTTTCCCCATTACTACTGGGGTGACCCCCACTCTCAATTTGGGCATTTACCAATGGTTTAATAAGCCCTTACTACTGGGGGGACCCACCCATTCACATATGCACATTTATCAATGGATTACTATGCACGTATTAGTGGGGTGACCTCCCTTACTACTGGGGTGACCCCCCCACTCACAGACATGCATTTACCAACGGATTACCATGCACTTTATTATGGGGTGAACCCCCTTACTACTGGGGTGACCCCCCACTCACAGATGTGCATTCATCAATGGAGTACTATGCACATTTGTATTGGGGTGACCCCCCTTACTACTGGGGTGACCCCCTACTCACAGATGTGCATTCACCAATGGGTTACTGTGCACTTATTATTGGGGTGACCCCCCTTACTACTGGGGTGACCCCCCACTTACAGATGTGCATTCAACAATGGATTCCTATATATTTTATTATTGGGGTGACCCCTCTTACTAATGGGGTGACCCCCCACTCACAGAGGCGCATCCACCAATGGATTCCATGCACTTTATTACTGTGGTGATCCCCTCACTTACAGATGTGCATTCACTAATGGGTTACTGTGCACCTTACTATTGGGGTGAACCCCCTTACTACTGGAGTAACCCTCACTCACAGATGTGCATTCAACAATGGACTACTATGCACTCTGTTATCGGGGTGACCCTCCTTATCCCTGGGGTGAACCTCCACTCGCAGATTTGCATTCATCTATGGACTTCTGTGCACTATATTATTGGGGTGAACCCCCCCTTACAACTAGGGATATTCCCCCACTCACAGATGCACATTCCCCATGGGACTACTACACAACACTACTGTTATTATTGGGGTGACCCCATATCGCCAGGGCAAACCCCAGCATATATATTTATTTATACACGCCAAGTAATGACGACCAGTTTCTAGGGGTGACCTCCTTTAAGTTAGGGTGACCCCCAAGCACTCTAACATCTCTAACACCTTATTAGGGGTAACCCCCCCTTCGTGGTGCTATATAGAGACCACATGCCGGAACAGTACTATACCACGCATACCCAGTGGTACTAACCCTAAACTTGGGACATAACCAGGGCAAACCCCTAGCAGTGTTGAGGCTCCTCACAGGGAATACCACCCCATTTCAACTCGACAATTGTTCCTGGTCACATAGAGGGTGACCCCCCTTCTGGCTGTCTACCATCATGGCCTCACTTACAGTGGGCTGAGATTACCTGGTACCCTGGAGGGTACCTAGACCTTATATATATATATATATATATATATACTCAGCAGACCGAAAGGTCAACAGACTGCCTCTCACTCAAGACTTTTAGCCTATGTTAATATTGCAGTGGCAGCCTCATTACAGACAACAATCCCCAATAGGTTGGGTCAGGGTCTTGCAGAGATGGTGAACCACGACACCCCATCTGCCAATGAATTCATGAACTACAAAGCCCCTGGGCCAAGCACCCATATACAAAGGACAAGTGAAAGTATACCATCACAGACCCTCACAATAATTAAAACGAACCTGGAAACAGAACCCTGATGTGCCGGAAAGATTATCCGAACGACCTAACTTCCCCTATAAGGAAGTTTACTGAGACTCCACGGTTAAAGGAGATCTCCTGCGAATCCACAGACAGACAAGGGGACAATATCTCCAACACTCGGAATGTTCCCATGATTTGACCGCCGCACGGTCGGAAAACATGCAGAGATCGACGAAATGGGGGTTGCCAGGCCTTAATACACAATCCATAAAATTGTAGCCACAAAACCTAGGAAATGAAGACTGCGTGTTCGACTCCAGATCGCACGCCCTCACTCACGTCACCCCAAAAGACATAACACGTCACCCCAAAGACATAACACAATACTACAGAAACTATAGCAACACGCTATACGCATACTGAGTGCTACAAACAAGGCATAGGGGCCCCTTTCCAAGTTGGTCACTGAACTCATAGAGTTGGGGAAAAAGAAAGTGATCTATCTGGCTAAGGATATCATTTACAGAAAGAGGTTTCTAACATTACTAAGAAACAGCTATTACATTTCTCCGGTTTCAATGCTCTCATGATGTAACCATGGGCAGCGGTCTGCCTTGTTCTCAAGTAAGGGAGCAACCTCTACTCGAGTAGGAAGGCTAGAATACTCTGGACGGCTGGAGATTAGGTCATAGGATTCCTCTATACTCCTGGGCAGAATGACCCAGTAGGGTAACTTAACTCTGTGAACTGATGCTTAATCAGGATACCTGGTCGACCCTTGGGGGTTGAAGTCCATATCTTCCATTAACGCCTCCTCTATGGGTACTGGAGGACCACAAATCTCATATATGAGGAAACTTACACCTATTTCCAAGAAGCGCTGGGCATTCGCTCCAGACGTCACTGGTTAACTCAGGGATAATTTTATGCTCACATTAGTCAGGAGATTACCAACCTGGCACCGTCCTACATTTCCCCCACACCTAAGATGGGTTCAATCATTCGGATTGGACGGACACATACCCGTCCATGATAGTCACACCAGGGACCCATCTGTCCCTTTGGTTTCATTGACGGGACCAAACGAATCAATTCACGTGTATTGTTAGGAACAACACATGGTACCCCAAGAAACTCTTATGATCGGTCATGGCACACTTTTGCCACAAGGGAATCCGCTACCTCACCTATCTAGACTACAAGACGTTACTTACTACACACGTAATCGACAATCAGTCTCTAGGACTGGGAAGCTCACTGCACATACTACTAACGGAGAACTATGATCTGGAGAAGAGATGACCGGCGTCGGGATCACCAACAACCTACAGCTAGCCTAGGACAAGTCCATTGGTTGTATTCTCCTACACTTGGACAATATCTCAGCAACTGGCTACACAAAACGCTGGGGCGGAGTCTGGTATCAAACTCTAATAATATCGGAGGACATTTACCATTTCTAATTTCCAACTAGGGTTCCCTCAGGAGCTTACCTTTATCACGGACTCGGCTTCATGCCAACAACTGACAACGGGACACCTTGGTATACTATGATACTAATGGATCGGCTTACGAACATCAAGCAAACAGAGGACGCATGTTTCCAACCGGAACCACCACAAGGGGCATATGCTTGCTACCTTCTCTATATTGATGAGAGTCCTTGGTCACCATCGCATCACAGAGATCTGGGTGACACGCTCCTCGCCACTACGGCAGAATCAAAGGGGCTCCCCAAACCTATTGACTCCATTCTGGGTTATCCACTGCCCCTTCCATTGTCCTCCATCTTACAACCACAAGATACCATCGGAGACTTTGGCAGCTCACGTTCCACGTCAGGACCTTTCGTATGTCGCAAGGCGTCATACGATTCAGAACCAGTATCGGAATACACTTGGTTATGGGTCTTAGTTGTGGTTTTTTCTATTCCTGCGGGTTTGACCTATGGATTTGGACATTCACTCCAACTAACCCTTGGGGAATCTCCTACTACTTTTCACGTTAGGTCGAGGTGTCTACACCTCTTCGACCTTCACAATCGAGCCAGCCTCTCTTCTTTTGTATACTGTACCTTTTGTATACTGTTATAACCACCACCTTACTGGGTGGGTACGTTGGCCATTGTTCATATGGTTGCGGAGATCGATTTTATCGGTCATTCGGTACATGGATGCATCTCAGGCATCCACGATGCATATTTCTTCGCCAATGTTCATTGGTTGGATCACGAGAAGAGATTTTCAGGGTGTTTTACTTCCTCAGACTCTTCACGCATCTTGTGTTGTTCCATAGCATTAAAAATGCAAAATACGAAGCCCCTTGTCATGTTATAAAATTGTAGATTATGCTAGCGCAGTGTACCTATAATCTTAATTTTATTAAGGACAGGAGGCGAGTATTTTTCCCACCCTGTTTTTCCCTCCCTATTTATCATTCCTTGGGTTGTACTTCAATAAAAGATTTGAATTCGGGGGGGGGTGTTTATCTCTTTATTACGTGGTTTATTACATATCACATCTTGAAATTACGACTATTATCTGTTATGATTACTTAATACATACAATTTGACTATATATTAATGTCATATTATCAGCTGCCTATTTCGGTTAAAAAAAATAATTTTTGTCTCATTTGGTAAATTTCCTTTTGCGTAAAGCACTATGGATTAAACTGGCGTTTTTATAAACAGTAATAGTAATTATGTTAATATTAATAATAATAATGACATTTCCAAATCCCTTTCACGTCTTTTGTTTCTTTTCAGTTTGATTCTTCTTCATGAATCAATACATGGGATCGTCTTCACACTCTACGACAATCATCCATTCAGGATTCGGATCGTTTACAGTTTGATTCTTCATTGTTATCGTTGTTTATTGTAATTGCAGGATATGTTTATGGTTATCTCGCACCAAAGAAAGAGGAAATGATGCAAGAGGAAGGGCCTTTTATACCCTGTGGCAATGTTTTTTTTTCACTAAGCCTGTACTGCTGGAGTTTTAGTAAAGAAAGATTATGCAAAATACTTGCCTCCTGTCCTTAATAAAATTAAAATTATAGGTACACTGCGCTAGCATAATCTGCAATTTTCAACTGAATGTTAGTGGAAACATAGTTGAATAATGGTAGCTAGAGCCGTCTCTAACAGGCAGCATTGGGTAGCAGGCTCTATCAGTTTTGGATAAAGAAAAGAAGCATTTGTACATCCCAATCAGTTCCTGTTTTATTTGATTGATCCAGCTGGAGACGTCACTCATTGATACATTAGGGACATCACTGTTAATTGACCAGGACTTGTTGAATAATGCATTGTGACTGGCAGGCTATAAATTCAATAATTTGCAATACAGGAGAGGACTCTCCAGAATCTGCAGGAGTTTCAAACTGTGTTTTTTTACTAATGTGTGAATTCAAAGTAATTTCAATATCAATGTAACATTTTAGGCCGAAGTAGCCAAGTTGTAAAAAATCCCTAATATAATATATAAAGGATATGATATGGACATTCCAAAGCACCAACTTTAAATGAAATTCAGACTGAATGCATTCAGCAGGATGCAAATGATTATCATTCACTCTTTAGGTAAGTGAATGATACAAATCTGGACTATTTACCTTCAGATAGCTAAAAAAAAAAAAAAAAACTATTGGCAGTACAACAGTTAACACATATGGCAGCTGTCCAGATCTTGCTAGCCAGCCTCCACAGTAAAAAGTATATATAAAAAAAAGCCTATGGCGTTACTATGAGATTTTGCTTAGAGAAAATGAAAAGTCTGAGTATTGCTGTGGGCAGGTTTAATGGATCCAAGCCCTTGAAACAGAGATGGAGATAAGACACATTATATGAAAGTATTTACAGCTTGGAGGATCAAAGGATTGAGAGTGGGGGTGGGTAAAGCAAGCATTTGTTGTAAAGAATTGAAAAAGTTTATCAACCAAATTCTGTCAGCCAAAATATGAATATATAAATATATACATGAAGTATGGGTGGAATACATTCACTCAAAATAACAATGACAGAAAATGACAGTGGTAAGCTACATGTATAAATGGAACATTATGATAGTAGCAAATAATATGGTAACAAAGGTAAAATATATCAGGTGGAGTATCTGAAAGTTTCAGGGAGAGGTAAAATAAAGAGTATTGCTGTGAGCTGGACTTGTGGATCGGGGCTGTACCTAGAGCTGCTGTAACAGTGGGTAAAGAAGTATACTTACATGTAATCGCCCTGATCATTACAGCAGGAGTCCAAAGGTCGGTGCTCAGGTGGTATCCATTCTATATATGGTGGGATGTAACTACTTAGCCAGGCTTAGCTTAGTTTATATTCAGGGACTCACTGCACTTTGCATCTTAAAAGCAGGTAACCTATAACCTTGGGTCAACTTTAATCCATTTAACTATTATCTAAAATACGCCTTTTAGATTTTCTCCTAATTGCGAGCAATGCCTAATCATTTTTCTCCAGCCTTAATGACTCTTAAAATCTAACTAGAAGCTAAGCCACTCACCACCCAATATTAGCCACAAGCTAACCCTATCCATCTGCCATCAGTATAGAGTGTTACCTCAGGTGATGTCAATGCTGATGTCAGAATAGGGATTTCCCAAGTACACGGAAGGAAGAGGACATTCTATGATTGAACCGCACTGTGTAATTGCAGTGTAATAGATAGAGGTGGAAGTTGGTGTTATTACAAATTCAGTGAGTTCCTAATCTTCCCCCTTTCTGCTTAACCATTTCATGACAATCTGTTACAATATGATTCTATTTCTTCTCCTTGCCAGGTCATACATTATGATCAATCCAGGGTGCCATGCAGAATCATCATGCTCAATAGGATGCATTTACACTTGGAAGTAGACTGAACCCTCCATCCTGTTGATGGAATACACAGTGACATCACTGTTTTATACAGATGTACTGTAAGCAGAACTCACTATAAGCACTACACACATTTAACATGTCAACACGGAGCCACTACATGTTTCAAGGTATACCTGGATCTCCATTTACCTGCAAGAATATAAGTTTGCTCATACTAAAATATCATAATGTTTCATGCCACTAATAGGCATTAAAGTCATACAATACACAGTGATATAAAATATCATGCTGTTGTTAAAGGGTTAAAATTGTTTAGGCTTGCTGTTTGTTCATGGTTAAATGTAAGGAAAGGTTTGAATTTTGTCTTTGAGCAGGTAATGAAGCACTATGAGAAAGGACATCATTGCAATCCAGACAAACCACAGTAACACAGGTTTGCAATAGGTAGAGGTGGAAGTTGCTGTCATTGCAAGTTCAATGAATTTTCTGTATAAAGGATTCTTCTATGCTCTTTCACATTATAATGATTACATCGCTTTAATTGAACTGCACTGGGATAATGAGCATATATTACAGACATTTTGTATGCTGAACCTCTGACTAATCTTTTTTACATTTTACAAAGCATTTACATTTAAATCAACCGATTATACTGTGAATTACTTAACATATTTTTTTTCATTTTCCTCCATCTATTTTTTATTTTATAACCGAGCATTATACTGTTATGGAATATTATTATTATATAGATCTATATTGTTTCAAGATTTGCAACTGTGTCTACGTAATGCTCTTCTCTTGAAGTTGTGAAGTTTCTATTAAGTTAGAAATGGCATTTCTTTTTGCACACCATAAGCAAATTCATTATTTTTTATACTGTGCAGATTAGCATATGACAGGGTAATCAGTTAGGAGTTAGTTGTATTTATTGTTAAATAAACAAGGCAGTTGCATTTGTACACATAGTATTTAAAGGGACACTAGTTAAGTATAGTGATGTCCCGAACGGTTCACTAAGAATGCAGCTTCACAATGAATGTAAAATGGATGCTGTCCAGGAGGTGGGAGGGTCTGGGAGGGAGGGTCTGCTGCTGATTGGCTGGAATGTGTCTGCTGACTGTGAGGTACAGGGTCAAAGTTTACTCAATGATGAGTCCGTGGCGAACCGTTCGTGGTGAACCGTTCGTGGCGAACCGTTCGCGAACCGTTCGGGACATCACTAGTTAACTACTGTTGACAGCCCTTGGGCTCAATAACCTGCTGTGTTTTTTGCAGTTTTCCTTTAAGTACAATGCTTCATTCTCGTCTTTTTTCCTTTACCATTATTTCATTAAATTACGGAACACCTTTCATTACAAAAAATTGCATGCTGACATCTTATGGATAATTAAATTTGAATTCAATATAGCGCAATCTACATTGCTAGCAAATACAGAGACAATTATATTTTCTTGTTGACGCTTGTAGATAATGCATATTCCTTAAATTATATAATGACAGTGTTACCAGTGCTAGCAGCAGCTTTGTAGGAGATATTGTCTTCCATACATTTGTAGAGAGAAGGTTTACTCTAAAGAGAAACTGACACTTCCTGAGAGATAATAGTACTTTATTCCCTAATCTCAGCAAATGTTATTTTAGTGTTCACTGGGCTGAATAAAGTAGCAGACATAAGTAAAAACCTTTGGATTTCTGCATTTTTAGCACTTTCCTGACCCATGATGTCTTGGCCACACTCATGCACATTTAGGCATCTACCGAGAAAGCTGCAGTGCCATATGAATATTCTCTGAATATATCTCTTGACTTTGAAAGTGTCTTTTTTCATTCAATGCTCTGTTTTCTTTTAAATTCATATAAAAGAATTAGTAAATTACAACATAATCCAGTTCAGATAAAGCAAAAGCAGGGCAAACATTGTAAATTAGGAGGAGGAATACAAACATTGTTTCATTTCTCCTCTTCTCTTTGCCGACTACAGGTGCAAATGACAGAGCTTATAATAATTATTGACAAGGAGCCAAGATGGATGCGCGATGTGTATTTCTCATTTATTTCATTTTTTTACACCTCACAGATACATATCTGTTAATGTAGGGCTAAATAAATCTAATGTTAATAAGCCTAGGCAGTGATATCTCATCTTTAAAGAATCAGTAGAAAGCATATCACAAGTCAATCACTATTTAGCTATCACACTCTACAGATATGGAAGATGTATAAACGCATTCATTTTGAAAATATTGTTACGGATAATGGAAATATAACAGGTATGAGAAGAATATGATAATATCAGTTTTGTTAAGTAAATGGCGGCAAAAAGACAGAGGACGTAGACAAAAGAAAACATATAGTGACAAAACAAGAAAGCAATAAAAGATAGAAAATGGGGATATTGTCTTCACACCTTTCTTTCATCAAGAAGACTAATGTGACCTGGAGGTCCTTAATTATTTTCTCTGCTACCTGGCAACTGCACGACTTAGCATTACGTTTCAATAAAGCCTGGATTCAAGTGACAAGCTGAATATACTCATTGCTTTTCTACTCTAGGAAAAGAGAAATACAGTAGTTAGGGAGTCTATTTACTAAACTGTGACTTGCCGTACAATCTACGTGAAATGGTGATTTGTTTTTTCTAAATTGTCTATTGTGGCCTTTATTGTGTAATCCTTGTGTCAAATCACTGAAGCTCACTGTTAATTACATTTTTTAATCAAATGCCAATATATTCTGTAGTGTTCCACAATGACTAGATGAAACACAGACAGTTTTTAAATTCTTTAGCGATTACAGATAAACATTGTAAGCATTATTTTTGTATACCTAAATTAAATCATTAGGTGTAGTATAATTTATCAGTGTTAAGTGCTCTACTGGATATACTGTACCTGCAATAGAGAGTTGACTATCTCCTTATTTATCGTAACTGATTTAGTGTGTGTGTCATTTAGCCATAGTTACCAACAAAAACACCAAAAATGTGTGCAAAGTGCTAAACAGAATAAACTTGTGCTTAGTGATTAAACTTTAGTTTTAAATCACCTGCATGCACCCCACACACTACATGTGCAAACTATTCTCAAATTCACTACCCCACAAAAAATGCTGCACTGCACAATCAAAAATAAGTCCTAGTTGTAACTTCAATCTGGATAAATCTGTAATAAACAAACATACAATGGCAAAATATTTCAAAATATGCCACAATGCTCCCCCACTGTATATACCAGGGATTAAGCTCAATTTCCAGAGGAACCACCAGGGCTAATGCCAACCTCCTGCCAAACTGTAAGCAGAAGCAGGGCACATTCAGTCAAATTTAGCCAAACTCAGACTCCCCAATACACACACACACAACTCTTAGCCTCTTGAATACACACACAACAGTCAGATACTACATACATTCTCAAACACACACCAATTCCATACACAGATACAATATTCACATAAAAAGAGCCCAGGGTGCTAAAAGGGCACACCAATCTGGCACCTGCCAAGGGATGTGGGCAATTTTAATTCGGCTGTGTGTTAAGTAGAAGCTGGTAATTGATATAGTTGTGCCCCTAAGTTGCCATGCTCCCCGCACTGTTCCTGCTTCATACTTCATACAAAAGCTGACAAGTATACATCTACCGTGGCAAGCCTTACAATGGAAAATGCTAAAAAATTGAAAATAAATAATCTTTAAAATTAAACTGTTTTTTGTTCGTATTTTGCGGTTATATTTCTGATGGCAGCTCTGCCCCCAACACTAACCTTATCTAAACCTATTATCTAAACCTATTTTTGCAGTAACCCTAACAAGATAAATCTGTCATATAAATCAGATATGATCTAAAATGTGCGATTAAGCATGTACTGGGTTGAAATAATACAATATTGGGGTGCTGGGGACATTTATAAACAATTGCTACCTTTGTCTCGTCTCTAGAACCCTTATTGCCAGTATTATCAAATACTACATAGTTCACCATTGCAGATCTTCTAAATTATTGTTAAATGACTCTTACACATCCAGTAGTTCACAAGCTTAATAACCATGGCAAACTCAGCTAAGACCATTATGCAATTTTTCTTTTCCAATGATTTCTAACGCATAAGAAAGCACAGAGAAATATGTCTAAATCTGCTTATGACTGAAAAAAGTCCTCAGGCGTTATATAAACATCACAACTATAATATTAAGCTATGTATAACCGTCATTCACACTTGCTCTGCAGAGGAAACACGAGAACGGTTCTTGCTCCATGAAAGACTTGTTGCTATAGCTTCGACCAAAATCAATTTAATGATTATGCATGCATTGCGTAATAGTTCATTTATGAATATATGCATGCAATTACTATGTAGATTTTAATTTAGTTTCCTATTAATTTTTCAACCATAATTCTTTGATGTGCCTGTCCAAAGTGCCAGTTCAATCTTTTTGTGATGCTACACATATTGTGTTAAATAAATGAAAAAAGAAAGATTAAAAAAACATCTAAATCAAAGTTCTAAAAGCTCAAATGTCCTCATCATAATACTTTTTTTTGGATTTATTCTATTTATGAATAAATGTACAAATAAGAGTTAGAGCTTCTTCAACATTGGCGTTTATTGCTCCAACATTGGAGTTTATTACTAATTTTCATAATTTGTCAATCAGGACTGCTTTAACTTCGAGAAATGTTTGTTAGTTGGATTATCAACAATTTTTTTCACAATTAAGGTTAGTTATCTATGCATGGGACTAGCTATTCTGATGCCAAATACACTAGCCGTCACTAAGAGTGTGTGAGTATGTGTGTGTGTCTGTATGTGTGAGTGTGTTGCATCATTGAGTGGTTTTTTTTGTGTATATGCAAGTTTATGTGTTTTTGAGAGTTCATATCATATATTTGATATTCAGATTTTCATCTGCAAAAAAACTGTTCCTGGCACCAACTAATGATATGTAGTGCACTCATAGGGCTTATAAAAAACATACTAGCTTCCTTCATATAGTCAGAGCTATTCTAATATTTGAATAATTGACATGAAGGTAATAGGTAATGATCCTTCCAGTCCTTAAGATCCTTAATCTGCTAGCATGACACTAATATATTTGATGCCAAGTGCCATGCAGGAGTCAGCATTTTATTTATATAAACCCAAACTCTCTCCATAATAACCAAACACTGATAACTGAATCAAACACTGATTACTGAATGGCTAACTGACCGAATATTTTTTTTTAATCTTAAATACATGAATGTATTTGCTACAGTTTGCTACAATTTGCCTTTAACTTCAGTATCTTTATCTTTTTTATTGAGCTTGTTAAAAAAAAATGAAAAGGGGATATGTTATCATGTTATACTAGCATACTCATTTAAGATTTGTGGTCTATATATACATCAAACCGGTCTCAGAGTTTTGTATCCTCACTTTCCCCACCTTCCCCGCAATCGAGATGGGTGTTTTTTGAAGGGGCGCTCCGATCCCAAGGACTTAACAATCGCTCCCTAGAGCCACTAAGGAGATATTCCTCCTGGTAAATTATCAAAGGATGGTCGCCAGGAACACTTTTCGGATAAGGTTGTTGTAGCAGTAGGGTGAAACTTTGACTGAGTGGCGTTTGGACATTGATCTGAGCGCTATTTTCCAAGAACGGTTGCTTGAATCTGCGCTTTAAAATGACAGTGTGAAACAGTGATTGTGACAAAAATAGATAGCAATGTAATACTATCTGTGAAAGTCCATCACAACCATCCTCCCGCCACTGTAGAAATGAAGTGGCCCATTAAAACTTCCATTGCTGTTTGGAAACAGGGAGTGCACTCTTATTTTCCACATATTTGCAAACGTTATATCAGTGACTAGTGGCTTCTGTCAGAGCAATTTGTTCATCTGCAGACTGGTAATCATTCCTAGAGAATAAATGATGGTGAATGAGCACTGTGAGTGAGCACTTTAAGGACTACTGATTATGAATTTGTGTGTCTTCGTCCCTCCCAGCCATTCTGTCTCTGTTTGTCCATCCGTGCATCCCTCATTCTTTTCCTTATACATCAATGGTTATCATGCCAGCACTCTGGCATTTCATATAAAAATCTTACTTTATTAAATCTTGTCCTGATGAAAGTTCTGTGCAAGAACTGAAACATCAACCTACGGATTTCTTTTTATTTAATAAAGTAAGAATTTTATTTGAAATCCCAGAGTGCTGGTATGCTAACCATTTATATTTTTAAGTGTTGCTCGGCACTGGGTTGTTAATGTTAAATACATCTTTGGTGTTGGAGTTCAAAGCTTTTTGGAAAAATATATATTTATTTAGTTTAGTTATTAGTACACTTAGTATTAACTATATATATTCAAAAAGTAAGGTTGTGCCTCAGTTTAATTCTTATGGATAAGCTTTTCAAAAGATTACAATCTGTTAGAAAAACATTTTGATTATCCCAGTAAAGTCTATGGGAATTTATGTATATGAATCATTCGAAAAGCTTACTCATAAATATTGAATCAAGACCTAAGTATGTTGTAAATCGTCCATACACAATAAAACACTTGTTTGTGTCTTATGCAGTTGAACATCATCTACATATCTTTAGTAAGAACTAGGAAGGAGAGTAATTCCTATAAGCCTTGTTTTAAGCATTTCTCCTCGAATTCCCAACTTGACATAAAAATGATGGCAGACAGGCATAATGTTTCACACTTAGTCCTGCATTTTTTCAGGCAGCTTTAGCAATGGAGTACTGTATTAAAACACATATTTTAAAATAAAGCATGGAGTGTGAGCCAAAAGGACCAGTGACTAGAAATTTATCACAGACCGTACTGTACAGTACATTCAACCTTATTTAGCTCTATCAGACCTCTGTAGACAATGAACTCTGGTGGACTAGATGTTATAATTACCCAAATAAATGATAAACATGTTATTGACCTCAAAATGATGAAAATTAATTAATATTAATATTAATCAAACCGAACTCTCACACGTGAGATCCTGTAGGTTGAGTCCTATCCCACGAGCTATCGCACAGCTACCATGTAATATATTTATGAGAAATTGATATTCTCTTACAACATGCATTATTGCATATGGTATAGTGTTAAATAATATATTCAAAATATTTCAAATCCAACCAAACAAAAAGAACGTATATAACAGCACAGCACTCACACTCTTTCATGGTGTTATTAGAAAGCACAGTAAAAAGCCATCTATGCCCTGTCGATTGCCAGATTTAATCCTCTGTTAGCAAATGCACAATGGAGAAAAATGACAGGATCTGGAGAGATGTGATGCATATCTAGTCTCTGCTGCGTAGCTAGATTAGGTTTTGGTAATGTGCTAGCAAGCTGATGCCCTTATTAAGTCCCATTGTTTTATTCAGCTGTCATAAAAAATGTATGAAATACGTCATCGACTCCAAAACCTGCTCAGGCAGGACCACATTAAAGATAGCACAATGACATCTACTGAACTGTTGATTAACTTCTTAGCTTGGTAATTCCATTTTTGTTTTCAAAATTATATCAATTCATTTAACCTCAATTTGTTTAACTTTAGTGCATGAAACATGAATATATTTGCTACAGTTTGCTACAATTTGCCTTTAACTTCAGTATCTTTATCTTTTTTACTGAGCTTGTTAAAAAAAGTGAAAAGGGGATATGTTATAATGTTATACCAGCAGACTCATTCAACATGTTTTGAAGCAATGTGTGCAGCCTTAATCAATTGTTCTAATATGTAGCAACCCACATGCTGTGTGAAACAGTGCATGTGACAAAAATAGATAGCAATGTAATACTATCCGTGAAATGTTACAGTCCATCACAACCTTCCTCCCGTCACTGTAGAAATGAAGTAGCCCATTAAAACTTCCATTGCTGTTTGGAAACAGGGAGTGCACTCTTATTTTCCATATATTTGCATTTGGCTATAAAGGGACTTGGTAAAAAAAAAAATACAGGGGTTTCCTTGGTCCTTTGAATTCTCTGAATTGTATAATGTAAACTCTTTATCTACTCAATGAAAGAATTGTAAGTGGTTACTCCCTACGTAAATTTCAAACCAAGGGGCTGATTTGAGGTCCATACTAGACGAGTGCCAGGGAGTATCATAATGTTATCACAAGTTATAATTGTTCCAGGAATTTTTGAGCATCAGAGTTGCAAACAACCAATTTTCTTTCTGGTAAAATTTCAGGATACCCAGGAAACAATGGATGACTAGCACACACTTGAAAATGATGCGTGAGAAAAAAGACCTCAGCATGCTTTCTTTGTCATATATCAAATTACATTGTCTGATGCATTTTGAGTGAGTTGCTTTTTAATTTGAAGGTTTTACTCTGCTTATTTGGAGGTGGTCTTCTGAATAACTCCAAAATTTACAATTTTCATAAAGCCTAAATGTTTGTTTGTTTTTCTCAAGGATGAACCATTTATCTTGCTCCTTACCAAAACGTGATAATGAGTTCTGAAAGTATTTTTTAAGATGATTTGGTAGGTATATCATTGTATGAAACTTGAGTCTGTCTTTGGGCTTCTTAACATCTGTTTGGTGGCTCCATAACTAAATATTATATAGCCTATGGGATGTCGGATGTTCAGCTATCAATCAAGATTTGAATCATATTGAAATATTTTATGGAGTGAAGATCTTGATGACAAATCAAACAAATATCTTTGCAGATGCCAAGAACACCAATTCTAATGTCTGGCAAAACTGAGTCCCTGACATTTGTTGTAAAAACAAATATTCAGGAAGAACTACTATTGGAGGCCCCTAATGTGTAACAAGAAGTGGTCATGGTAACCTGTCTTAGGTCTAATTTAAGCATTTTACATTTATTTACTCTGCTATTATAACTTTCAATTGGACACTGTCAATGTACAATTATTTGTCACATCTGCCTTTTTTTCCCAGCCTGATCACAGCAAAATGTTGACAGTTACATATAAATAGTATTATATATTAACTGTTACAGTGCTAGTGTGACAAATCATGCTATGTCTCATTAGCCATGTTATTTTGAGTAGTCACCATGGTTACCAAAATTAGCATTCAGTTACAATCATGTTGCAATGTTTACCTTAGAATACTGCTAATTAACCCATGTATGAATCACCAAAATAATAACATTTATAGTTTTAATTTGATGGAATTTTTATGGAGACAGGCTCAGGCACCAAGTGTAGTAGTGTTATGTAGACAGGCTCAGGCACTCAGGGTAGTGGTGCTGTGGAGACAGGCTCAGGCACCAAGTGTAGTGGTGTTGTGGAGACAGACTCAGGCACTGAGGGTAGTGGTGTTGTGGAGACAGGTTCAGGCACTGAGGGTAGTGGTGTTGTGGAGACAGGCTGAGGCACCAAGCAGTTGTTGTTAGGGAAATCTATCATAAGAGATGTGGAGCTGGACAATGGTGGTCTTGTGAGATGTCTTCCCGGAGCTACTGCTCACAGATACAGGAGACATATTTGTAATATTGTTAAGTGAGCAAAGCAGGAAGGGGAATTGGATGTACTTGTCCATCTATGGACAAATGACTAGGCTTGCAAAGGTTTCAGAGGTAAAGGACATTTTTAGTGTTTTTGCCAATGATATACGACAGGTTGCTTCCACACTGTCATTCTCTGAGTGCATGACACTCAGAACAACAGGCGGATGCGTATTAGGGACTTTAACTTGTGGCTTGGTGAATGGTGTCAGGAGCAAGGATTTGACTTTATTTCTCATGGTACCTCTGTTTGAAATGGAAATAAACTGTACAATAAAGATGGTTTGCATCTTTCTCAAAAGGGAACAAATGTTCTCAGTGAGCAGTTCAGAGGTTTTGCAAGGATGTATTTAAACTAGGAGGGGGGGGGGGAAGGGTGATAAAACATCAATCCAATTGCCCCCCAAAACAAGGACAGAAGGTGCCTGTAGCAAGTGTGTTAAAAAAACAATAAGCTTAGAGTCATGTCTACAAATGCTCGCAGTTTAGGGAATAATATCCATGAACTTGTGGCAATAATGGCAACTGATAATGTAGATTTAGAGACATGGTATACTGAGAAAAATGACTAGGACATAGCAATACCAGGGTGCTCTTTATATAGAAAAGACAGGGAAGGCAAGAAAGGGGTGGGGTGGCCCTGTATGTGAAGGACATCATAAAATCTAGCCTTATAAAAGTTAGGAGACTATATTTAAAAGAAGAAAAACTACCACAACAAGAGGTCATAGTCTTAAATTAGAGGGGCAAAGGTTTAAAAATAATATTAGGAAGTATTACTTTACTGAGAGGGTAGTGGATGCATGGAATAGCCTTCCAGCTGAAGTGGTAGAGGTTAAGACAGTAAAGAAGTTTAAGCATGCGTGGGATAGGCATAAGGCTATCCTAACTATAAGATAAGGCCAGGGACTAATGAAAGTATTTAGAAAATTGGACAGACTAGATGGGCCGAAGGTTCTAATCTGCCGTCACATTCTATGTTTCTATGTTTCTATGTTTAGTGGTGACTGCTTTAAATGCTAGGCAAAGCTTTAACACTTCTAACACATGAGATGTTCTAATTAATTAATTATTAGTAATTACTATTATTGTTAGATTCTTGATATAGATATAGGAATAATAGGCCTAAAATCGTAGGCCTAACAAACAGTTTTGTCAGTTAACCAGGGGGGCAAGAGGTGTGTCAAGACTTGACAGGGCATAAATGCTCTCCCCCGCTTTGAATGTTTGTTAGAGTGCTCTGATTGGTGGGTTTTAAGACAATCAATTAGAGCACTCTGACAGGTTAGTCTGTCTCACTTTTTTTGTAGACTTGCAGTGGGGAATATCACTGATGCTCTCAGCCTATCAGCAGCACCCCATTCACAAAATAGCTTGAGAAAAAATACATACCTAGCTGAAGCCATTTTGTGAGTGGGTAATTACTGACGCATTCATCCTGTGAGCTGCACCCAGTCTGAGGCTTCCTGTTTCAAGTGGATGTCGAAAAGGGGGAGCTTAACAAAGCCAGACATAAGACTTAGAGGGTAAACTAGCACTAGGGACCTCAAGGCACTATATCAACTTACATAGTTACATAGTTACATAGCTGAAAAGAAACTTGCGTCCATCAAGTTCAGCCTACCTCACATTTGTTTTTTGCTGTTGATCCAAAAGAAGGCAAAAAAAAAAAACAATTTTAAGCACTTCCAATTTTACAACAAGCTAGGAAAGAAATTCCTTCTTGACCCCAGAATGGCAGTCAGATTTATCCTTGGATCAAGCAGTTATTACCCTACATTGAAAGATTGTATCCTTAAATATTCTGTTTTTGCAAGTATGTATCTAGTAGCTGTTTGAACATCTGTATGGACTCTGATAAAACCACCTCTTCAGGCAGAGAATTCCACATCCTTATTGTTCTTACAGTAAAAAACCTTTTAGTTGCCTTAGACTAAATCTTCTTTCTTCCAGTCTAAACGCATGACCTCGTGTCCTATGTAAAGTCCGGTTTGTGAATAGATTTCCACACAATGGTTTGTATTGGCCCCGAATATATTTGTATAATGTTATCATTTTCCAACTTAATTCTGATAAAGTTTTTATTGCACCTAGAGTGTTCCTTTAAAGTTGTGATTAATCAAATGGTTTGTTTAGGTTTTGGAAGGGGTTAAATTTAGGTCTAGGAAAATGGGGTGCTTAGGGCATGTGGAGTTTGAGGGGTTATTTTACTCTCTTTTGTCTTCTGTAGTCCAGTGACACTTCTATGATTGCAGTAGCTTTTATACAGTAGCTTTTATACAGTGTACATCATTCAATGTTGTTTCTGCTCCTCCTCAAGGAGGCTGTTAGAGGACAGATTGGAAATGATCCCTCCCGCTTCCTGTCGGGCTTCAGACTGAGACTGGAAGACCTGGGACAGCACTGAGATTTACACCTTTTATAACTGTTCCTGCAGCTCTGCTATCAAGCATAGGAGGCTTACTGGAGTACAGAGGACACTGCCCATGGCTCCTGGTATTTATCTCCCCCCACCTAAGCTCTAAAAATGCACTATATAAGTGCTGAAAACAGACACCCCCTACCGAACAGGTGCCTACTCTGCCTAATGGGAATTCCCTGTATACACTTTATGTAAACACACTCAATACTGTAGAAAGAACATACTCAAACACCTAATTATATATAAGTTTGTGCAGTAAAATAAAAATACCAGAGGATAGAAAATGTTTCAGCACCTTGTCCATTTAAACCAATTAATGTATTTCACTGCAGTTTGAAATGTACGCTTCTAGAAAATTTCAGTGTTTAGTTACATTTCTTCCTTTATCAGGGCCAGCAGTTTGATATGGTTCATTAAGAAATAGAACTATTTTTGTGCATATCTTGTCATAGATCCTGAGGTTAAGGACTTAATTAAAGTATGACGTTCTTTTTTTTTTTTTTTTCGTTACCATGTCTTTATTTCTCCAGAGTTTTGTCATTATAATTATCCATAAGTCCATTTTATAGTGAGCTTTGTATAAAAGATAGGAAACATGCTGCTGGGTATAGCATAACTTATCAAAATGGTTTGCTTTATAATTTATCTTGGTTTTAAATATAATATTAAATTGCCTAAAACATGCATTTGGATTTCTTCTTCCTTTGTAATTTTCACTATTATGAAGCTATATTACGATTAAAGGGTTACTCCAAACACCATGACAACTTCAGTGATTTGAAGATGCCCTGATGGTAAGAGTTGGTATGTGCAGTGTTGTTTCTCGAAACACTGCATATACAGATATTTTTAATTGTGTGCTGGGGGCTAGGTGCCACGTGACATTGGCAGGCCAGAACTCCACAGAGCTGCCTAATGACAATTCTGTGTATAGAAAAGTCTGATGTCAGCGAGCACAGCAAGCTGGCAGTAGACACATGATCATCCTCTCTGCAAGGGGAATATTGCACCCCCCTTCCTGCCACCCACTGTATGCTCCCTCCAATATATATCAGTAAATGTGTTTGCACAGCATGTATATTCCAAATTCTCCAGCAAGATACACTTTGGTCGGAACATTATGTTTATTTTAATATCCATCACTCCAGAGGGGGTGGAGGATTCATGTCTTCTAAACACTGGGCACATTAGGGTTAATACACTGCAGCATGTAGGCGGTCATTATTGATGCGTGATCGCACTCATCACGCTACTTTGAGAATGCGCATGCGCACATGGTAAACCACTTCCGGGTTCGCACTATCACACACCTTCGGTAAGTCACTCATTTATTATTTTATATAAATTAAGATATTGTATGTCCGGTTATTGATCTTGATAAAGACCCAGGAGGGTTGAAATGTTGATTGTTTGTTTAATATACTTTTGAAAAAATCCCTAAGGAGTGCTCCGTCTATTTGTTGTTTGTATATCTATATATATATAATTGTTATTTTTTTTTTAACCCTCCTTACCTCTCCACTTGTTTTTTCTTGTCAACTTCATTTTTTGCTATGCTTCATGTTGCTCTAGAACAGGTGACTAAAAGTTAAAATGTTGCAGAACTACAACAACCATGATGCTTTGCCAGTCTGGGATTCATGTTTTACAACAGCTGTGAGTCTACCTTTAAGGCTGATCAGTTTTATACAGTGTTGAAATCGAGTTTCCAGTCTCCGGAGCTAGGTAGCAGTGAGATTTCTGCTCACTCAGATCTGCAAAGCATGACTTTAGACACCAGTTTTAACTGCATTATACATAGCTTCTGCAATCACTGCCACAATACAGGCTTTCAAGCAAGAATAAGTGATCTTTCCTTTCTACTTCATGCTAGATAACAAGGAACAAGGTTTGTAGGAGGTGCACTGCCTCTTTCAATGATCTATTCGAAAAATCCACATCTTCCTCATTTTGTATCTTCTTCCCTAAGTGGACCACTGTGTAATAATACTACTTCACTGCAATCTTGTACTTCACAAATCAAGGAGCATTATGATTTCTGAAAATCCTATGTAACATATACTTATAAAAATAAACACTTTCTAATCAAGAAAATCTTTTTGTATAATAATAAGTTTTTGAAAATGCATTATGTAACAAAGAGTACAAGGGGGATCAAGAAAGTAGAACATTATTGCTTTATATACATCAAAATACTAGCGCTATTTCCATATGTGTGCTAAATCTAAAGATTTTGGAGAGCTAAAATAGCTTCCCATAAGTTGAAGGAAGAAGTTCAGGTTAAAGAAAGGAACATAAAAAAAAATAAATAAAGATAGACAGACTTAGGGAGAGGAAATCTGACGCCAAGATTGTATTGGTTGTAGGGTAATTAGGGCCAATAACCCAAAATGAAGACGCAGAGAAAGATTAGACTAGGCTTGCAAAAAACAAGACCAATACTAATCCTATTACCCTTGTTTGAATTAACTAAACAGGTATTAGGCTAGGTGCCTTGATTAAACACATAAATGTTATTGAATCCCTATACGGGTACAGAAAACACACACAGAAAGATAATAAATGTAGTGAAAGTGTCAAAAAAATGTGCTTGAAAAATGAAAAAGTAAAGTAAATATACTTGTTTAAAATAGGACCAACTGTCAGAACTTCAATGGTAATTCCAAGATTACACACTCACTTGAAATCCAGATACACTAGCTAATAGACCCAATACAGTGTTGCAAAGAGTTGCAATAATCAAGGGTACTGAGCTGCGTCTAATTAGGAGGGTGAATTGGAATGGTTACCCATGAAGGGCAGTGTAATAAGAGATATCAATTTAATCTGTGGTATAGTAAGTAAATAAAATGTAGAAATCTATCTCTTAGTCTTGTTGCTCAAAAGAGCACTTGTAAGTAGGAGGGTGGATAGAGTTTCTAGTAATGGCTATAACCGATATATGGGGCAAATTGAACGCAGCAATTCCCAAATTAGTTGTAATTGGGACACTAGCAATAAGAAAAGAAGGAGCCCCTATTGATACATCTCAGCCAATCCTGAACGAAATGCTGTAAAGAGCTGTGAAACCTGACCGGACTCTGCTAGTATGGAGTCTTGGGTCTGATATAGCACTATTTACGTATAGCTCCAGGACACAGAGAGCGATTATAATAGTATAGTAGGTAGGACAATCAATTATATTCCAAGGCTACACAACAGCAGGGTGAATACATTGAATCTCTGATACTAGGTATGACAGATATATGGGCTAAGTGAAATGCAGCATATCCCAAAGTGTTAACCTAACAAGTGAGCCGCTAGCAGTAGAAGAGAAGAGCCCCAATTAGTATATCTTAACCTATCATAAATGTGATAGGTAACTGTTTAGAAGAACTGCAGATCCTGACAGCACTCTACTATGCTAATAAAGAGAGCCATGGGTGATGTAGCACTTAGTAAGATATAGCAGCAAAAATTGAAAGATGATAAAAGTATGATAAATATAGGCAAAATCACCTTATCGCTGTGCTATTATGAATTCCAAGCAAATTAAATCCCATCAAAGTGCTATCTATAAGGAGAGCAGACTGTCTAATCTGTCTAAGCTTAAAAAAAAAAAAAAAGCAGAGAGACTACCATCAATCATTCTAGCTGGAGTTACATCTGAAAATATGTTGGTACACATACCTGATACTACGAGTAAAGCCTGATACTAATCTGCTGGTTGCTTCAAGACAACCCCTATTCTAACTGACTAGGCTGCAAAACTCCGGTATAGAGATCTACCTACGAACAAGTATTCCTAAGTATAAGATTGTCAAGACATTAAAAGAGATCGTAGAAAGTAAGTTCCACAAGTGTGTTCTCTAACTCAACGCGTGTTTCAGCGCTCACTTGCGCCGTTGTCAGAGCTGGAGTGAGACTGAACTGGCCACTATTTTGTATGGTTATAAGAGCCTGCCCCATTAGTGATGTCAGTGTTAACCGCAAATCACATCATATGGGGTGGTTCTTTTTTTCAGTTGGCTTGAATGGATAGAGTAAGGAGAAAAAAATTAACTCCTCCAGTGCCAGATGAAATTAGCTCCTCCAGTGCCAGATGAAATTAGTTTGCCATCATTGTGGGTTTCCAAATTATGAGATCCTATTAAGGGATGGTGTTTAGGACTGACATTGAAAGTGTCGAAAGAAAAAACAAATTTAGTAACATGATCTTCTATAGAGTTTAAACAGTATCTATATTGATACAAACAATTCAACATAAATGGCTTAAGGGAGAAAAGTATTTTCAAAGATGTCTGTAAGTAACTCCCTCAGTAAACTAGCAATTAATATGCATAATATGTCATAGAGAGTATGTCCCAAAGATATGTGGTTCATTTAGATGGGAAACAGACAATTACATGAACAGTGCAAAAGAGAAGCCCTCATTCAAACCCTTGGGTTGAAGTGTCTTCAGCAGATAGATGTCTAAGGGAATATATCATAGTCACCTCTTCTCTTGTCACGTTTCACCAGTTCTAACCCACAAAAGCGAAGCCCTTTAGAGCCACTTGAGTGATGTTCCCTCAACTGTATAGCGATAGGGCTCTATATAGTGAGCTTGGTTGACCTAACATGTTCCTTTATCCTTTCTTTAAAAGGACGAAAGGTTTTACCCACATATTTTAAGTCACATTCACAGGTTAGGAGATAAACCAAACCAGCAGTGTTACAGTTAAAGAATGAGGTAATTTTGAATGATTGTTTGTCTTCACTATCAGTATAACTTGTTTGGAGTTACATTTAATACATTTACAGACGACGCATCATCCTCATTTGAAAAAACCCACAAGAGGGGTGGTCAGCCAAGTGTGGGTTATGGTACGATGGAGTTGAAAATGGCTGGGGACCAAAAGGTCTCTTAGATTTTTACCCCTACATGCTGTGATTTGGACCTTAGGACCGAGAATGTGTTTAAGGTGTGTATCATCCATTAAAAGGGGCCAACATTTCTGGATGCCTTGTTTAATACGATCCCACCTTGCATCATATATCGCGATAATGCGTGGTGAATTAGTTCCATTTTCAGGTGGGGTTTTGCCAAATAGTGTATTACGGTCAACCTCCAGTGCTCTTTTATATGCTCTTTTTAGGCATTTGTTAGGATAGCCATTATCTTTGAACTGCTGTTTTAGAATTTTAGCTTTGATTTTAAATTCTTCAATGGTACTGCGATTTCTGCGGACCCTGATGTATTGGCCAGTGGGTATGCCACTCCTCAGGGGCCTTGGATGGAAGTTATACCCATAGAGGAGACGATTGGAGGCCTTGGGTTTTTTATAGAGTGTAGTTTGAATAGTTCCTTCAATTTTGATAGAGATTGTTAGGTCAAGAAAATTCTGAATTTTACCTCCAAACTCCGAGGTGAATCTCAGATTGAGTTTATTAACATTTAGTAGAGTTGTGAACATGTTAAAATCCTCAAGACAGCCCTTCCATACAATTAAAATATCATCAATATATCTAGCCCATAGATGTATCATAGGGATATAAGGTGAAAATTCATCAGACTTTATAATCACCTCTTCCCACCATCCCAGGTGCAGGTTGACATATGATGGGGCACAAGCTGTCCCCATCGCATTGCCCCGCACCTGGTGGTAAAATCTGTCATTAAAGAGGAAGTAATTATGTGAGAGGATGAATTCAGGGAGCTCCAAGACAAAATGTGAGTGAGATTGATGGTTTAATCATCTCTTATCAAGATAGAATTGGAAGTGTTGAATACTTCCTTCATGGGGTATAGAGGAATATAGTGATTCCACATCCAGGCTGCAGAGTACTGACGATTCTGGCAGAGTTAGTTTGGACAGGAGAGACAGGGTTTCTTTGGTGTCTTGTATAAAGTATGGTAGAGATTCCACATATGGGCATAGAATTTTATCAATGTAAATACTCCCATTTTGTGTAGGATTACCCACTCCAGATACTATAGGGCGCCCGGCGGGATATTTTGAATCTTTATGGATTTTAGGCAGGTTGTAGAAGGATGCTATCCTAGGGTTCCGAGTTAGGATGAATTCGTATTCATCTTTGGAGAGCAAACCTCTACTGGGGCCTCTATCAAGGATTTGCTTATATTCATTGAGGAATATGTTAGTAGGATCAGTTTTTAAGATGTGATAGGTATCTCTGTCTTCCAGAATTTTTTGAGCCATGTTCACATAGTCAGATGGATTCATGATAACTTTGTTGCCTCTCTTGTCTGCCAGTTTAATAGTGATCTTATTGTCTTGCCTAAGGGCCTGTTTAGTTAAATTCATGTTTGGGTTGAATTTGAGGTCGGCACTTCTGATACTTTCAATTTTGTTTTCTAAAAACAATTCAATACTTCCGAAGCTCCCTATATTAGGAGTAAACCGTCTCTTGGGTTTCAGATTTGTCCTGCTAAGAGTAGTATCGTTATCCTCCAAAAGTGATACGAGGGTCATAAGGCAATCATAGTCTTTACGGGATAGGCCTTAATCTCTGGCTTTCCTCTCGGTCTGAAGTTGGTGATATTTATATAGTGCAAGTTTTCTAGCAAATAGATGTAGATCTTTAATCCATGTGAATTTATTGTAGGCTGGAACTGGTATGAATTATAGACCTTTTTGTAAGACATTCATTTCATGGTGATTTAAGTTACGGCTTGATAGATTCACTATTTGAGTAGTGTTATCCATGTTAGTTTTTAGAATCTCCTTTTCCTGGCTCTCCTTACCCCCTTCCCATGTTGCGGGTATGGTACATTGTTTGTCAGGGTGATTGATCTTCCTGGGGGTCCAACTCTCAAAAATTGACCCCTTTCTTCAAGATCCCCCTCGAGTTGTTCTGGTTAGTAGTGTTTAGGTTTAGAGTCGGTGGTCTGGATTTGGTACCTGTTCGTCTATTTTCATTATCTGTGTCAGAAGAATCATAGTCAGATGTCATTATGTTGCCAGAGTTGGTTCTCGTTCTTGTTCTTTCGTTCAGGATTGGCTGAGAAATATCAATAGGGGCTTCTTATTTCCTTATCGCTAGTGTCCCAATTGCAACTAATTTGGGAATTGCTGCGTTCAATTTGCCCCATATATCGGTTATAGCCATGAGTCTCTATCCACCCTCCTACTTACAAGTGCCCTTTTGAGCAACAAGACTAAGAGATAGATTTCTACATTTTATTTACTTACTATACCACAGATTAAATTGATATCTCTTATTACACTGCCCTTCATGGATAACCATTCCAATTCACCCTCCTAATTAGACACAGCTCAATACACTCAATACACTTGATTATTGCAACTCTTTGCAACACTGTATTGGGTCTATTAGCTAGTGTATCTTGATTTCAAGTGGGTGTGTAATCTTGAAATTACCATTGAAGTTCTGACAGTTGGTTCTATTTTAAACAAGTATATTTACTTTACTTTTTCGTTTTTCAAGCACATTTTTTGACACTTTTACTACATTTATTATCTTTCTGTGTGTGTTTTCTGTACCCGTATAGGGATTCAATAAAGTTTGTGTTTTTAATCAAGGCACCTAGCCTAATACCTGTTTAGTTAACTCAAACAAGGGTAATAGGATTAGTATCGGTCTTGTTTTTTGCAAGCCTATAGAGTTGAGCGAACCCGGACTGTAAAGTTCGGGTTCGTACCGAACATTACGGTTTTTGGACCCCGGACCCGAACACGGACATATCACTGTATGTTCGGGTTGGAGTTCGGTGTTCGGCGATTTAATGGCATGTTTTTAAAGGCTGCAGGGCAGCCAATCAACAAGCATTTGACTCGTGTGCCCTTAGAAGCCATCACAGCCATGCCTACTAATGTCATGGCTGTGATTGGCCAGTGCAGCATGTGACCCAGCCTCTAAATATAAGCTGGAGTCACGTAGCGCCGCACGCACATGAGGTCTTATTAGTGTAGGGAGAGGATGCTGCAGCTGTGAGGGACAGCTTAGGAAAGAATTCTGCAAACTAGTACATTACTGGGGTGCACTTCATATCTGAGAGTCAAATAGAAGCTTCAAATACCGCGGTTACATCGGAGTTTTAAAAAGTCAATTTGTTTTGGTGCTAAATAGTACATTAGTGGGATAGTACATTAGTGGGGTGCACTTCATATCTGAGAGTCAAATAGAATTGTCAAATACTGCTGTCACATTGCAGTTTTAAAACTTAAAATTTTTTGGATGCTAAAAAGTACATTAGTGGGGTGTACTTCATATCTGAGAGTCAAGTAGAAGCGTCAAATACTGCTGTCATATTACAGTTTTAAAACTTAAAATTTTTTGGGTGCTAAAAAGTACATTAGTGGGGTGCACTTCATATATGAGAGTCAAATAGAAGCATCTAATAGTGTGCTTACAGCGCAGTGGTAAACATTCTAATTGTTTTGCTGCTAATCTGCTAAATAGTAAATTTTGGGGCCTGCTCTTCATATCTGATAGTCAAATAGAAGCGTCTAATAGTGTGCGTACAGCGCAGTTGTAAAAATTCAAATTTTCTGGGTGCTAATCTGCTAAATAGTAAATTTTGGGGCGTGCACTTCATATCTGAGAGTCAAATAGAAGCGTCTAATAGTGTGGTTACATCGCACTTTCAAAAATTATAATTTTTTGGGTGCTAAATAGTACATTTGCGGCCTGCGGTGCATTTCTTGCAGTCCAATAAACTAAAAAAATAAACAAATTGTTGACTGTTAGCGGTTACATTGTCGCCTGACATAAAACATCTGTTAGTTTGGTGGGTGAACGCAAAGAATGAGAAGAGCGTCAAATAAGGGCCCTGGTTGTGGTGCTTCTGATGTTGGTGGAATCCCTGTTGCAAGGAGAGGACGTGGTCAATCTGTGCCAGCTACACGCACAAGGGAAACACCTTCCTCATGTGCGAGTACGCGACAGAACCTTCAGCGTTATTTGGTAGGCCTGAATACCGCTCTACGAATGGTTAGGCCAGAACAAGTACAGGCGATAGTGGATTGGATGGCTAACAGTGCCTCCAGTTCCTGCACATTGTCTCCCACCCGGTGCCCTGCTGAAAGTTCAGAGTTGGCACCTGCAGCCCATGGCCATCTGTCTATCACCTCACCCCCTTGCAAATCACCCAAGCAGTCTGAGCCACAAGTCATGCAGCAGTCTCTTATGCTTTTTGATGAGACTGCTGGCGGGGTTTCCATGGGCCATCCACCTAGTCCTGCCCCAGAAGTGGAAGGGATTGAGTGCACTGATGCACAACTACTTATGTGTGAGTATGTGGACATGCAAGGACCACCGCAGCACGTCTCTGATGATGACAAAACACAGGTGCCAACTGCTGTGGCTTTCGGCAGTGCGCAGACCGGCAAGGAGGGCAGGGTTGAGGAGTGGCTGGAAGATGATGTGGAGGATGATGAGGTCCTAGACCCCACATGGAATCAAGGTCATGCGAGTGATGTGTCCAGTTTGGGGGAAGAGGCAGTGGTCGCACAGAAGCACCAGCACAGCATAAGAGGGAGCAGGGTGCAAAAGCAGAGCGGCCGTCCCCTAGATGGTACGCCTGCTACTGCCCACCGCAAACCAGGGACCGAGCACACCAAAGCCAGCTCCAAGGAGTTCCCTGGCATGGCAGTTCTTCAGACAATGTGCTGACAACAAGACACGATTGGTTTGCACGCTGTGCAATCAGAGCCTGAAGTGAGGCATAAACGTTCTAAACCTCAGCACAACCTGTATGACCAGGCATCTACATGCAAAGCACAAGCTGCAGTGGAGTAAGCACCTCAAAAACCAAGAAGGTTCTTAGGTTCCTCCTGCTTCCTCTTCTGCTGCTGTCTCAGCCTCTTCCTCCACCTCTCTGGAGTCACAGTGGCACCAGCCACCCCCCAACCATCTCCACACTGTCCCATGGAAGCGTTCAGCTGTCTATCTCCCAAACACTGGAGAGAAAGAGGAAATACCCCCCTATCCACCAGTGATCCCTGGCCCTGAATGCCAGCATTTCAAAATTCATGGCCTTTGAAATGCTGCCATTTCGTCTGGTGGAGACGGACAGTTTTAAAAACCTGATGGTGGTGGCTGTCCCACAGTACGTGGTTCCCAGCCGCCACTACTTTTCCAGACGAGCCATCCCTTCCATGCACAACCAATTGGCGGACAAAATCAGGTGTGCACTGCGCAATCCATCAGTGGCATGGTCCACATAACCACAGATACGTGGACCAGTAAGCACAGGCAGGGACGCTATATCTCCCTAACTGCACACTGGGCAAATGTAGTGGTGGCTGGGCCTGAGACGGATAGCAGTTTGGCGCATGTCCTTCCGCCACCGAGGATTGCAGGGCATTTCTCTTTGCCTCCTGTCGCCTCCTACTCCGCTTCCTCCTCCTCTACCACCACCTCATCCGGGCAGCGTAACACCTTCACCACAAACTTAAGGGGAAACGACAGCAGGCTATTTTAAAACTCATATGTTTGGGGGAAAAACCCCACACCGCGCAGGAGCTGTGGATGGGCATGGAACAACAGACCGATGAGTGGTTGTTGCCACTGAGCCTCAAGCCCGGCCTGGTGGTGTGCGATAATGGGCGAAATCTGGGCCTAGCTGGTTTGCCGCACATCCCTTGCCTGGCATATGTGCTGAATTTGGTGGTGCAGAAATTCCTGAAAAACTACCAAGATATATCAGAGTTGCTGCAGAAAGTGCGGGCCATCTGTGCGCGCTTTCGGCGTTCTCACCCTGCTGCTGCTCGCCTGTCTGTGCTGCAGCGTACCTTCGGCCTTCCCGCTCACCGCCTCATATGTGACGTGCCCAAAAGGTTGAACTCCACCTTGCACATGCTGGAGAGACTGTGCGAGCAGCAGCAGGCGATAGTGGAGTTTCAGATGCAGCACACACAGGTCCGTCACTCTGCGGAACAGCACCACTTCACCACCAATGAGTGGGCCTCCATGCGAGACCTGTGTGCCATTTTGCACTGTTTTGAGTACTCCACCAACATGGCCAGTGCCGATGACGCTGTTCTCAGCCTTACTATCCCGCTTCTATGTCTCCTTGAAAAAATGCTTCGGGCGATGATGGAAGAGGATATGGCACAGGAGGAAGAGGAGGAGGAAGAGGGGTCATTTCCCTGGTTATCAGGCCAGTCATTCACAAGTGGCTTGGAGGGTGGGTTCCTGCACCAGCATAGGCCAGGTACACAATTGTCCAGCCAGGGCTCATTTCTGGAGGATGAGGAGAAGGATGATGAGGATGATGAGGAGTAACAGTGTTCACAGCAGGGTGCGTCCTTGCCTCTGGGCAGCCTGGCACACATGAGTGACTACATGCTGCAGTGCCTGAGCAACGACTGCCGAGTTTCCTACATTCTAACTTGTGCTGATTACTGGGTGGCCACCCTGCTGGATCCCTGTTACAAGGACAACGTGCCGTCCTTAATTCCCTCACTGGAATGTGATCGGAAGGTGCGCAAGCTGGTAGATGCGCTGCTGAGGGCATTCCTAACTGACACCGGGGGCTCAGTGGAAGCACAAGGCAAAGGCAGAGGAGGAGGAAGAGGTTGCCAACACAGCTGGGGCACCGCCAGCACCTCAGAAGGCAGGGTTAGCATGGCTGAAATGTGGAAAAGCTTTGTCAGCACACCACAACAACCAGCACCACCATCTGATATGGAACGTCTTAGCAGGAAGCAGCATTTCAGCAACATGGTGGAACAGTACGTGTGCACATGCCTACACATACTGACTGATGGGTCTGCCCATTCAACATCTGGGTCTCCAAATTGGGCACATGGCCTGAGCTTGCCCTTTATGCCTTGGAGGTGCTGACCTGCCCTGCAGCCAGTGTATTGTCTGAACGTGTGTTTAGTACGGCAGGGGGCGTTATCATAGACAAGCGCAGCCGCCTGTCCACAGCCAACGTGGACAAGCTCATGTTTATTAAATTGAACCAGGCATGGATCCCACCAGACTTGTCTGTACCTTGTGCAGAATAGACATTTATACTGGCCTCACCCAGCCATTGTTATACTGAAGTGCACTTATTGTTTGTTTTCTTTTTTTATATGTCCCAATATTTTGGGGGCTACCCCAATAAAAAAAAAGAAAAAAAGTGTTGGCTACCTCCTCATCCTCCATCGCCGCTTCCACCTACACCACCACGGTCACCGCCTCCTCAACCTATGGGTCATTTAGTATAAACTATGTACACAATAACAGAGGCTTGTGAAGGCCTTTTCTCCAAGCATCGAGAGTTGAGCATTTCTCCATGCATCAGGACTGCAAGAAATGCACCGCAGGCCGCAAATGTTTTTTTTTTTTATATGTCCCAATATTTTGGGAGCTACCCCAATAAAAAAAAAAATATATATATATATATATAAATATATATATATAAAAAACAGTGTTGGCTACCTCTTCACTTAGTATAAACTATACACACATTAGCAGAGGCTTGTGAAGGCCTTTTCTCCATGCATCAGGAGTAGAGATGTCGCGAACCGTCCGCGAACATCTCGCAAACGGTTCGCCACGGTTCGCCACAAGCTGTTCGTGGCGAACTCCGGTCAGCTGACACGTCCCGGCCAATCTCCAGCAGACCCTCCCTCCCAGACCCTTCTACTTCCTGGACAGCATGGAGGTTCTGGGAGGGAGGGTCTGCTGGAGATTGGCCGGGACGTGTCAGCTGACCGGAGTTCGCCGCGAACAGCTCGTGGCGAACCGTGGCGAACCGTTCGCGAGATGTTCGCGGACGGTTCGCGACATCTCTAATCAGGAGTTGAGCTCAGTTTGAACAATGAAAGAGAATACCCTGCACTCCAACCCTCTCTCAAATGGATAATTCTGGTGATCCTCCTGACAGCCATGCTGTAGATTTTGATTTATGTTCTTCCAAAGCTAAAATCAAAGATTCCATCTAGTGCTATTTTATGGTTTAGCTGTATTTTAAATTTTTATGTTATTTTAAGTGATTTTCCTATCCACATTTGTTTGCAGGGCACTTGTCCTACTCTTACCCCCATTTTACTTCCTTTTGCAGCTCTCTAGCCTTTTCCAGGAGTTTTTATAGAGGCATTTTTGTGCCCAAAGGTTCAGGTCCCCATTGACTTGGGTCAAGTTCAGGGTCAAGTTCGAGCCCGAACCCGGACTTTTTTTCAAACTTCGGCCGAACCTGCTGGACCCGAACATCCAGGTGTCCGCTCAACTCTACAAGCCTAGTCTAATCTTTCTCTGCATTAAAAAATAATAACTAACACAAAAAGAGTTGAAAATTGAGAAAGGTAAGTGTATGGAGTCGGGGAGGTAAATTATAATTTTCTTTTTAACTTGAAATTAACAATATAGATTTCTCATTTTCATTTAAAGGGTTATTTACAAAAGTGAGAATTATCAGGAATTCAAAGAGAATTCACAATGAATGTAAAAATTTAGACCAAAATGGCTGAGCTGTATGTATAGCTATTAAGCAATTTTGGCCTTACGTTTGAAATTCACATTGAATTCCGGACAATTCTCAGTTTAGTAAATAACTCTGTTATTGTCAGACTACACATGCACATCAAATAGATATGATCCACTCTGTTAAAAATAAATATAAATGTTGTCCCCCTGTAAAAAAAATAGGTTAAACAAGAAACAAGTAATACTTTTTTAATGTGTTTGCTAATGCTTTAAAGATTTCAGTAAATGTGTGGGACTGGTATTTCAATAAACAGGAGATAAGCTTGTGAAATGAGCAAGTTTAGTGTTCACAACACATTACTCATAACATACAATTACAGACTATTTTAGAATGTCTGAATTATTGTACTTTACAGACAGATATAATAGCTTGCTATTTAATGTTAACAGGAAATTGCTCATAATATACTCTGCACTCAGAATAACCATATTTATCTTAATTATTTGAAATCTAACACACTGCATGTAGCTTATATTAGACAAGTATAATTGCTTAATATGTGAAAGGTGCAGCAGCCATCACGAAACTAAAAGATCCCAACTACACATTGATCATGACAGTTCTTTCTATAGTGGTAGAGGCAACACGGTCTAATATTTCACATATTTCATCTACACATCATTCATGAATAATTAAAGATTAAAAGTGTGAAAGAAAAGCCGTTAACACACCAACCACTGTATATGTAGAAAAATCCCACGCAAAAGTATATTTATTTTTATTCTTCCCTTAAATTTTTTTTAAAAAAATAGAAAAAATAAACATGTTTTCATAGTGGGAGGAGAAAATATGTTTTTGCACTTACAAAAAGACTAATAATTATCATGTATATAACCAAATCACATTAACCAATCCTCTACTGAGTACAAACACTTTTATTTTTATTTTGCAAAATGACATCTAATGATTACCAGCCTGTTAAGTAAAGATATTTTGGGCCCCTTCCTTGCCCCCGAGGCCTGTCCCTGAGTCTGCACACAATGCCTACTCCTGAGTATGTGAACAGGGTCCACCCCTCAGTCTGCTCACAGGTGGTGGAGTGTTTGTGTGTTAGGGATGTAGTATGTGTTTGTAGATGATTTGTGTCTGTATTTGGGATATGTAGTGTATAAGGAATTAAGTTTGTGTAGGGGATGTAGTGTGTGTATAGGGGATGCAGTGTTTATCTGTGTAAGGTAGAAAGTGTATGTGTAAGTGATACAGTGTGTATAGTATATGAAGTGTATATGTAAGGGATAACGGATGTAGTGTGTCTGTGTGTGTCTAAGGGGTGCTTGAGGGTATAGTGGATGAGTTTATGTGTGTGTGCGATGGATGTATTGTGTTTGTGTGTGTATGTGTGTTTGTGGTGTAGGTTATAGCTGTGGGGGGTGGGAGGGGGGAGAAACTTTGTATTTTCTTCTTATCATTATTATTATTTGTATTATTATCTTGTGAGCCACTTATTCAAACTCTTGGGTACAGAGACACCAGAGACACTCATCATGCATGCCACGGAAGAGGGGTTGGGTACCACATAGGAGGCCTAGGGAGCTAACATCTCTTCTTTTAAACTAGATTACTAGAAAATGTTCATTCATTTGCTACATTTACTAGTACAGTAGAGAAAGCATTTTGGATCCTTTTTAATGAATCATACAAAAAAACTTTCTACTAAAATATGCCACAATATACCCTCATTATAAGTACTATGTGATTCACAGCCTGTCCTGTTAGTGGTATAGAGTGTGCTCTTAAAACTTGCTTTTATTATTTGTATCTGTCTGTCAAACAAAGATTTCTTAGATATTCCCTTTATTAAGTGTGTCCAGTGCTGTAGAAACTAATGGCACTTTTTAAAGAAATGATCGCAATAATAAAAATGTTATCGTCTTTAAGGTTCACTGTTTCTTAATGGCTGCAATATGTAAGAAATATTGTTCTCCTGAGGCTTCAGATCACCTTGTTCTATGTCAATACATTGTCACAAAAGTACAAAAGCGAGAATGACCATAGCAAGCCAACCCAATAAATAGTGAAGAAAGATGTAGTAAAAGTAATATAAGAAAAAAAAGTCAAAAAAAAGAAAAGAAAGTTAAAAATCCAGAATGATTTAAAAAAGTATCTATTATTTTACACTTATTACAAATGGTGGAAATTAGCATTGTAATACTTGCCCACAATACCATAGAGGAGTTAAAAACACAACAATTAATTACTGCAAAAAATAACTTATACCTCCTTTCTAGTTATTCTTATAATTCCTGCTTGGAAGTAATATATATCTAAATATATTCAGTGTCAGTTGCTGAGGAACTGATACAAAGAGTGAGCCATACATCTTACGTTATTTATGACCACTATTTGTTGCATCCTTAGCAAACAATGATATCAGTGACAACAAAAAAACTCTTGACATTTTGGGATAAAAGTGCCCTCTTGAGAATTAATATGTGGACAAACACACTGCTTAGAGGCAAATCTTTCTATTATTTATTCATGTAAACTAGCAAAATGATTCTTGGCTTTTAGGTTCTGGAAAAATATGTAATAAACTGAGGAAAAAAAAACATCAAAAGGGCTAATAGAATCAGAAGCCAATTGCGTATCTAAGCACATGAACTGCGGGGAATGAGGACACTTTCTCTTGCCTTTGTCATCTAGACTAGCAATAATTGGTAAAAGGACAAAAGGGAATACTGTACATAATGACACTCATGAGCTCATGTTTAACCTATATGTATAATCCAGTCAGCAGAGTTCATATAGCTGCCCCGAGTAACTAGTCATTTAGTGGCAATTAAATATGCACTATATGGACAAAGGTAATGGGACAGCTAATCATTAAACCAACAGGAACTTTTATGACATTGTATTCTAAATACATAGACATTAACATGTAGTTGTTCTCCCTCTCTGCAGCTATAATAGCTTCCACTCTTCTGGGTAGGCTTTCCACCAGAATTTGGAGTATTTCTTTGGGAATTTTTGCCTATTTACCCCGTAGAGCATTTGTGAGGTCAGGCCCTGAGAAGGCCTGGCTTGCCATCTCCTTTCCAGTTCATCCAAAAAATGTTTGATGGGGTTGAGGTCAAGGCTTTGTATAGGCCAGTCAAATTCTTCCACACCAAACTCATCCAACTTTGCTTTTATGGACCTTGCTTTGTGCTCAGGGATACAGTCATGGTGGAGTAGAAAAGGCTCTTTCCCAAACTGTTCCCACAAAGTTGGAAGCATAGCACTGTCCAACATGTCTTGGTATGCTGAAGCATTAATATTTTCCATCACTTGAAGTAAAGGGCCTAGCCAAGCCATTAATATGGTCCCATACAATTATCCCTCCTCCACTAAACTACAGTTGGCACAATGCTGTCAGGTAGGTAACATTCTCTTAGCATTTGCTAAAGCAAGAACTGCCCATCAGACTGCCAGAGAAGCATGATTCATCACTCCATAGAACACTTTTCCACTGCTCCAGACTCCAATGGCAGCTTACTTTACACCACTCAATGTGACACTTCGCATTGTACTTGGCAATGTGACGCATTCAGAACAAACAGTACAGTAAGAATGCGCCTAAAATTATACTAAAATATATAAAATGCGTAAAATATAAAAACAAAAATAGTGCAAAAACTTATCAAAGTTTGTAATGAATAGTCCCACGTAAAGATAAAAGGAGATTCTTTAGGGTTTGAAGTAAGGTCAAATCTTCATATAGGATTCAGTGGAGCATATGTGGAGAAAAGAAGAGACGAGACTCCAATGGTACAGTATGTAAGTACGTTGACAATAAGACAATAAGATAGGTCTTACTCACAATTTTCAGAGCTGAGGATCCAGCTCTGATGTTGAGCACGTGAAGTGGAATAATCCCCACTCAAGGATATATGGAGTAGACTTCAAATAGCGGTTCTCTGGTACTTATTCAGCGTCAGAGTACGGACCCAAAAAAGGAAGATAAAATAATATAGTTGTGACGAGACCAATCTCGCCACATTGCATTGGAGAAGCCTGGTTGCTCGCCTGCTGCCTTTGGACTATGGCCCCCTTTTAAAAGACTTTATTTTTGCCTGCAGAAAAGCTGTATTCGTGCTTTTCTGCCTGGGGTTCAGTAGATTTGTTTGAATGTGTTATACCCCAGATAGGAATCCCATGGAGCCCATTCGTATGAAACTGACTGTAAAGACTTTAGCTCCATGGCGATTAAACTGTATTCGTGTGGTCTGAGCGCCATTCGCTTAATAATATGCGCTCAGACCTGAGCTATCTGGGGATATGTTACATGTCTGTGTTTTATGTAATAAATGTGACTTTATGTATTTAAAAGTGTTTTGTGTCTTTTTGCAACCATGTGCTTAATGGAGTCTTGTGTCTGTCCTGGGAGATAATTGAATTACTTATCTCCAGGATAGAAGACTCTGAAACTGGTTTGGGCCAGAAAGCCATGCTTCATTTAGTCACAAAGGACTTTTTACTAACTATTGAACCCCTTGTCTGATTTGTGCCATTTTTGAATATGTTGTTCCCCTGAATGGATTGATTGTGAATATGTAATTTTATGTGAATGTGATGTATGGTTTTGGAGTTATGAAAGTTGGGTAGAAAGTATGTTTTAACTGTTTGTATAATTGAGTTTCCTCTCAGGATAAGGAGAGGGAATATGTGGGATGTAACTGTGATATGATTGGTTGTTTTATCCCTCCCTGTGGGTGGTCCTGTATTTGAAACACTGTAATAAAAACCAGGCTGGGTGTGCCAGCACCTCGGACCACTGCTTGACCCTCAACACGGAGCCTTGTCTCGTTCTTGGGGGGATTCACTGTATGCTGTTAGAGACTGATTGCCAGGAGTGGCTGTTAGTCTGTACTTTTCCTGTTAGATCTGCTAGCAGCTGTTGGGAAGGTTCAGTTAGGAGTTGGGTGCTATTTTGTATCCAGTTAGTGAGTTTTTGGTGATTATTCGTGGCACATGTGCAGGGATGTATTGGCGGACATTTGAAAACAGGTCCGTTACAATTGGTGGCAAGCGGCGGGATCGTTCCCACGGACTACAGGACAGCTACAGGAGACACCATTCCGTGGATTTACAATTTGAGGGCAATGCATGTCCCAGTACAGCGACCCTGACAGCAACAGCATGGAACCAGCAGTGGCGTACAGCTACTCAAGGAGAGAGTTTGACAATATGATGGGATTGCGGCTGAAGTACTACGGACCCAATCCACCGGAGAAATCGGTGCAGCTTATAAGGAATCTAGTGTTCAAGAATCTGCAACACCGGGCAGAAAGAGAAGGTCAGCTGGCACGTTGGGAAGAACTCCAGCGACATGTACTGCAGGGAATTGGGAGCCCAGTCTCCATTCCCCAGCGGCAGAGTGAATTGCAGGGAATTGAGAGCCCAGTCTCCATTCCCCAGCGGGAGATATTGCAGGGAATTGGGAGCCCAGTCTCCATTCCCCAGCGGGAGAGTGAATTGCAGGGAATTGGGAGCCTGAGCTCCATTCCCCAGCAGCAGGCTGAGTTACAGGGGACAGAGATAGTCGCTCCTGTCCCCCAGCAGCAGAATGAATTGCAGGGAATTGGGAGCCCGAGCTCCATTCCCCAGTGGGAGAAATTGCAGGGAATTGGGAGCCCGAGCTCCATTCCCCAGCGGGAGATATTGCAGGGAATTGGGAGCCCGAGCTCCATTCCCCAGCGGGAGATATTGCAGGGAATTGGGAGCCTGAGCTCCATTCCCCAGCGGCAGGCTGAGTTACAGGGGGCAGAGGGAGTTGTTCCTGCCCCCCAGCAGCCAGGTGATATGCCGGGAAGGCAGTGGGAAGTCCAGGGAGAGGAGAGCAGTGTCCTCCCTCCCCAGCGGCAGCGTGATTTTTGGGGAATTGGGAGCCCAGTCTCCATTCCCCAGCGGCAGAATGATGCTTTGGGAATTGGGAGCCCAGTCTCCATTCCCCAGCGGCAGTATGATGCTTTGGGAATTGGGAGCCCAGTCTCCATTCCCCAGCGGCAGCACAGATCATTGGGAATTGGGAGCCCCGTCTCCATTCCCCAGCGGCAGAGTGTCCTACCGGGAATAAAGAGCCCAGTCTCCTTTCCCCAGCAGCAGGACTCTGTATTGGGAGCAGAGACAGTCGGTCTCCCTCCCCCGCAGCTGGAAGTATGTATGGGAGAGGAGCTTGTTGCCCCCTCTCCCCAGCGGCAGCTTAATGTACCCGGGGGAGACAGTAAGCCCCACAACTGTGCAGATGGGACCGTAGTCTCTACACTGCCAGCACAGGGGGTAGGGACGGTCGGTTCTGCCCCCCAGCGACAGGGCTTTTTAGCCAAAGGGGAGACAGTCGGTCTCCCCCTCCAGCAGCAGAGATGGGTAACCAAAGGGGAGGCGGTCGGTCTCCAGCAGCAGGACTGTGCATCTAAAGGGGAGACAGTCAGTCTCCAGCAGCAGCAGCAGAGCGGTGTATTTAAAGGGGAGACAGTCGGTCTCCCCCTCCAACAACCAGGCTTCCACCAGGCTACCCTTCCAGTAGCGCTGGCAACAGGGCAGAGTGCCGCTGGTCTCTGCCCACGCAGCAACCCACCAAGTCAGCGTACCCGTACCCAGCACAGCCGTGGTGAGGCACCTGGACATGAACAAGCTTCTCCTTTACCCAGGTGTAGTAACCATTTATTGTGGGTGGGCTGTGCTGTTGATTATTTGTTGTGGGTGGGCTGCTGGACTAACAAGGGCACTGACCGGCAGGAGGTCAGATACCCTGTTAGTCTGTTTAGAAAAGGGGAGAGATGTGACGAGACCAATCTCGCCACATTGCATTGGAGAAGCCTGGTTGCTCGCCTGCTGCCTTTGGACTATGGCCCCCTTTTAAAAGACTTTATTTTTTGCCTGCAGAAAAGCTGTATTTGTGCTTTTCTGCCTGGGGTTCGGTAGATTTGTTTGAATGTGTTATACCCCAGATAGGAATCCCATGGAGCCCATTCGTATGAAACTGAGACTTTGGCTCCATGGCGATTAAACTGTATTTGTGTGGTCCGAGAGCCATTCACTTAATAATGTGCGCTCAGACCTGAGCTATCTGGGGATATGTGAAATGTCTGTGTGTTATGTGTAAAATGTGACTTTATGTATTTTAAAGTGTTTTGTGTCTTTTTGCAACCATGTGCTTAATGGAGTCTTGTGTCTGTCCTGGGAGATAATTCAATTACTTATCTCCAGGATAGAAGACTCTGAAACTGGTTTGGGCCAGAAAGCCATGCTTCATTTAGTCACAAAGGACTTTTTACTAACTGTTGAACCCCTTGTCTGATTTGTGCCATTTTTGAATATGTTGTTTCCCTGAATGGATTGATTGAGAATATGTAATTTTATGTGAATGTGATGTATGGTTTTGGAGTTATGAAAGTTGGGTAGAAAGTATGTTTTAACTGTTTGTATAATTGAGTTTCCTCTCGGGATAAGGGGAGGGAATATGTGGGATGTAACTGTGATATGATTGGTTGTTTTATCCCTCCCTGTGGGTGGTCCTGTATTTGAAACACTGTAATAAAAACCAGGCTGGGTGTGCCAGCACC
>OW240916.1:138251993-138318504 GCA_933207985.1 Pelobates cultripes
ATCCCCCTCGAGTTGTTCTGGTTAGTAGTGTTTAGGTTTAGAGTCGGTGGTCTGGATTTGGTACCTGTTCGTCTATTTTCATTATCTGTGTCAGAAGAATCATAGTCAGATGTCATTATGTTGCCAGAGTTGGTTCTCGTTCTTGTTCTTTCGTTCAGGATTGGCTGAGAAATATCAATAGGGGCTTCCTATTTCCTTATCGCTAGTGTCCCAATTGCAACTAATTTGGGAATTGCTGCGTTCAATTTGCCCCATATATCGGTTATAGCCATGAGTCTCTATCCACCCTCCTACTTACAAGTGCCCTTTTGAGCAACAAGACTAAGAGATAGATTTCTACATTTTATTTACTTACTATACCACAGATTAAATTGATATCTCTTATTACACTGCCCTTCATGGATAACCATTCCAATTCACCCTCCTAATTAGACACAGCTCAATACACTCAATACACTTGATTATTGCAACTCTTTGCAACACTGTATTGGGTCTATTAGCTAGTGTATCTTGATTTCAAGTGGGTGTGTAATCTTGAAATTACCACTGAAGTTCTGACAGTTGGTTCTATTTTAAACAAGTATATTTACTTTACTTTTTCGTTTTTCAAGCACATTTTTTGACACTTTTACTACATTTATTATCTTTCTGTGTGTGTTTTCTGTACCCGTATAGGGATTCAATAAAGTTTGTGTTTTTAATCAAGGCACCTAGCCTAATACCTGTTTAGTTAACTCAAACAAGGGTAATAGGATTAGTATCGGTCTTGTTTTTTGCAAGCCTATAGAGTTGAGCGAACCCGGACTGTAAAGTTCGGGTTCGTACCGAACATTACGGTTTTTGGACCCCGGACCCGAACACGGACATATCACTGTATGTTCGGGTTGGAGTTCGGTGTTCGGCGATTTAATGGCATGTTTTTAAAGGCTGCAGGGCAGCCAATCAACAAGCATTTGACTCGTGTGCCCTTAGAAGCCATCACAGCCATGCCTACTAATGTCATGGCTGTGATTGGCCAGTGCAGCATGTGACCCAGCCTCTAAATATAAGCTGGAGTCACGTAGCGCCGCACGCACATGAGGTCTTATTAGTGTAGGGAGAGGATGCTGCAGCTGTGAGGGACAGCTTAGGAAAGAATTCTGCAAACTAGTACATTACTGGGGTGCACTTCATATCTGAGAGTCAAATAGAAGCTTCAAATACCGCGGTTACATCGGAGTTTTAAAAAGTCAATTTGTTTTGGTGCTAAATAGTACATTAGTGGGATAGTACATTAGTGGGGTGCACTTCATATCTGAGAGTCAAATAGAATTGTCAAATACTGCTGTCACATTGCAGTTTTAAAACTTAAAATTTTTTGGATGCTAAAAAGTACATTAGTGGGGTGTACTTCATATCTGAGAGTCAAGTAGAAGCGTCAAATACTGCTGTCATATTACAGTTTTAAAACTTAAAATTTTTTGGGTGCTAAAAAGTACATTAGTGGGGTGCACTTCATATATGAGAGTCAAATAGAAGCATCTAATAGTGTGCTTACAGCGCAGTGGTAAACATTCTAATTGTTTTGCTGCTAATCTGCTAAATAGTAAATTTTGGGGCCTGCTCTTCATATCTGATAGTCAAATAGAAGCGTCTAATAGTGTGCGTACAGCGCAGTTGTAAAAATTCAAATTTTCTGGGTGCTAATCTGCTAAATAGTAAATTTTGGGGCGTGCACTTCATATCTGAGAGTCAAATAGAAGCGTCTAATAGTGTGGTTACATCGCACTTTCAAAAATTATATTTTTTTGGGTGCTAAATAGTACATTTGCGGCCTGCGGTGCATTTCTTGCAGTCCAATAAACTAAAAAAATAAACAAATTGTTGACTGTTAGCGGTTACATTGTCGCCTGACATAAAACATCTGTTAGTTTGGTGGGTGAACGCAAAGAATGAGGAGAGCCTCAAATAAGGGACGTGGCCCTGGTTGTGGTGCTTCTGATGTTGGTGGAATCCCTGTTGCAAGGAGAGGACGTGGTCAATCTGTGCCAGCTACACGCACAAGGGAAACACCTTCCTCATGTGCGAGTACGCGACAGAACCTTCAGCGTTATTTGGTAGGCCTGAATACCGCTCTACGAATGGTTAGGCCAGAACAAGTACAGGCGATAGTGGATTGGATGGCTAACAGTGCCTCCAGTTCCTGCACATTGTCTCCCACCCGGTGCCCTGCTGAAAGTTCAGAGTTGGCACCTGCAGCCCATGGTCATCTGTCTATCACCTCACCCCCTTGCAAATCACCCAAGCAGTCTGAGCCACAAGTCATGCAGCAGTCTCTTATGCTTTTTCATGAGACTGCTGGCGGGGTTTCCATGGGCCATCCACCTAGTCCTGCCCCAGAAGTGGAAGGGATTGAGTGCACTGATGCACAACTACTTATGTGTGAGTATGTGGACATGCAAGGACCACCGCAGCACGTCTCTGATGATGACAAAACACAGGTGCCAACTGCTGTGGCTTTCGGCAGTGCGCAGACCGGCAAGGAGGGCAGGGTTGAGGAGTGGCTGGAAGATGATGTGGAGGATGATGAGGTCCTAGACCCCACATGGAATCAAGGTCATGCGAGTGATGTGTCCAGTTTGGGGGAAGAGGCAGTGGTCGCACAGAAGCACCAGCACAGCATAAGAGGGAGCAGGGTGCAAAAGCAGAGCGGCCGTCCCCTAGATGGTACGCCTGCTACTGCCCACCGCAAACCAGGGACCGAGCACACCAAAGCCAGCTCCAAGGAGTTCCCTGGCATGGCAGTTCTTCAGACAATGTGCTGACAACAAGACACGATTGGTTTGCACGCTGTGCAATCAGAGCCTGAAGTGAGGCATAAACGTTCTAAACCTCAGCACAACCTGTATGACCAGGCATCTACATGCAAAGCACAAGCTGCAGTGGAGTAAGCACCTCAAAAACCAAGAAGGTTCTTAGGTTCCTCCTGCTTCCTCTTCTGCTGCTGTCTCAGCCTCTTCCTCCACCTCTCTGGAGTCACAGTGGCACCAGCCACCCCCCAACCATCTCCACACTGTCCCATGGAAGCGTTCAGCTGTCTATCTCCCAAACACTGGAGAGAAAGAGGAAATACCCCCCTATCCACCAGTGATCCCTGGCCCTGAATGCCAGCATTTCAAAATTCATGGCCTTTGAAATGCTGCCATTTCGTCTGGTGGAGACGGACAGTTTTAAAAACCTGATGGTGGTGGCTGTCCCACAGTACGTGGTTCCCAGCCGCCACTACTTTTCCAGACGAGCCATCCCTTCCATGCACAACCAATTGGCGGACAAAATCAGGTGTGCACTGCGCAATCCATCAGTGGCATGGTCCACATAACCACAGATACGTGGACCAGTAAGCACAGGCAGGGACGCTATATCTCCCTAACTGCACACTGGGCAAATGTAGTGGTGGCTGGGCCTGAGACGGATAGCAGTTTGGCGCATGTCCTTCCGCCACCGAGGATTGCAGGGCATTTCTCTTTGCCTCCTGTCGCCTCCTACTCCGCTTCCTCCTCCTCTACCACCACCTCATCCGGGCAGCGTAACACCTTCACCACAAACTTAAGGGGAAACGACAGCAGGCTATTTTAAAACTCATATGTTTGGGGGAAAAACCCCACACCGCGCAGGAGCTGTGGATGGGCATGGAACAACAGACCGATGAGTGGTTGTTGCCACTGAGCCTCAAGCCCGGCCTGGTGGTGTGCGATAATGGGCGAAATCTGGGCCTAGCTGGTTTGCCGCACATCCCTTGCCTGGCATATGTGCTGAATTTGGTGGTGCAGAAATTCCTGAAAAACTACCAAGATATATCAGAGTTGCTGCAGAAAGTGCGGGCCATCTGTGCGCGCTTTCGGCGTTCTCACCCTGCTGCTGCTCGCCTGTCTGTGCTGCAGCGTACCTTCGGCCTTCCCGCTCACCGCCTCATATGTGACGTGCCCAAAAGGTTGAACTCCACCTTGCACATGCTGGAGAGACTGTGCGAGCAGCAGCAGGCGATAGTGGAGTTTCAGATGCAGCACACACAGGTCCGTCACTCTGCGGAACAGCACCACTTCACCACCAATGAGTGGGCCTCCATGCGAGACCTGTGTGCCATTTTGCACTGTTTTGAGTACTCCACCAACATGGCCAGTGCCGATGACGCTGTTCTCAGCCTTACTATCCCGCTTCTATGTCTCCTTGAAAAAATGCTTCGGGCGATGATGGAAGAGGATATGGCACAGGAGGAAGAGGAGGAGGAAGAGGGGTCATTTCCCTGGTTATCAGGCCAGTCATTCACAAGTGGCTTGGAGGGTGGGTTCCTGCACCAGCATAGGCCAGGTACACAATTGTCCAGCCAGGGCTCATTTCTGGAGGATGAGGAGAAGGATGATGAGGATGATGAGGAGTGTTCACAGCAGGGTGCGTCCTTGCCTCTGGGCAGCCTGGCACACATGAGTGACTACATGCTGCAGTGCCTGAGCAACGACTGCCGAGTTTCCTACATTCTAACTTGTGCTGATTACTGGGTGGCCACCCTGCTGGATCCCTGTTACAAGGACAACGTGCCGTCCTTAATTCCCTCACTGGAATGTGATCGGAAGGTGCGCAAGCTGGTAGATGCGCTGCTGAGGGCATTCCTAACTGACACCGGGGGCTCAGTGGAAGCACAAGGCAAAGGCAGAGGAGGAGGAAGAGGTTGCCAACACAGCTGGGGCACCGCCAGCACCTCAGAAGGCAGGGTTAGCATGGCTGAAATGTGGAAAAGCTTTGTCAGCACACCACAACAACCAGCACCACCATCTGATATGGAACGTCTTAGCAGGAAGCAGCATTTCAGCAACATGGTGGAACAGTACGTGTGCACATGCCTACACATACTGACTGATGGGTCTGCCCATTCAACATCTGGGTCTCCAAATTGGGCACATGGCCTGAGCTTGCCCTTTATGCCTTGGAGGTGCTGACCTGCCCTGCAGCCAGTGTATTGTCTGAACGTGTGTTTAGTACGGCAGGGGGCGTTTTCACAGACAAGCGCAGCCGCCTGTCCACAGCCAACGTGGACAAGCTCATGTTTATTAAATTGAACCAGGCATGGATCCCACCAGACTTGTCTGTACCTTGTGCAGAATAGACATTTATACTGGCCTCACCCAGCCATTGTTATACTGAAGTGCACTTATTGTTTGTTTTCTTTTTTTATATGTCCCAATATTTTGGGGGCTACCCCAATAAAAAAAAAGAAAAAAAGTGTTGGCTACCTCCTCATCCTCCATCGCCGCTTCCACCTACACCACCACGGTCACCACCTCCTCAACCTATGGGTCATTTAGTATAAACTATGTACACAATAACAGAGGCTTGTGAAGGCCTTTTCTCCAAGCATCGAGAGTTGAGCATTTCTCCATGCATCAGGACTGCAAGAAATGCACCGCAGGCCGCAAATGTTTTTTTTTTTTTATATGTCCCAATATTTTGGGAGCTACCCCAATAAAAAAAAAATATATATATATATATAAATATATATATATATAAAAAACAGTGTTGGCTACCTCTTCCTCCTCCACCGCTGCTTCCACCTACACCGCCACGGTCACCGCTTCCTCAACCTATGGGTCACTTAGTATAAACTATACACACATTAGCAGAGGCTTGTGAAGGCCTTTTCTCCATGCATCAGGAGTAGAGATGTCGCGAACCGTCCGCGAACATCTCGCAAACGGTTCGCCACGGTTCGCCACAAGCTGTTCGTGGCGAACTCCGGTCAGCTGACACGTCCCGGCCAATCTCCAGCAGACCCTCCCTCCCAGACCCTTCTACTTCCTGGACAGCATGGAGGTTCTGGGAGGGAGGGTCTGCTGGAGATTGGCCGGGACGTGTCAGCTGACCGGAGTTCGCCGCGAACAGCTCGTGGCGAACCGTGGCGAACCGTTCGCGAGATGTTCGCGGACGGTTCGCGACATCTCTAATCAGGAGTTAAGCTCAGTTTGAACAATGAAAGAGAATACCCTGCACTCCAACCCTCTCTCAAATGGATAATTATGGTGATCCTCCTGACAGCCATGCTGTAGATTTTGATTTATGTTCTTCCAAAGCTAAAATCAAAGATTCCATCTAGTGCTATTTTATGGTTTAGCTGTATTTTAAATTTTTATGTTATTTTAAGTGATTTTCCTATCCACATTTGTTTGCAGGGCACTTGTCCTACTCTTACCCCCATTTTACTTCCTTTTGCAGCTCTCTAGCCTTTTCCAGGAGTTTTTATAGAGGCATTTTTGTGCCCAAAAGTTCAGGTCCCCATTGACTTGGGTCAAGTTCAGGGTCAAGTTCGAGCCCGAACCCGGACTTTTTTTCAAACTTCGGCCGAACCTGCTGGACCCGAACATCCAGGTGTCCGCTCAACTCTACAAGCCTAGTCTAATCTTTCTCTGCATTAAAAAATAATAACTAACACAAAAAGAGTTGAAAATTGAGAAAGGTAAGTGTATGGAGTCGGGGAGGTAAATGATAATTTTCTTTTTAACTTGAAATTAACAATATAGATTTCTCATTTTCATTTAAAGGGTTATTTACAAAAGTGAGAATTATCAAGACCAAAATGGCTGATCTGTATGTATAGCTATTAAGCAATTTTGGCCTTACGTTTGAAATTCACATTGAATTCCGGACAATTCTCAGTTTAGTAAATAACTCTGTTATTGTCAGACTACACATGCACATCAAATAGATATGATCCACTCTGTTAAAAATAAATATAAATGTTGTCCCCCTGTAAAAAAAAATAGGTTAAACAGGAAACAAGTAATACTTTTTTAATGTGTTTGCTAATGCTTTAAAGATTTCAGTAAATGTGTGGGACTGGTATTTCAATAAACAGGAGATAAGCTTGTGAAATGAGCAAGTTTAGTGTTCACAACACATTACTCATAACATACAATTACAGACTATTTTAGAATGTCTGAATTATTGTACTTTACAGACAGATATAATAGCTTGCTATTTAATGTTAACAGGAAATTGCTCATAATATACTCTGCACTCAGAATAACCATATTTATCTTAATTATTTGAAATCTAACACACTGCATGTAGCTTATATTAGACAAGTATAATTGCTTAATATGTGAAAGGTGCAACAGCCATCACGAAACTAAAAGATCCCAACTACACATTGTTCATGACAGTTCTTTCTATAGTGGTAGAGGCAACACGGTCTAATATTTCACATATTTCATCTACACATCATTCATGAATAATTAAAGATTAAAAGTGTGAAAGAAAAGCCCTTAACACACCAACCACTGTATATGTAGAAAAATCCCACGCAAAAGTATATTTATTTTTATTCTTCCCTTAAAATTTTTTAAAAAAATAGATAAAATAAACATGTTTTCATAGTGGGAGGAGAAAATATGTTTTTGCACTTACAAAAAGACTAATAATTATCATGTATATAACCAAATCACATTAACCAATCCTCTACTGAGTACAAACACTTTTATTTTTATTTTGCAAAATGACATCTAATGATTACCAGCCTGTTAAGTAAAGATATTTTGGGCCCCTTCCTTGCCCCCGAGGCCTGTCCCTGAGTCTGCACACAATGCCTACTCCTGAGTATGTGAACAGGGTCCACCCCTCAGTCTGCTCACAGGTGGTGGAGTGTTTGTGTGTTAGGGATGTAGTATGTGTTTGTAGATGATTTGTGTCTGTATTTGGGATATGTAGTGTATAAGGAATCAAGTTTGTGTAGGGGATGTAGTGTGTGTATAGGGGATGCAGTGTTTATCTGTGTAAGGTAGAAAGTGTATGTGTAAGTGATACAGTGTGTATAGTATATGAAGTGTATATGTAAGGGATAACGGATGTAGTGTGTCTGTGTGTGTCTAAGGGGTGCTTGAGGGTATAGTGGATGAGTTTATGTGTGTGTGCGATGGATGTATTGTGTTTGTGTGTGTATGTGTGTTTGTGGTGTAGGTTATAGCTGTGGGAGGTGGGAGGGGGGAGAAGCTTTGTATTTTCTTCTTATCATTATTATTATTTGTATTATTATCTTGTGAGCCACTTATTCAAACTCTTGGGTACAGAGACACCAGAGACACTCATCATGCATGCCACGGAAGAGGGGTTGGGTACCACATAGGAGGCCTAGGGAGCTAACATCTCTTCTTTTAAACTAGATTACTAGAAAATGTTCATTCATTTGCTACATTTACTAGTACAGTAGAGAAAGCATTTTGGATCCTTTTTAATGAATCATACAAAAAAACTTTCTACTAAAATATGCCACAATATACCCTCATTATAAGTACTATGTGATTCACAGCCTGTCCTGTTAGTGGTATAGAGTGTGCTCTTAAAACTTGCTTTTATTATTTGTATCTGTCTGTCAAACAAAGATTTCTTAGATATTCCCTTTATTAAGTGTGTCCAGTGCTGTAGAAACTAATGGCACTTTTTAAAGAAATGATCGCAATAATAAAAATGTTATCGTCTTTAAGGTTCACTGTTTCTTAATGGCTGCAATATGTAAGAAATATTGTTCTCCTGAGGCTTCAGATCACCTTGTTCTATGTCAATACATTGTCACAAAAGTACAAAAGCGAGAATGACCATAGCAAGCCAACCCAATAAATAGTGAAGAAAGATGTAGTAAAAGTAATATAAGAAAAAAAAGTCAAAAAAAAGAAAAGAAAGTTAAAAATCCAGAATGATTTAAAAAAGTATCTATTATTTTACACTTATTACAAATGGTGGAAATTAGCATTGTAATACTTGCCCACAATACCATAGAGGAGTTAAAAACACAACAATTAATTACTGCAAAAAATAACTTATACCTCCTTTCTAGTTATTCTTATAATTCCTGCTTGGAAGTAATATATATCTAAATATATTCAGTGTCAGTTGCTGAGGAACTGATACAAAGAGTGAGCCATACATCTTACGTTATTTATGACCACTATTTGTTGCATCCTTAGCAAACAATGATATCAGTGACAACAAAAATACTCTTGACATTTTGGGATAAAAGTGCCCTCTTGAGAATTAATATGTGGACAAACACGCTGCTTAGAGGCAAATCTTTCTATTATTTATTCATGTAAACTAGCAAAATGATTCTTGGCTTTTAGGTTCTGGAAAAATATGTAATAAACTGAGGGAAAAAAAACATCAAAAGGGCTAATAGAATCAGAAGCCAATTGCGTATCTAAGCACATGAACTGCGGGGAATGAGGACACTTTCTCTTGCCTTTGTCATCTAGACTAGCAATAATTGGTAAAAGGACAAAAGGGAATACTGTACATAATGACACTCATGAGCTCATGTTTAACCTATATGTATAATCCAGTCAGCAGAGTTCATATAGCTGCCCCGAGTAACTAGTCATTTAGTGGCAATTAAATATGCACTATATGGACAAAAGTAATGGCACAGCTAATCATTAAACCAACAGGAACTTTTATGACATTGTATTCTAAATACATAGACATTAACATGTAGTTGTTCTCCCTCTCTGCAGCTATAATAGCTTCCACTCTTCTGGGTAGGCTTTCCACCAGAATTTGGAGTATTTCTTTGGGAATTTTTGCCTATTTACCCCGTAGAGCATTTGTGAGGTCAGGCCCTGAGAAGGCCTGGCTTGCCATCTCCTTTCCAGTTCATCCAAAAAATGTTTGATGGGGTTGAGGTCAAGGCTTTGTATAGGCCAGTCAAATTCTTCCACACCAAACTCATCCAACTTTGCTTTTATGGACCTTGCTTTGTGCTCAGGGATACAGTCATGGTGGAGTAGAAAAGGGTCTTTCCCAAACTGTTCCCACAAAGTTGGAAGCATAGCACTGTCCAACATGTCTTGGAATGCTGAAGCATTAAGATTTTCCATCACTTGAAGTAAAGGGCCTAGCCAAGCCATTAATATGGTCCCATACAATTATCCCTCCTCCACTAAACTACAGTTGGCACAATGCTGTCAGGTAGGTAACATTCTCTTAGCATTTGCTAAAGCAAGAACTGCCCATCAGACTGCCAGAGAAGCATGATTCATCACTCCATAGAACACTTTTCCACTGCTCCAGACTCCAATGGCAGCTTACTTTACACCACTCAATGTGACACTTTGCATTGTACTTGGCAATGTGACGCATTCAGCCCATCTCGCTGCCCAATTTTTGGAATACTTTAATTAAATCGAGGATAGCCTTATGTCTATCCCACGCATGCTAAACTCCCTCACTCTGTTAACCTCTACCACTTCAGCTGGAAGGCTATTCCATGCATCCACTACTCTCTCAGTTGCTTGGCCATGGAAAACCATTCAATAAAGCTTCCACCACACTATTTTTGTGCTGATATTAAAGGGACACTATTGTCACCAGTGCAATTACATGTATTCCTGATCCTATAGTGTTAACACGACCATCTAGCCCCCCTGGGCCCCTCATGCCTCCATACATATAGTAAAAATCTTACTGTATTCAAGCCATAAGTTGTAAATCTGCATGCTGAGACTCAGGAAAAACAAGCAGTCTGCTGACATGTGATAGCCTGATCCAATCACAGTGCTTCCCCATCGGATTGACTGAGACTGACAAGGAGGCAGGTAAGGGGCAGAGCCAGCATGATTCAAACACAGCCCTGGCCAATCATCATCTCCTCATAAAGATGAAATAATCAATGAATCTCTATGAGGAAAGTTCAGTGTCTGCATGCAGGATGCTCGTGCACAGCAGATCTGAGTGGATAGAGGCATATTATGCCTCCATCAACTCAGAAGTCCCTCTGGTTCACTCTGAGTGACTGCAACTGGAGGTGTTCCTAGCTTTCAATGTAAACACTGTATTTTCATAGAATGTAATCAGCAGAGCGTCGGCGACTTTTACACACCAAGTGCCTCAAGCGCCGTTTCATGGCTGAGTTGCTGCTGTTCCTAAACGCTTCCACTTTCCAATAATAACACTTGCAGTTGACAGTGGAATATCTAGCAGGGAGGAATTTTAACAAACTGACTTATTACAAAGGTGGCATCATATCACAGTACCACGCTTGAATTCACTGAGCTCTTCAGAATGACCCATTTTTTCCCACAAACATTTGTAAATGCAGACTGCATGGCTAGGTGCTTGATTTTGGGTGTGGCAATGGGTCTGATACACCTATATTCAATAATTAAGTGTGTCACAAAACTTTGGTCCATATAGTGTAAACAAAACATGTAGACATGGACTAAGCTTGGCTTTATGATTGTAGGTAGCAGCTGGTACTTCCAGGAGCACTATAGCAAATTTTGAGTGGGATATAGAAGATTGGCACTTGGCAGACATTTTGTCATTGATCATTGTGTGAGGATGTTTTACCAATATACAGTTGTTAAAAGTTATTTTTTGTTAACTATTTGGATTAAAGAAAATCTTCAGAGATAGCGGGCACTGCAAGACACAACCAGACAGGGTAAATCCCCTATGGTGAAAGGCATTTGCAAAAAAGGACATTCACTGGTGCTACAGACTGGATGTGTGTAAAGGCTGAGTGCGTTCAATTATCCATTGCCACTTTCCTTTTATTTTCTTTGGTATTTTTATACTATATACTACAGTCACCAACTAACTGTATAGATCGTGCACCTGCAGTTTCAGTGCTCAATTATTTGCATTAAAGAGTTAAATCACTTTTATTTCTTTCAATGCAGCCCTACCAACACCTTTCCTGGTTGTGACTAACACAGCATGCATGAAAAAAAAAAGGATTTAATTTTTAATCAGATCTTAACTTGTGTTAGAAGTTTTTATCTCCTGCGCTGTAAATTAAACTTTAGTCACACACATGAGGCTCCTGCAAGGTCTAGCAAAATATAAACATAGCAGGAAATAAATTAAAAATGTAAAATTAAATTAAATTAAACAGAATGTGTAATAATGGAAGTGTAACCATTAGATCTCACTTTACAGGAAGTGTTTAGGAAGGCTGTGTGAGTCGCATACAGGGAGGTGTTCCTAGGCTTGCATAAACAAAGTGATTTAATTCCTAAATGTCAGAGAATTGAGCAGTGAGACTGCAGGAGCATGGTCTTTACACCAAAACTGCTTCATTAAGGCTACAGTTGTTTTGGTGACTATAGTGTCTGCTTAAGTCAAGCTATATTGAATCGGTTTTTGCATGTCAGCACAATCCTGTTTTTCTTGCTGTCGTTCTGGCTGTCCCAAATCTATTTTGCTATTGATATCTGCCCAAGCTAAACAGCTACATTAACTAAAGTCTGCAGAAGTGTTTTGGAAGAACTGATTTTTTTTTTAAATTTACAAGCTAACTATTATTTGTAATGTTAGGGCAAGGTTGAAGCCCGAGGTCAGCTGATAATCTGTAGCCTCAAATGAGTGGTGAAGAAAAATCCCATGTCATATTACAAAACTTATCAACATCTTATATTTGTTAGTGTTTTGGGGTCTTTCACCCTGACATAAGGTCACTACGTAAAGGGCCTGACATAATAGATAATTTCGGAAATTGAGAATTATTATTGTACAGTAATTGCACTGACTCAAACAATATAACTGGAAAAGGATGCATGCTATTTGCTTAGTGGCAAATTTGATTTCTCATTATATTGTCTCTTGTGATTTTGAAAATACTTACTAATGCTGAATCATTATGTGTTATGAACAAAATGAAAGTGAGAAGAGGCTTCTGTTACTCAAGTATTTTTTTTTTAAAGTTGCCTTCTATATGAAATATGGAAACTTGATCCTAAACAAATATACAGTTGCACATTAGGGGAGATTTCTTGAATTTTACTGAGACTTTTCTATTAGCAATTATTTGGCACAAATTATTGAATTAGTCAGATTTGTTGCTGTTTTTTCCTTAGGCCCTAACCATCATTTCTGAATATACGCCATTTTTTCTCTGACACAACAATAATTTTTCTGTCACTTTTTGCAACAGAAAAGTGCTTGAATTTTTGTTGCCACTGAAATGTTTTCTTAAATGCAAATGAAAACTGGTAGCATTTACTAAAAAGAAAACCGACACTTTTTTAAATCAGTTTAATAAATCAGTGTTGAAAATAGTGATGATAACCATCAGTTTTCAGAACATTTTGTTAAATCTCCCCCATTGTGTTTATTATGGATTATGACTAGCCTCCATGTTGATACGTGTCCGGAGTTTAGTTAGCCTAAATTAGGGGTTCCCAAAAAGTAGATCCTCAGATGTTTAAAAACTAAAGCTTCTATGATGCTTTGTCATGCTAAAACATTCTAAAGGCATGCAAAGCATCAAGGGAGTTGTAGTTCTACAACATATGGGCATCTACCTTTTGGGCATCCCTGGCCTTAATGATAAGCAAAACTTAATAGCTTGCTCATTGGGTGGTTTGCCATTTGGGGGTATCGCACGCAAGTCTGTGTGCCTATTTGCGAGTATTTAAAGCATAGACCTATCTGACTGGATTATATCACTCTTTTAAAATGTTTTAAAGTAAGCAATCTTAAATAAGTAAGCTTTTAAGATGTGCTTGTTTATTTGCTCATTAAAGCTATAGGCTTTGAGTGAGATTTGAAAGATTGAGAATGGGAGTTTGGATTTTGGCATAGAGGAACAGAGGAGGTGAATATGGAGGGGAATTAGGAGAATAAGTAGGGTATTTAGAGGGCTATTCATTAAATACTGAATTTAAGTAAATCATAGTATAATTGGTGCAACACAGCTATAATTAAAGCACATATATATTAGCCTACATTGTACCTTTAAGATTCATTCATCTGGTGTTTATTGAATAACCTGGAAGAACAGTATTAGTAGTGCTACTGGGAATGGGAGGAAAACGAGTTCATATATTGACAAGCTAATAAAAGACCATTTGGAAAAAAATAACTTTTTTTCTGAGCATGGCTACTAGAGTCCTGTAGTAGAGAATGCAGACATTTTTCTTATCCCATTAAAAAGAGTTCTATATTTAAAAGAAATAATAAATCAGAGTTCTATATACCATAACCGTTCCATTCCCCTGATCAAAAGGCACAGAACACTAGGCTATATTAAACCTCTTACTTAACTGTGTATGTTGATGGTGGATGCATGCTGTTGAACTATTCTAGTTTATATAATTTTTTATTTATTTTTTGACAATCTTTATTTTGAGTTTTTCAAACAATAGGTTGAGAACAGTACAATATAGCTTAGTAATACAAAACAAGATATGTGAACAAAACCCCAGTGAGAAAGGTGTATAATTTTAAGCAGACCAGAACTTCCCTGTGTCAGGTGAAGTATCCAGATAGGTCCCCAAAGACTTCCTCTTGTCTTCAACAGAATATATACAAAAAGAATAGGGGATAATCTGCTGAATTCAAGGTGGAGCATGTGGGTTTTTTGTTTTTTTTTACCGCAAGTCAGATTCAGAATGTAAAAGACCTTGAAAATCTGGGGGATGAAATTAGTTGGCTTCTTGCAGAGAAGACACAGTTTGCTTGAACTCAGCAGCTGACTCCACGTCAGCGAAAACCAACTTACTTATAACTTACTATACTATGATATGTCCAACCCCTACGGGCTGAGGCTCCATCACCCAATGGCCCCAACAAATGTCATTGGAAAAACCATTAAATGTCAGAAAGCCCAAGCACTTCATTTATTCCTATACTTGTTTCCACCACCACCTCCCCCCTCCCCTTGTTGACATTTTTTAATTCAAAAATTATAATTAATACAGAAAAGGAGAAGACAGGTTATTCATTTGTTGATGGAGGCTATGTGAACACCGTTTGTACATTTCAGAGTACGTAGCTAATGATACTTAGTAGCAGTGCTACATTTCTGCTTAACTCTGTCAATTCGTGTTAATCCACTGGGTGGGTAATTGTCTGCCTCTCACTTGGCACTACTGCGTGCCTTTTTGCAGGTGATACCCTTCAGCAATGTGTGTCTGCCTGGTTAAGCATACTATCAATAATCTTGCTGTCTGGGAGTGCGAGATCCTGACCTTTCGTAATTATATATCGGATGCATGTTCATAAGTGCAATCACCTCAGGGTTCGTCGGTCAATGGGTAACTGTTACCCAGGCTCTGATAACGTAGTCAAGGGCGTCAACCTTTCCCACCAATTGTGCACTGATTGTGCATCTATTTCCAAAACAACCGGCTGTGCATGAGTCCCAACCCTTAGCTGCCTAGAAGATTCTGCTGTCCCATGCCAGCTATATGGTGGTCGGTCGGGCAACAGGACCCGTTATGCCTCTTATTCTCAGCCTGCGAGCCCAAGGTAATGGGCTCGGAGGTCTGGTTGGCTGGTTGGCTATCCTGAGTTCAGCAGGGGCTCAATATAGGAGCCCTGGTAGCTACCAGGGTATACTGTGCATGCGCTGGTGTGTATGTAGGGCGTGAGGTGGGCATAGGGTTAAGGGAGGCAGATATATAATATTTTTATATATATAAAATGAGTGGTTACTTTTTTGTCTTTAAACTATCTATTTACTACATTTTAATTTACTTTTTGTTTGATCAACTTTAAATATTAGTTCATATTTCCAGTGCTTCAGCAGAAGTCCTTGTAAGCAGTTCTTAAGATCCAGGCCAGCATTTCAAGATAAAGCAATTAGCTTTATTATTACCCAATGTCAAGGGACCAGCTGTCTATTTATGCAATCATAGCCAAACTAGGACAAAATGTATGTGTATTAGAGAAATGTTATGGAGTATATGACCTTAGGCTTGTCTGAATCATTACTCAAACATTGGGTTTTGATTTGTTGACCGACCTTTTAAAAGTCAATATTCTACTGAGCTGTTTGTTATATATAATTTTTCCTTTACAGGTCATGTTATTTTTTTATTTTATATCCTTGTTTAAGACTGTTTGACTATTACATGCAATTAGTTGTTGCTCACATGAGATGACAATGCAGGGCCATTTAGTTTACATGTCTAGTTACACATTTTAAAATATATAGATATATATATTATTATTTTTTTAATTTATAAAAAATATATCTGTTTCATTTTAATATTGCTGAAATAAATCAAAGGCATTGTGTAGTACATTTAAAAATAGTATATGAAATAAAACAAATCGAATGGCTATATGATATGTGCTTTGTGTAAGTCAGTACATAGGTTGTGGTGAAATCAAACACAAAAAAACCCTCTTCATTGGTTTATGCAAATTCAAACTTTTATGAACCATCTACCTATCTCAAGTAGGACCTTGAGATACGTAGATGATGCATTGATGATCTAAGACAATCTGATGCTTCCCTTTAGAAAATCATTTGGAGGCTAATGTGCTTGTGCACCAAATCAGAGTTATGTGCCAATCAGCATCTCTTCATAGAGATGCATTGAATCAATGCGCCATGCTGTGTTGATGGCAAAGGGTGATCACACCAAGTATTAATTTGATTTAGATTTTTCTTCTGTTCACTCACTTTACATTTTTGTTAATTGTCAAAAAATGTTTCAATCATTCTGATTTTCTAGTATTTTTAACACCTGCCTAAAGGTTTTGCACAATACTGCATGTGTGTGTATCTGTGGGTGCATATGTTAACCAAGCAACATGCATCTGTCCTTTATTATTTTGAAGGAAATGTCACAGTCCATTCCAAATAAGCAGGAATTGCAATCCAGTGGTGAATCCCCTGTTGCAGAGCCTTGCATTGTTAGAACTGTAACTGGATTAATAGATGAGATAGATAAGATTAGTATGTGTTGATTACTGAAAGTTAGGCATACAACTAGGGTTAGAATATAATGTGCTGCTAAACTGCAAACTGGAAGAGATACAACTTGTTGCCATAGAATATGTTATTATGGCAATGCGTGCTTTGCTTGACTGTTAAAGGGAATTGCTAAAAAAAATAAACTATTAAGATTCTATTTTTGAAAGCATTCTTACTTTACAAATACAAAAAAAACAAGCCCTGTGCTCAAACACCCACTACTCTTAGGCGGCAGCAACGACCATAGTACACATCAGTCCCAATACATACGGCAAAAAACAACGAAAAAAATAAAATAACTGTGCTCTTCCCAAATCCCTATGCATATTTAAACAAATTGAGGTTATTAATTACTCCAATGGCCATGAGAGGTAATGCCCACCTGCCACATCAGGGCAGACCTCTTAGGTGAGGGGTATCTTTGCCAGAAGCTCAAGGAAGCAAGGTGAATAATCAGTGTAGGACCCACCTAAGAGGTTTGCCTTGACGTGGCAGGTGGGCATTCCCTCTTATGGCCATTGAAGTAACTAAATAACCTCCATTTGTTTAAATATGCATAGGGATTTGGGAAGAGTGAAGGTAACTTCACTATTTTGATTCTTACTTTACAGCCTTAAGCATTTGCACATTGATATATATATATATAGTAATCTGGAATTGGAATGCAAAGGTTGGTTGAAAAGATAAAAATTTACAAGATATGGAAAGAATGCCAAATGCAACAGGTCTGGCTTTTTCCTGCCCAAGAATTAAACAGACTGCACAGTCAGCTGGTAGTTAGCTGTACTGTAGCCATCAATATATAAACCTTAAATATTGGAACAATAAGGAAAATGCAATAGTAACTTTTATATCATAATCTGGTATTTGAATGCAAATAACTGCAGAAGAAATTGTAATTAAAGGTTAGATTTCAGCAGATATAAGTTCACCCTATCATGCAACATTTAAAGCATGTTCTGCAAGATGAAACTACATTGAACTAAAGCATAAGATGCTAAATTAAGAATATCACTGAGATCTCTAGGGAAAATATACAGCGTGTGTATGTGTGTTCAAGAGAATGAATAAAATGGAATATGTATGCATAGTTAGTTATTGTGTGTGTGTGCTTTTAATATTGTGAATAAAACAGAGTATGGGCTTATTTGTTAGTGTATGTGTTAAATAGAATAGTATACATGGGTGTTTATTATTGAAATTTAAAAATACAATGTATGCATGTGCTTGTGTTATATATGTTAAATAAAATAAGCAGAGCAGAATGTGTGTGTGTGTGTGTGTGTGTGTGTGTGTGTTTGCCTGTACAGTATTTCATATAATAGAATGTGTGTGTGTGTGTGTTTGCCTGTACAGTATTTCATAGAATAGAATGTGTGTGTGTGTGTGTTTGCCTGTACAGTATTTCATATAATAGAATGTGTGTGTGTGTGTTTGCCTGTACAGTATTTCATAGAATAGAATGTGTGTGTGTGTGTGTGTTTGCCTGTACAGTATTTCATAGAATATAATGTGTGTGTGTGTGTGTGTGTGTTTGCCTGTATTTTATAGAGCAGAATGTGTCTGTGTGTGTGTGTGTGTGTGTGTATGTGCGTGTGTGTGTGTGTGTGTTTGTTTGCCAGTATTTAATGGAATGCAATGTAAATGTGTGTTTTGGTTTGAGCATGTTTAATAAAATGATGCATACAGGATTATCTATCCATTAGTTTTGATACATAACAATTGAATCTTTCCAAAACATGTAATTATCCCAAGCACTAAAGCTGGCACACTGTAAATCTTTTCTATATGGTTTGTTAAGTATTAATGCTGTCTGTTAATGCTGCCAGTTACAAGCCCTTTTCTGCTGCTGCAAGTTTGTGCTGAGGGTTACTAGTTAACTACTCCATTGCCTGGGCATTGCTGAAGCAAAAATAATGAGCTTGTTAGCAGCACAGAGATCCCTGTATACAACTTCAAAGCAGGGAAGCTATACTGTGTAGTACAATGGGAGCAAACACAAGCTGGATGCATTTACAAGGAGTTCAGCCACCAAAATAAGACACGATACAGATTGTAAATTACATTTCAATAGATATTATACTTAACATATACATTAAAAAGTTCTCAATTGCAAATACATTAAAAAAAGAAAAGAAAAGAACTATGAAACTCAGCAAAGACAGTAAATAATGATGATACCCTTTCATTGCCATATGAGATTGCACAAAAACTTCCCAGATCAAATACAGATTTTTTTTTTAACTTTCCCACTACCCTCCATTAAACGTATCCTCCATGAAACATTACTAAATACTAGATTAAACTTAAACATTATCTGCAGCTGGACCCCTGGCTGCAATCACTATGAAATGCAGGTTTCTCTCAGTAAAGGTTACAATCCCGAGACATACAAACACAAGGCATTTTGCATGAGCAGAAGCACCGAGTACCTACAGCAATAGTGCCCAAAATGAGAATCTAACTATTGGACATCCCTGACCTACAGGTGTCCCTTATGGATACCGAGTTTCAGCACCATGGACAGTTCCTGGTTCAGTGCCAGTGCTGGCAGGAGGTATGTCACAAGTCATTATTAGTACAGGGATTCTGCTCTTACCGGGGGCTGCAGAGATGACAGTCCAGATCGCTTGGTGGATCCTTGTCTAGAACTTATTCTCTTCCAGGACTCACTGAACCGACTGGCACTCCTCTTCCTCCCTACTTCTACCGCTTCATCTCTGGTAGAGCACCTTCTGTCCAACTCATCCGGGCTTTTCCACTTATTCACCATTTCAACAAGTCCTTGTATCCCTTTAAATCCCTCTGCAGTGTGCAGGGCACAGCTGGCGTGTTGCTGTACCTGCTAGTAACTTGGAGCAGCTCACTCCTCCTCCTCAGGTGTGCTGTGTGCTGCTCTCCGAGGAACTGGGAGCTAAGGGGTGTCGCCAACAGATGCCATAGAGACCCTTCAATCACGCCCTGTCTGTACCTTCCCAGATGTCATGACCAGGAATGCTTGGACAGGACATCATGCTCAGGTAGAACCCTTCTGAGTCAGGAGATACAATGTTACAAGAGGAAGGGAGAGGAAAATGAATGGCAGAGACTGGTACAAGGGTTGGCATCGGTTATCTCCCCATAAAAGATCAGCTGGAGAAGAAGAAGAATTGCAAAGTGAGAGGGTGACTGTAGGCAAACAATGTATCCATATGGAAAGGAAGTGTAAGAGCAGCCTTGGAGAAGTGCCGCTTAGAATGGATTGGAACGAAGCGAACTCATAACAATCACACACACAGACAGAGGGAGTGTAAATAGAACAAACAACGAGACGTGTTTGCAGAGTCAATTGTCAAAGCTTAAATTAACCCTTTCTCGACAGACGACTTGCAAAGAGGTCATGGGACAGATGGATTTTGCTCTAACCCTCTGCCATGAAGGGGTTAAAACATGACCGTGGCAGAGAAGAGCAACCCAGACACAGCAAGTGACAGAGAGAGCTCCCCGGGGAAGGAAGACAGGATGGGGCTGGTTGGTGACTGAGAGGCACACCATTTACTAAACAGATCTGTTTTGTTTTGGGTTTTTCCCCCCCATCTCTCTATCTCCTTTGAGTGGCTGTTAACTCCTTCAGAGTTTGATCAGCATGTGACCTCTTTCTCTGCACCACCTTAGTTTCTCGTTACCTTTTGTACACACTTTTCTAAACCCACAATATAAACCAGAGATATAACAGTCTTATTAAAAGGACGGGAGGTGGAGAAAGAGGTAAAGGAAAGGGGGAGGGGGTGGGGGGATTATTATAATGACTGGGTACATGAGAGGAGAGCAAAGTGTGGCAGCCCTCAGCTCCAAGTTGTGCTATGTCTAGATTTGCATTGCAACTGCAGCATGGACATAACATAACAAATACTAGAGTCCATTCCCCTTCGTGCGTCTCAATGTTATGTAATCACTTCCCAGCTGTTAGCTGGATTCTCTATTAGCCTAGTTTGCTGATATCCACAGTCTACCGATAACACTGTTACATCAAATAAAAGATCTATTAAGAAAATGTGGAGTTGCACTCACTTTGCACCCATCTTACACAACATCTAGGGAACATCATAGATCATTTTGCTTACTAGAGGCATATTGGTTACAAAGCTATCTGTTGCAGATTACTTTTACAGACTGTTTAATGCCAGGCAGGACTAGTAAAATAGCTGCTATTACATACACACAAAGTCCAAAATTTAGTAAGTTCCAATTTGTTCAAGCAAGCCAGACACCCACAAGTTAGGCACAATTAGTTATTTACTTTTATTATTATTATTATTATTATTATTATTATTTTTAACAGTAAATAGTTTTTCTCCTTGCTCTCATACTTCATAGACCACCAAACCTGCAAAAAAAATATCTGCTGCTGTATGGGATGCCATCACTAAGGTTTTCTGAGTTTTATTTTAGCAGCAGAAAGAGAATTAGAACTACTAGAAACCTTTGCTCTGCCCATTAAAACAAAGTGAGAACCATGGCAGTTTGAGACACTCCATGCTCTCCAGGGATCTCACTGCAGTGTATGAAAAAACCAAAATAAGGGAACTTTTCAAAATTTATTTTATTTCTCGTTTTACTTATATTTAAATATAGTATCTGTATAATGCATAAAAATCAATGTCCGAAGCAATGTATGTCTCTTTAAGTTAATGAGTAAAAAAAAATATCCGTAGCATACTGGCCACCATGTTACAACCATAAGTATAGTAATAGTATAGCTAACTAGTGTCAATTGGCCAGGCAGTGAATACAGGAGTATTCCATGAGCAGGTGGAGATCCTGGTTGCAGTGCTGTGTGTGTCTGGCATATCGCAAATTACTGGAAATGATGGAATTGAGAAATGTGGGGCAATACATATTTTGTATAACTGAGAGAGTGAGAGGTCTGCATTAAAAAAAAAAATGCACAATGTTACGTAGTTAGAAACAATGCTCTATAATCTCTATCACCGTTATTACATAGCTGAAACATTTTTTGTTTTATCAATAAGCAAGAATTAACCCAAAACTTATATTGTAATTAATACATTTTTATCAATGCATACTGACAAATATTTTCACTTTACTTTCCAAAACATACAAAAAAATGCACTTTACTGGTCATTTTGTTTTCAAAAATCTCATAGTAGTGGAAATATTCACAATCTGTACCAATGCCTTCTTTACTATAAGACGTATAAATATTTGACTAAAGAGACCTGCGAGTCTCACCGTTACCTCTTACTTGAAAAACAAAATAAAAACCTTATTTACAAAAAAAAAAGGAAGCCTATAGTTCCGAAAAAAACAACAATTTTTTCGGGACTATAAATTCCCTTCTATTTTTGTGCCCCACCTCGATCTTCATTAGCAGTCTTCCGTGAGCATGTCCAACCCAATGCTTCTTACAGAAAAACATTGAGGATGAGATACCAATCCTTGGCAAAGCACTGCGTTCCTTCAGTGAACTGCTCTTGATGGGGCGCATTTGATTGAAGAACCAAGTTTGACTCAATTCTATAGGCAAAAGAACCCCTAGTGGATATGAGGAAAACAGACACTAGAGGTGTATTATTTAACCCTTCCATCTATTGCTGTTTCTAAAAATGGTAATGTTTTACATTGAAGAGTAAAAACGGGAGGGCCACTGCACCCAAACCGCATCATTCAGATGAAGTGGTCTGCGTGACTTTAGTGGTCCTTTTAAAAGAAATCCCTCACATAATATGCAGCATTTGGGCGAGACATACTCAAGCATTTGGGAAGGAACGGCTTATTTTTGTGTTAGTTCATGGGATCTTTTTAATCTAGGTGAGCACAGTATATGTCCAACTTTCTTCCCTTGCTCTTCTACTTACCTTTGTGGGATATAAACATAGCATTGATGAATGAGACAAGTTTTCTAATCCTCACCCATCCAATCTTCCCTTTTTCACCTAAAGTGCACTGCCAAGAGGAATTCATTCCATCAAATTCCTGGTCATATTAGTGTCCAATTCCACAGCAGTACAATGTATTGCAAGTGTAAATAATCCACTAAAAGCACAATGGAACAATGTTAATTCATAAAACCATAAAATCTAACCTTTACCTATGATGGTAAACATTTAGTGAGGCAGGGTGCTTGATCACAACTATACACACGTGTTGATCTATTCTTTTAAAGCTTTTTATTCAATCAATACCTATTTCCAGGACAGATGATAAGATTATTTGTCTTTTTAATTGAAAGGTTTTTCTTTTTAGAGAGTGATTCAGCAACACAAATGTGCATGACCAGTGTTGCTTAGGGACAGAGAGTAATGTTATTTTGATTCAGTGCTCTTAATTGTGGAATATTTTAGTGGTTTGGATATCAGTGCCAGAAGGCTGGCATCTCAATGTAATGTATGTTTTTGAGGTGGTGGAGACTTCTGTTTTATGAAATAGAGGTGTGAGCAATTTTATTGCCAAGATTGCCACAAGCATTGTTCTTTTTGGAGGGACAAAGATTGGGCATGCTTATAGTCCAAGAATTTGAAGGCCTCTGGCGAAAACATCATCCACTCTAGGAAAACTAAAATTGTCTCTAGTGGAACAATAAGTCTTCCATCTAGTGCTCCCTAAAATAATGACACTCAGGAGAACATCTCTTACTATTCTCTGACTCAAGTTACGTCATACCTTGGTTGCCATCAGTTTCAGTAACCTAACAATAGAAAATAGCTGCTCCCATGCCTACCAGAGCCATGGATATGTAGAATGGGATAATAGGAACAAAGACTGGAAATAGGTATGCTCATAAATAATAATTTTGCTTTTTTGTTTTATGTTTGAAACAAATGCCATGACAATGTTTCACCAAGGATGTGAGTCTGCCACGTCAGATAGGGATCCTTATGACCAGGGTCATAATATATCTCTCCCAGCTGGTCTCAATCTGCAGGTCCATCTACCAACACCTTCTCCTTTCAAGCAGGTATTGACTCCCCTGCCTTCTCTCAGGCAGTTATCATCCCAACTGCCGGTCCTCTTTCTTCCAGGCAGGTATCATCCCTCTCCTTGTGCCTCCTTTTTTAGGGCAGGCTTTGACTCCTCTGCCTGTTCGTCTTCTCCAAGGGCTGATATCTATCCCTCGGACCTTGCATCCTTCTCCCAAGGAAGGTTTCAACCCCTCTGCCTGTGCTGCCTCCAACTACTGCCTTTACAAAGGCACGTGTGACTCTTAGGCCATGGTCTTTCTTAATATGTACCTGGGACCAGAACCTAGTGCAGCCAGCAAGCATGTCCAAAATTTCTTCTAATGGAATCCTCGAATAAACCAGGAAGGAGACACAGTTTCTAACGGGACTAGCACACAATATTTTATTTTGAACAAGGACTAGCTTTTGGTGAATTGTTATTGTGAAAATAATTTAAAATACAAATATACAGAATACTTGAGAACAAGCAATTGTAATTAAAGGAATATTATAGGGTCAGGAACACAAACATGTATTCCGGACCCTATAGTGTTAAAACCACCATCTAAATTTAGATGTAAGATTTTCTTTCGGTTTTCTGTTCTGTTTTTGTATATTGCTTTAAAGTGCAATACATCTAAGCATATTACATACTGCTGAAAAAGTCTGTTAAAGGGAAACTCCAGTGCCAGGAAAACAATTCCCCCACCGGCCGGGGAGACCTAATGCGCATGCGCGGCAATGCCGCACATGCGCATTAGAGCTCCCCATAGGAAAGCATTGAAAATGCTTTTCAATGCTTTCCTATGGGAAAATGAGTGACGCTGGAGGTCCTCACACAGCGTGAGGACATCCAGCGATGCTCTAGCACAGGTTTTCTGTGCTATGATGCAGGAAGTGCCCTCTAGTGGCTGTCTAGTAGACAGCCACATGAGGAGGAGTTAACCCTGCAAGGTAATTATTACAGTTTATAAAAAACTGCAATAATTACACTTGCAGGGTTAAGAGTAGTGGGAGATGGCACCCAGACCACTCCAATGGGCAGAAGTGGTCTGGGTGCCTGGAGTGTCCCTTTAACCCCTTAAAGGACCACTATAGTGCCAGGAAAACATACTCGTTTTCCTGATACTATAGTGCCCTGAGGGTGCCCCCAGCCTCAGGGTCCCCCTCCCGCCGACATGTCATGATTCCCTTTTATTCCAGAAGTTTGGTCCTTGAGGGGTTAAGGCCCATGCACTGAAGATAATGAGCTAGATGGAAAATGCTATCTTCCATGACAATTTTACCCAATTTTGTGATTTACATATCAAAATAATTATACATGATCTAACATGAATTTAAAATTTTAGGCCAAAATAGCCAAATTGGAAAATCAGAAAGATTTGGCAGCTTGATTTTTTAAGGCCTAAAATTTTAAAGTAGTCTTGAATTCTCAACAATTTACAAATCATGCTAATCATTGAAATTTTCCATTCAGATTTCTTATTACAGTAGTGCTAGCTGGAGATGGGAATTTCTAATTGTCTTATTTACTTTGTTTCTGATATGACAACAATTTAAATTACATTTTAAAGAGACACTCTTAGGGGGCGTGGCCTGATCACCGACCGAGCTGGACGCACGAGGCTAAAGCTCCGTCCCGTATCCACCGCCTACAGCGATAATTAGCACACTTTTAGCAGCAACACTAAGCCCAATCTTGCCCTAGATGGAGAAGAGGATCCCCAAGAAGCACCCCAAGAAGGGGCAGGAACCGGGGGCCTCGGTAGCGGACCTGTTCGCGGCGGCAAAATCAACTCCTCAACAGGCCCAAGATGGCGCCGGCCTCGCGCCCTCGACGCCGCGCAGCCCCTCCACACTGGAGCACCAAGACGGAGGCGCCCCACAGATTATGGCGCAAATCACAGACCTCAAGCACTACCTGGCCGGAGAAATCGACCTTAGCGGGGTCATGACGCTTAAACTGACCACCCTGAATGTCAAGGGCCTTAACTCCCCCAAAAAGAGGCGCCTGCTGTTTTGCGACCTAAAGCGCATGCACCCTGACATTGCTTTCATTCAGGAGTCCCACTTACCTAGGCACGCGACAATTACCCTCAGGGACCACATTTACAATACCGTATATGAGGCTAGGGCCATCAACAAGCGCAATGGAGTGGCGATTTTGCTCAGGCACGACTGCCCCCTAAGGGTCTCAGCTATAGAGGGCGACAGCAGTGGCAGGTACCTCATCCTCTCCGGCACCCTACACACACAGGTCCTCCACCTCATAAATGTCTATGCCCCGAATGCGCCAGAGGGAGACTTTTGGAAAACTCTGGAGGAGAAGGTACAGTCCCTCCCACACGGCATTCAGATCCTAGGGGGTGACTTCAACGCGACTCCGTGTCCTGCTGTGGACAGAAGTACGAGGGCGGGACTGCCCCGCTCGCAGGGTAGGGGTGCGCAGGACCGGGCCTTCCACGGTTTTGTCAGGGCGACGGGCCTCATAGACATCTGGAGAGCACAGCACCCGGGAGAAACCGACTACACTTTCTTCTCAGCCCCCCACCACACATACTCCCGCATAGATTTGATCAATAGTATTGCCGTTCCCAAGGTCTCACACACTAGCATCGGTAGTATCACTTGGTCGGACCACGCGGACGTACATATCTGCCTGCGGCATATCGGCACAGCTCCCCCTTGGACATGGAGGCTCAACGCCTCCCTCCTTAATGACCCTCAGAACGTGGCTTCCATTAGTGAAGACCTGACTTCCTACTTCGCCACCAATACCTCCCCCGACGTCACCCAGGGCACACTCTGGGCCGCGCATAAGGCGGTCATCAGAGGCTCATGTATCAAATTAGCCACCCACAAGAAAAAAGCGAAAATGCAGCGCCTTCGGGAGCTAATGGAGGCTCTGTGCGCGAGGGAACAATGTCACAAAACCTCTCCCACAGCGTCCACGCTGGTTCAGTTAAACACGGCTAGGCGGGTGGTACGGGAGCTTCTCCTGGATGACGCAGCCCGCAGCCTTCTCTGGTCCAGACGGACCTACTATGAGAAGGCGAACAAAATGGACACCCTCCTAGCCCGCATGCTGAGACCAAGACCGGCGCGTCACCATATTGCATCTCTGAAACACCCTGACGGGACCGTAAAGACAGCCACATCCGACATAGCCTCGATTTTTACTGACTATTTTAGGTCCTTCTATAACCACTCCCCTTCCACCGTATCACAGCAGGCGAGCGAGGTCCTACGACAGTTGGACCTGCCCGGACTGACCCCGGAAGCAATAGCGGTCCTGGGCTCTGAAATTACGACGGACGAAGTAGACAGAGCAATCTCAAAACTTCACGGTAATAAAGCCCCAGGCCCCGACGGCTTTAATGGTTGCTATTATAAGACCTTTAAGGAAATACTGACCCCACACCTGACGAACCTTTTTAACGACCTCCGGACGGGCGGCCTGCCGGATAACGATTTCACCCTCGCCAACATTGTACTGATCCCGAAACAGGGCAAGGACCCTCAACACCCAGGGAACTATAGACCGATATCGCTCATTAACCACGATGCGAAACTACTCGCCAAAATTTTGGCGGAAAGACTTAACCCCTTTCTTGGTTCGCTTGTGGACGCCGACCAGGTAGGTTTTATACCTGGGAGGCAACTTTTTGAAAATACCCGCAAATCCTTTGATATCATATGGCGACAGCACAACAACAAAAGCCCCACCATCATGTTATCCTTAGATGCTGAAAAAGCTTTTGATCGGGTAAAATGGCCGTACATGATCATCTAGGATTCCCGAATCAGTACATTCAGACCATCCGCGCCTTATACCATGGGGTCACGGCACAGGTGATTATCCCCGGGGCCCGCCCAGAGCCGTTCCCATTGACCAACGGTACGAGACAGGGGTGCCCACTCTCCCCTCTTCTCTTTGCCCTTGTACTGGAACCGCTCCTGCAGGCACTGCGCCTACACCCGGATATTCAGGGAGTGACTGGAAGGGGAAGGGTATTCCTGGTCACTGCATATGCCGATGACGTACTTCTGTCCCTAACGTCACCGGTCGTTTCCATGAGGGCGGTGCAAGAGACCCTACTACGCTTCAGCCCGCTTTCCGGCTACAAACCTAACATGTCCAAGTCTAGTGCCCTACCTATTGGAATATCACCAGACATTATAGCAGGCATACAAAGGGATTACGGCATTCAGGTAGAGACACACTCTCTCACGTATTTGGGAGTCCGGTTGACTGCAGACCCGTCCAAGATGCATGAATACAATTACCCCCCCCTTATAGCCACCCTAATTAGAGACATGGAGAACTGGGTCGACAAGCCCATCTCCTGGCTGGGGAGGATCCATTCAATTAAGATGAACATCCTCCCCAGAATTCTTTTCCTCTTCCAGGCACTCCCCCTCCCACTGGCCAAAACAGACCTGGCCCACCTCCAAAAAGCCATAGGCGATTTTATATGGCAAAACAAACGGCACCGTGTGTCAAGAAACATCCTATATCGCCCGAAACGTCTGGGGGGATTAGGTCTGCCTCACCTATATAATTATTACTTGGCTGCCCAGCTGGCCCAGATTGCGATGTGGCACTCCCCAATAGACACAAGGAAATGGGTAGAGCTAGAATCCCTGCTCACAGGATCAGACCTCCCTCAGTATCTCATCTGGGTGCCCAAAGACCTTCGGCCCATGGTGCGCACGGCCTGCCTGGCCATCCTCAACTCCATCAACATCTGGGACAGGGTATCCCAGAAATATCGGCTGGCTTCCTCCCCCTCCCCCCTTATGCCATTCCTTAGAAATAGGGCCTTTCCCCCCGGTCTGGCGGCCCGAGAGTTCCGTGGCAAAGAACGGGCGGGCCTGCAGAGGGCTCACCAGTTATATGTAAGCGGATCTATCATCCCCTTTGACACCCTGCAACGGGAACATCATTTAACCCCGGCCGACTTCTTTAGATATCTCCAGGTAGCGGATTACGCTAGACAACCACTTGTGCACAAGGCAGCGCACACCACCCCCTCTTTTTATGAAAACATTTGTTTACGTGAGCAATCTCCTAAAGGCCTTATCACGATGTTGTATGCGCACATTTGTGCAGAAACCAAAGAATGGGGCAATCTGACATACATTGGTCATTGGGAGAGGGACCTGGGTGAGGTGCTGGAGGGGGTGGAGTGGCAGGAGATATGGGGGGCGACAGCCACATCCTCCATTTGTGTCTCTACACAGGAGCAGTCATACAAGACCCTCTTTAGATGGTACACCACCCCCATACAATTGCACCGCATGCGCAAATCGCCCACGGACTTATGCTGGAGGAACTGTGGTCTTAGAGGAACTTACATCCACATGTGGTGGGAGTGCCCTATCATACAAAAGCTTTGGGGGGAGGTCAGAGGTTTAGTAGCCCAGGTCTTCCAGAGGACCCCGCCCCTTGACCCATGGACATTTCTTCTAGGCAGGCCGATAGATGGCTGGCCCAAAGGCGACCTGAAACTATTTAATAAAATTACACTAGCAGCCCGGCGGGCCATCGCACAAGATTGGCTTAAGATGCAGCCCCCCCCTCTGTCATTAGTTTTGGGGAAAATAAAGGACAGCTATCTCATGGACGACCTGACTGCCAGGGTGCGAGGCACCCAGAGGAAGTTTGAGAAGACATGGGGACTGTGGAGGGACTGCCCCTTGGCGGACTGAGGGGAGCGGCGCTGCATCGGGTGCGGTGTGGCCTGCTGTCTCTCCCGCCTCCCCCCCCTCGTTCCCCCCTTCCCCCCTCCGTTGCTCCCCCGCCCGGTGGGTCCCCTGGGGCCCCCCCTCCCGTGCCTGGTCTACCCTTACCCCCTTTCTTCTATGGCTGTCTTGCTCCTCTCTTTTCTATACTTTCCCACTTTCTCTCTCTCTTATTCTGGCCCCCACTCTGGACAAGGGCCTTCTCATTTTTTATCACAAGTATAGCTTCCAAAAGCACTGATAGATTACACAAGCTTAGAGTTAGCGTACTCACCCAAGTTATTGCAACCTAGATAGGTGGACACCAGGGGCTGAGTGGGAATTTCTCACGGCCCAAGACTACTGGCGCATCGGGCACGACACTAAGAGCCCGCCCAGACGTTTTTGGTGCAAGTGCTACACGGCATTCAGCTGAACTTGGCCGTGCGGGCCCCTTACCCCTGTGCTGCCGGGCCTAATTAGCTCCAAAGGTTTTCCCACAAGAACACACGATCATACTTCTACGCAATGTCCTTTAGCAAGACGTAGAGTAGTCGCTTCTGGTTACCTCTAAGGGCCCTACACCGTTCCTGGCCGTTTTTTAGCTCATGACTGCACAAAATAAAATGTTAATTTGACGGTTTTTTAATGACGTATGCAACCCCCGTTGGGGCGTTTTCTAATTTAGCTATGTAATTGGCCATGTGCCGTTACCTTCCCTACTGTTCAACCATTTGGTGCGCCTGTACTACCAGCCAGCGCGCCTTGTCAGGCCATGATTGTATGTTAAGTAATGGGGTCATACTGTCTTATCTTGTTGCTGATATGTCAAACAAAAAAAAAGAATAAAAAAAAAAAAAAAGAGACACTCTTGACCCTAAAAGCACTTTAGCTTTAGCTAATTAATCTCGTTGAACCCCCTGGCTATCATTCATACATCTGATCCTGTTATAGTCGGATTGTTTAGCTCATTGGAGCTAAACCCAAGAGGCAGACAAATGCACAGAGCACCTGCCTTGCAAAGACTTCTCATTGTACTGCATTGGAAAGTCTGTGATTAGACAGCCTCAGAAAGTCTGACCAAAATTAAGAAGGCAGAACTTGTAAATGTTTTAGACAAGAGATCTGCAGATTTTGCTGTTTTTTTAGATATACCCCAGTGAAAAAAAATTATAATTTAAATGCATGCATATTTTAATCCGGTGATTTATAGTTTGTTTTTTGCTTTTTTTAATTTGAGCGGTGAGTGTCCCTTTACTACATAGAAATGAGTACGTTGCATTAAAGCATATACATATTTATTTATTTATTTGTTGACTGCATACATTTTGCTTATTTATTTAAGTAGTTTAGGTGTCTATTTTATGTTAGTTCTTACAATTAATTTCAGTTGTGGCAATAATAATAAATCATAATAAAATAAATTTGAGTAGCTAACTTACTTAGCGATAAAAGCAGCTATTTTGGCTGGAGAAATGATTACTGACTGTAGTAGTTAAATTGATTCATTCCTCCTTAGTTCCACCAACATCAGTAATTATTTTAGCAGTTCTTGGCTTTTTACTTTGACTCTTTTTCAGTCAAGCTCCAAAACTATGATTCTTGGCAAAGATCTTGGAATTATGAGATGCTGTTCAAATAAACTTAAAAATGAATTGGCGCAATATTAGAAATTCCCATCCTTTGAAAATCAAAACCAAACATGTTATAGTGTAATATATTAATAGCTATCATCTTTATTGTTGGATGAGATTGACCTTGTAGACTTAAGGATCCATTGAGCAGATTAAGTTTGAAAACAAAGTCAGACTGTTTGACATGTGATATATTGTAAACAATTTATTGTAAATTATGTATAGGAATAAGTGACAGCATAATCATTTTATTGTCAATCTCTTATTATTCGGGAATCATTTGACAATAACCAAAATGCAATCAAGAGAAATTTGAACAGCAACGTTAAAATATGTCAAGAAAACAATAAGAAGTATCATAATCCATTTTATGTATGTGAGAAATAATGGAAGAGAAACAAAAAGGAACATTTGGAACACATAATATCACTGATAAGAAATAATCTTTCCCCCCAGTTTTATCATTTTTCCACTCCAAGGAGTTTAGAGAAGGTACCAGGCACTCAAAGAAGATGAGTGTTTGAATCAACAACAGCAAGTGGCTTGACGAAGGCTTAGTGGAGCCAAACCATTGCCTCTTGCTAATATAAATTAAAACACTCCTTTTAATGCCTTAAAGGACCACTCTAGGCACCCACACCACTTCAGCTGAATGAAGTGGTCTGGGTGCCAGGTCCAGCTAGGGTTAACCCATTTTTTAATAAACATAGCAGTTTCAGAGAAACTGCTATGTTTATTAATGGGTTAAGCCTTCTCCCTAATCCTCTAGTGGCTGTCTCATTGACAGCCACTAGAGGCGCTTGCGTGCTTCTCACTGTGATTTTCACAGTGAGAGCACGCCAGCGTCCATAGGAAAGCATTGTAAATGCTTTCCTATGCGACCGGCTGAATGCGCGCGCAGCTCTTGCCGCGCGTGCGCATTCAGCCGACGGGGAGGAGGAGGAGGAGGAGAGCTCTCCGCCCAGCGCTGGAAAAAGGTAAGTTTAAACCCCTTTCCAGAGCCGGGCGGGAGGGGGTCCCTGAGGGTGGGGGCACCCTCAGGGCACTATAGTGCCAGGAAAATGAGTATGTTTTCCTGGCACTATAGTGGTCCTTTAAGAGATGATACTATGGTCTGTGTTGCACCAGGTGAGCATTCTGAAATGATGTGTACCATTCACTTCTGTTTGTTGATAATTTCTGCTCAAAGAAGATTCAATGCACTTTACACGTTATATGTTTAACCAAACTGATAACTGATTAATATATGTTGTCATTATTAATAAATGTTGTCATTAATAAAGTACTAAGGCAATGAATAGTACAGTTTATGTCACAATGAAGGCACAAGATAATATTAGAACAAAAAAAAAGTACAATGTGCAAGGTACAAGAGTGTAAAATCCACAGTAAGTTTAAGTGGACATAGGGTGATGGGGCTAAGAGTTTTGCATTGTGTGTCTTGTAGTGGAATAAAATGAGGCTGAGAAGGATTTAGGGGGATATGGGATTAGCCTGTATCTTTATTAATGCTGATGTGGGCTTGAACCCTACTCCTAACTCCCCTGAATCCAAAAGCCTTCTAAGGCAACCTTAGCTCTAAAACCCATCAACACTAAAATGATCTCCAAACCTTTAACCCCTTAAGGACACATGACATGTGTGACATGTCATGATTCCCTTTTATTCCAGAAGTTTGGTCCTTAAGGGGTTAAACCATACCACCTAAAGTTTGCCCCAGCAGCATCCATTTTAATACGGTGTCCTTTTCTGCTACAATATAGAGACCTTAATTCATATTATGGAGTGTCATTATATATAGGTATATTTAACATGTCTTTTTTAAGGCAGTGTTTTTAATACATACTTAGCATTAAAGCCTTGGTACCTACATGGGGTGAGTAAGCTGTAAAACTGATTAAACATGTACTTAATTACTTCCACAAAATGTTTAGTGTCTCTGTAGATCAGCCTCTTTACAATTTGCGATTGTTATCGTTTGATATATGAATAAAATCTAAATAATCCGGATTTGCAATAATTACTTTCAAATACACTGTAACAGTAGCATGAATTCTGCATGTTGAAAACTAGGCTGATTCAGGTTTTTTTTTCTTTGTGCTGATGATATAACAAGGATCTGAATATGCATATTACATTAGAATTTCTTTTAAAAAATATGAATATTCTATTGATAATCCTGCTGATTATTTGGCATAACTGATTAAATGTTAAACATCAATCTTAATGACATCATTATCAATTCAATGTACTATTGCATCATGCATGAGCAAAATTTATCAATGATACTTTGTAGATGTGCTTTAACTCAACATTTAAGTGAGCAGGTACTTTACTGGCATGATTTTAAAATAAATTAAATAGCATAATTGTGCCAGTAGATAAAGATTGTGTACGAAATTGTTCTTTAATTCTTGGAAAGCATTCTTTTGGTGCGTAAAATATTAAGCTAAGTTTAAAAAAAAAGTATGGGCTGCACTATCTTTTTGAAAAACAAACTTTTTAAATATTTTTATTTTTTTTATTTTTATCACATGCCAGGCCATCCCGGCACAGCCTTGGCATGAGATGCAAGCAATATCACCCCCCATAGTGTGTTGGCTCCCAGACATGCCTGAATGTATATGGCACTATGGGAGGAATGCCTCCAAATCCTAGGCAGATGCCCAAATGAATTCTCAAAAGGTGTAATGGGATGTTTACAGTTCCAGATCATAGAAGTACTAACAGCTATTTTGGAGGATGAGGAAGGTTGAAGTGTAAGCCGGCAGCTTTGTGCTTATTGTGGTATGTTTGTTTTATATCAGACTGTATTAAACTAATGCCAGAAAATACTGAAAACCATTTGCAGGGTTTACTTTGCAAGTAATTTGGTAAACACAGAAGAGGCACATGCTGTCACTGTCTAGTAATGGAGTGGTGAGGATATGGGAGATTGTATATCTTCCTTTAATATTTTATTCTAATTTATTGCTCATTAAAATACACTTTGTGTTACTGTTTTCCTCAAACTTTTTTTGCGATGGTGAAAAAAAAAAACAAGCAATAAGTAAAATAAATGAAATAAACAAAATATTATTTTACAGTTACAAAGCTTTCAGTGAAAAATTTTTTTTTTCCTTTTACATTTGTTCTTTATTTAGTTTGATTGTTGTTTTGATAGCAGGTAAAATTAAATATAGAAAACACAATTTTAACTGCACAGCTAGTTGAAACAGATTTTTGCAAATAAAACATAATGTAGACAGGCTACTTGTACTTTATAGATCATAAGCAGTGGGGTACAAATGCCTGATACTCTCTTACTATAGAGCACTTCATGTGAATGGCTGTATATATTTTTGCACTTTGAGTTCCAGGACATGTATCAATCTTGGAGAACAAATCTTAGTTTACTGAAGTTAGAGCATTGCAAAGTCAACTAGTGCAAACAAACCACACTGCACAGTCTGCCTACAGTTAAATATTTTTTTATCCAAAATTGTCAATTATCCAATTTAGGCCAATATTTAATATTGTTGGATAAAATTTCCAAATGATTTTATATTTTTGGATAAACTTTTAAAATAAATATTGTGATAACTATTTAAATGTCGTAATATTTTGATATTTTGAATGTATTGATATTTTTATATATAAGAAATATTTTTGATATGTCGAAAATCATTTTAAAATGTATCAAAAAATATTCAATAATTTGGAAAGCTTATCTAACAACATTAAATAGAGGGCTTAATTATTATTATTATTATTATGATATTTATAGAGCGCCGTCAAATTCTGCAGCGCTTTACAATGGGTGGACGAACAGACATGTAGTTGTAACCAGACAAGTTGGACACACAGGAACAGAGGGGTTGAGGGCCCTGCTCAATGAGCTTACATGCTAGAGGGAGTGGGGTAAAATGACACAAAAAGGTAAGGATAGTATTAGACTAGTGACAGTTGCAGAAGAGGAATCAGTCAGGAGCTATTAACAGTTTAATTGATACGCTTTTATGAAGAAGTGGGTTTTTAACGATTTTTTGAAGGAGTGGAGACTGGGTGAGCATCTAACGGAGGAGGGAAGCGAGTTCCACAGGAACGGTACAGCCCTCGAGAAATCTTGAAGGCGAGCATCAGAGGTGGGAGTACGGACAGAAGATAGATGTAAGTCTTCAGCAGATCGTAAGGGCCTAGACTGGACATACTTGTATATAATGGAGGATAGATAGGTGGGAACAGCATTATGTAGAGATTTGAAAGCAAGAACCAGAATTTTTAATTGAGCTCTATATTTTATAGGAAGCCAATGTAGGGATTGACAGAAGGGTGAGGCATGGGAGGTGCGGGCGGACAGGAAGATGAGCCTTGCCGCCGCATTCATTATGGACTGTAACGGCGCTAGTTGGGAGCACCTAAGACCACTGAGAAGCGGATTACAGTAGTCAAGGTGAGAAAGGACAGTGGAATGGACCAACACCTTAGTCGCATCTGGCATTAAGTAGGGGCGGATGTGCGCAATGTTTTTTAGATGGAAATGATGGGATTTGGCGATAGATTGAACATGAGGCTTGAAGGAGAGGTCGGAGTCAAAGAGAACACCTAGGCAGCGAGCCTGCGTGGTGGAGCTGATGGTAACACTGTTGACTTGGAGGGAGACAGACACAGGAGTAACAACACTTGCGGGAGGAAAGACCAGAATTTCAGTTTTGGTCAAGTTTAGTATATGGAAGTGGGCAGCCATCCAGTTAGAAACAGCAGAGACACTAGTCAAGAGGGACGGGGAGAGATCAGGAGAGGACAGGTAGATTTGCGTGTCATCTGCATAGAAATGATATTGGAAGTAGAAGGGGTAGAAAATAGGCTTTTTTCATCTGTCTAACCATGTGGACGGTATCTTATGTCCAATCAAGAGGTAGAAAAAAAAGATGATTGTTTGTTAGGGGACAGTCACTAAATGTTGATTTTATTCATAGAGCAAGTGCTAACTGATCAATAGAGTGGGACAAAGGAGGAGCAATGAAACAATGTATTATTTCAGGCAGCATTTATCCAGACACTTTAATTGAGGGAGACAACCCATCAGTGATACTGAGTGTTTTACCCTTGCCTATGTGAGAGTGGGAGATCCTTGAGAGTGGGAGAGCCTGGGTCATTAATTCTAGTGTGAGAATAGGTGTAGCGTGCTTCTGTATCTAGCTAAATAGTTACTGGCATAGACACTTGAAACAACTTTGAGTGGGAGATATTGTGTCATTGATAATTGTGTGAGTCTAGGTTACTTATACACAGTTAAGTAAAAATCAGAAATAATAACAAAATGTCCTTTTGCCAAGCTACTTTCACATTTTCATCACACAAAGTTTGAATGATAGAGATAGCCTGCTTCATTCATCCTGATTTTTTTTAATCTCTACTGCAGTATTGCACTGCTAGGTACTGCCACATTACACCAACTTGGAATCACCAATTTACAATTGTTAAATATTTTGTTTTGATAATTGTTTGTAGGAATAAGTCATTTTACTGGGACCACATTATTCAGTACAAAGCAAAAAAGAAGAAAATCTGTTTATTCTGCCAAGCTGATAGCCTCCTTCATTCATTCTAGTGTGACACTGAGTTTTATTTTTAACTTTTTTATTTCTCCACCTGTACTTTGCTTGTGATTCACTTTCAGCAAAAAAAAAAAAAAGTCTCATCACTGTACCTTTTCTGCATTCTACTAGTGAAGGAGCACCTGTCTAGGACACTTCACCACAGATTTATGGAGTGCTCCTAGTGGCAAACATGCCTTCCTCTCCTTTATGGCAAACTCATGGTTGCCCATAGGGCCATGGAGCCTGGACATGGTGTTGATAGTTGTCCAACAGCATGCTAGGTTCACTGATGAATCTGCTAATATGATCAAACAATGTTCACTGTTCTAGACACATCATGCATCATGTAGAGAAGGGCGCAATGCAAGAAGCCAACAGAAAGGTGGAAAACTTTTTAAGAACATATGTGAAAGGGGTAGTTGTTTGCATTGTGTTGTGTGTAAGGGTGGGCTTCTTGTGGTATTTGTTTGTTGTGTTTATGGTGAGTCTGTGTTTCATGTTTGGCAGGTGACTGTGTATAATGATGGCTATCTTCAAGGGTTGACTGTGAGTGAGTGGGGGGTGACTGTGGTAGGATGAGTAGTGTGTTTGGGAATGAATGAATTGTCATTATAGGTATTGTCATGGTGCCCCTCTGTGGCTCATTCCTACTGTGCCGCTTTTGTCTGCCTCCTCTGCAGCCACTCTTCCTCCTGATGTCCTTAATAATACTCTCCGTTGCACATAGAAGCCATTATATGGGTCCTCTTTCTCCATTCCAGCTTTTGACGTAAGCTTGTGTGAGTCATCATGCGGACATCGCACATACACGTTCTGGCATCACATGGGCATAATTAGCCTATCACCGCCCTCCTTAGGCTATTTAAGCTTGCTTAATGCCTGATGCTGATGAAAGTCCCAAGGGGGACTGAAACGTTGATCATATTTTAATGGAAACTTAATACACTTCGGAATTTTAATACTTTAAGCCCGTGAGTGTTGATCACTACCTGAGAATTATATATATATATATATACATATATATATATATATAGTGTTCAAATTGATGGTCCGCACTCACTATTACAATAAAAATTAACTTTTATTGATTATATAAAAAACGATGCCAAAAAAATGTCAACGTTTCAGTCCCAGTGCGGGACTTTCCTCAGGACAGCAGGATAAAAGAAGTATATATTTCTTTTGAGCCTGTTGTGCAAGGAAACATTGGGAATTATATATATATATATATATATATATTTATTTATTTATTTATTTATTTATTTTCTGACCCTTACTTGTACCTTGACCATTCTTATTTCTATTGTCCTTGACCTTTGGCTTGTCTACCCATGTACGATACACTTTGTCTACATGACCTCGATCTGTCTCGTACTTTGCAATATTGCCCTGAGGCCTGGTAATACGCATTGGTATTCTGTTTTTCTGCATTTTGTATTGTTAAATAGAGTTTTGCGTGTTGGGTCACAGTTCATCTTCACATGTATACTGAAATCCACTGATATTAGTAGATATAAAAACCATCTGCATTTTGTTTGACATACATACTATGTTGCTTGCAGTAATAACTATTACAGATGTGTCACTTCCATTTTCATTTGTCAAATTATCAAAAAAAGTTTTATATATTTGTCAATCTCATATGTAGCTTTTTTTATCACTTGGTGCCATATTAAGGAAACATTTGTCACATATTACAGGCACAAGTCAATAAGTATGCAATCTGAGCTCAAAAACTGCTTTTGTAGGAAAAAGAAAATAAAAACAATAAAAAAGTAAACTCTTAATTGCATTAATTACATCAAATAAAGCACCCATGAATGCAATGTGAGGCTGGAAATTCATTAATAGTTAAGGTTAATGTTTTCATTTTTTTAGGGAAAGGGAATACAAAATAGCAGCGATCCCTCGTCAGTGTTGCTTTAATCAAGTTATGAAAAGATAAAGATTAAAAGAAGTATATGTAAAAAATGAGAAAAACCCATTCCTACCTTTAGTAAATGACAGGATCCTTCAGCCATATACATCCATCTTGAGAAAGACAGTGTTTCAAAATAAACATTTAGCCTCTACGGTCTTCCCTGCTTCACTCCCAGCACAGTGCAGTGACACTATTAGAATGACTAACTATCGCATTTAAACACTGTCTAAGCCAAGGTTGCAAGTTTAAGCAGCTTTTCATATACATTCTTTATTTTTAATAAACATTTAATAAAAAAAAAAAAATCTATTTTCTTTCTTGATGAAAGGATTATTATTTTAAAAGTTGTTTTGAGGTGACAATTGTCTTTTAAAAGGACACTCCACTGCCCAAATAAAAAATAATATAATATAGATATACTCCCAATGAAAACATGCATGCATTTAAATAAGCATTTTTTTTCCATTGCAGGTATATTAAACTCTTTAAGGAGGGAGGCAATTGTATGTGTAAATTAGGGGGACGGCAATAGGGGAGAGTTTTGCTCATTCGTATGTTTCTGGGAAAAATTATTTATCTTAGATGACCCACATTGGCTGTAGCAACTTGTCCTCTATTGCCATTTTATTGACAACGTTTATTATCTGGAAGGGTAACTGGGAGGAATTAGAGGAGTTTGTTGCCTATTTAAATTCTAACGATTGGTTACTGGAAGCTCTCCCAGTCCGGGAGCTTTCTCCCTCCCGCTCCCTCACACTTTGGTGTGCAGCCGCTACTCAGTGCTCAATATATGTAAAAAATGTGTGGGTGTTTTTTACATTTTTAAGCTTGGGGATGGTGTGTGCCAAATAAAGGATCCACTCCGGGTGCCAAATGCTCCAGGTACGCCCCTGAAAAGGATAATTCTATAAATAATATTTCTGGTTTTGCAAACAGTGTATGCGAAGCACAGAGATCCGCTTTGTCAGTGTGGATATATAACGGTTGTCATGGAGCTCATTCTAATTTCATTCATCAGGTTGGTGATGTTTTTTTGTCAGAAACTGCAGGTCTAAACCTAAATCTTACTTTTTGCTCAAAAAGCTAGTACCCAATCTGTGAAAACTGTTTTCATTCTGAATTGGCCATTTGGAGAAGTAAGATAAAGTTGAGTCATAGTAAAACATACCATATGTGTGAGCTGACAAATATGTCATGTCTAGTCTTTTTGTGTCTCATAGGAGTGAACCCTCAAAGAAAAAAACATATACAGATATAATTATGCAATATATTGATTGCTGAGTTATATTTATAGTTTTTGGCACAATGATTAATTGGTCTGAATTGTTCCTACTACAGAACAAGATCTTTAAAGGGACACTGTAGGCACGTTAACCTTATTTTATTGGCGTTGTTAAAGTGCCTGCAGTCCTGCCTCCCCCTCTCCTACCACCCAAAATCATTTAGTTCACTAATTAGAGGACTTGGAAGCATTGCTTCGAGCAACACCCCAAGCTTTCTGGCTATGAGAGCCGGGAATCTTACTTCCCTGTTCTCATACCGTACCATACCATGACTAGACTCTCCTCTTCAGAGTCTATAAAAGTATCTGAGATACATTCTCCTGTACAATCATTCTTAAAATACACAAACTATTGTTATATTGATGCATATCCATGCCGAGAAGTAAGGGTTCCGTAAATAATATGGAATATATAGGTTTATTTTTATACATTAATATTAAGAACGTTAAACATAAAATCCATTAAAACATCCATTACGACCAATTAATATTTGTTATAATGCCGCATTGTGCATTTCAATGTTCTATCATATAGATTATATAAATTATATTGTGTTTCTTTCACAAAAACATTAAATAAAGAGTCAGTCTAAGCACCATTTACATTGCATCCTTTCAAATAACAAGGTAAAGAGAGCATCCTGCACCCACTCCTCCAATTGACTGTGAAAAATACCTGCAGCAAAAAGTCAGCCCTTGGGAACTGTCAAAGCAAAGGATAGGGTTTGTTTTGCATACACATACTTAACAGGATTTCTCTTACAGGGCTGTGTATAAATTTCATTTAGCAGCTTTATTTATCCTATGTGATGAAATATGGCTGGGAAAAATACGTTTCCCATGGACCTAGGATTTTATGAGATAAGCTCAGAATCCATAGACCAGAATTAGAAGCTACAGATTATTGGAGCCTCTTTCTGGTCATTGAGGAGTCATCCTATAGCTGCAAATAACATCTCTGAGCTGTGCAGCTATAGAATCTATAAAGGTGAGTATCTTTTTTAAACGTCAATTGTTTTATTTCATTTTTATATAATTTGGTTATTACATTATGTGTCAAATAAAGATCGATGTTCTAGGCAGCAAAACAACTTTATCTTAATGTAGTGTTTTTATTCTCTGCAGTTTAACTGCTCAATTCAATGCCATTTAGGAGTTAAATCACTGTGTCTATACAGGCCAAGTCACACCTCCCTACATGTGACCTACACAGTCTCCCTACACATTTCATGTAAAGAGTCATCTAATGTTTAATCTTCCTTTATTGCAACTTGTGTTTATTTTAGAATATATCTTCTGCTCTGTTAATAGCCTGTTTGAATCTACAGGAGCTTCCTGTGTGTGATTAAAGTTCGATTAGCAGAGCAGGAGATTAAAAACCTCTAAACTAAACTGTCACATCTGATTGAAAATTATTTCTTTTTTTCATTGAGGCTGTGTGAGTATCGGCTAGTAGAAGTGTGGCTAGGGCTGCATAAACAGAAAATAAAATGATTTAACTCCTAAATAGCAGAAATTTGATCAGTTCATTGCAAATTTAATTTGAAAAATGAATGCCAAAAAACTGTCTATGCATACATGTTAAAGCTAGCTTTATTACTAACCTAGCACCAAAGAGTTACTTTGAAAAGGCTTTTTACTCTGCACTATACATTCTTGAACTTTATGTTCTAACATGCTATTTAGCAAAGAAGAGCAGATTAAACATTTGCAGATACTCTATTGAATCCTTTGTGTGCCAATGAGTAATTCTTGCTTTGTATGGAATACAAATTCCTTTTAAAATATATTTTTATGTTTATCATTATTACATACCTCGTTTAAAATTTTCCATGTGAGTGAGTTTACAATGATCTCTTATTTGTCAATCAAAAGGTTACATTTGAGAGAATGCTTTAATCCTTGGAAAAGTATCCGAATTGGGTTCCTTCATGTGACATTAGATAGCGTTTTTACTAAAATGTAAATGCTAGTTAAGTAGATAAGCATTAGTCAGTCTTGGATGGGTTTCAATCATCCCTTTTAATTCATCTGATCTCAAGCTTACAGTGATTCATACAGCAGGTAATTGAGTGGCTTAGATCAAGCAAAGTTAATGTCTGCAGATGTCAGGAAAGAAGACTGCCAATGTTTTAGCATATTGAAAAAAAATGAGTACTAAATTGACAAGATTTAAGGAGAAGTTTCTTGCTTTTGATTTTTAATGAGGCTCACCTGTAGAGTATGTTTCATTGCCAAACTCTCAAGTACACTAGCATTCCAAGCATGGGGTGTAGTTTAGGGATCCATTTTATCTCTTGGGTTGTTTGTATGGTGTGTTCTGATGAATAGCTTTATAAGTCAACAAAGTCTAGGTTACCACTGTTATGTTGAATGTACACAAAATTGTCTTAGCATTTCAAACAAATACATACAGTAATATAACAATGTCAAATATCTACCTAGCTGAACACATAGATCAGGTGTGCTCAACCCAAATACCAGGAGCCACTTGTAGCACAGCGGACACTTTGATGTGGCACCTGAAGATCATCTAACTCATTCTCTGTAAATGTTATGGAGACTCCAGGGTACCTCAAAATGGGAATTATTGACCTTCAAAGTGACTCATACCAGAAATCTAATTTAATGAAGTGCCTCTCCTAGAATTCTTTAAACCCTAAAGGTAAGCCTCCGCTAGGTTATTGTGGCCAGAGATTTCATTAAGATCCATCTATTTATCCTACCCTTTGAATAATTCCTGTCACTAAAATTATTCAACTTTACTACTTTGAGACATCAAAATATGAAACACTTTTACTTCTAATTGAAAAACAGTGTTTTATAATTTTACCGCATGACAGGAGGCTTAATATTTTACATTAACTTTTTACATTAACTTTCTTTACTCAAACTCCAGCAGCAAAGATCAATCATAAAGGTTTAACCAATCAGAACAAAGAAACATTACATATATAAAGCCCAAACTCCTTTCTTTGCTACTCCTGCAGGATACGGGTCAGACTATTTGCTCCTTGTGTATTTCTGTTTGACCTATGTATATAGATATATTTTGTATCTTTATTGTTTACTTCTATGATTTCCCTCTACATCTACTACTACTTGCCTTTCCACCTACTTACCTCCTTTTTGCCTTCCTTCCTTTTTGCCTTCCTCCCTGTCTGGATTGTGTACCTTGTCTCCCAGTTTGGGCCCTTAGCTTAGGCCTTCGTACCTGCAGCCTGTCGGTGTTGCCCTTTGCGGCCAGCTCACAGCACACTGTGATACACTCTTGAATGAAATTTCCTTAGTCAGGCTGGGCTAAGGGGAAGTGGGGTAGGGGGGGCTCAGGGCAGTAGGGACACTTGCAACTCAGAAGAAATAGAGGGGTGGTGTAGCACCAGATATGTCTTTGGAAATATCAGGAATAATAAAAGAAACACTAGTAGTGTAATATGTAAACTACAATAGGAGGAAGATAATAGGGATATGATGTGGTGGACAGGTCTTCCAGTAGTCCTCCTCTATGTTAACTTCCTCATAGATTTGTAGGGGGAAAAATTAGGAGATATGGTGCAGTATGTCAGACTAAAGCAATAAAAATACAGCAAGGTAAAAAGTGTACACTCACATATTCTCGAGCCAAAATGTCAAAATGTCAGTAGGTATGACCCAAACTCTTGGATATAGGTTGTGATGGTATCTCTCCATGTGCAGATATAGAAGAGAGGAAAACCACAATAGTGTATGACTGTAAAATTGGAGAGAAGGTATAAAACAAATAAAAGGCGTACTCACATGTATAGGAGCAAAATCTAGTTTGCTCAATCCAAAGGGCCTAGGTAAAATAAGGTAAAATAAACTGACATCAGAATAGAATAAAATACACTAACCCGTTTAACCAATAGTCTGGCTTTATCAAAAAGTGCTTACAGAAAAGAGGTGAACAAAACTGCTTAAATAGGGAGAAAATTTTAAATCTAAAGGTCATGTGACGTAATAGATCACAGGACCGGAAGTGATTAGCATATGAGATTTTTACTATTTTTTTTAAAAAATTGAAAAAACAGAGATAAATGCTTTCATAGCAGTGTGGGAAAGGTAGTGGCGCCCGGCCGTGTCACGTGGTCGACATTGCCGAAATATATGATATGAATCGAATAGTTCCAGGTTGTGGGAGCCGATTGTAGGGCTTATTGGGGTGTTTACTAGCTTAGTATAAGCTAGGAACGAGGTGTGGTTGTTTGAACTGAGCTCTTCAGGCAAAAAGGTGATAAGTAGGTGGAAAGGCAGGTAGTAGTAAATGTAGAGGAAAATTGTAACTCAAGTGGGATAATTGTAGCTGACACTAAGTTCCTGAAAAGTGTGAGTGGACATTTTGTATAATTTGCTTTTATATGATATTTTACATATCACACTATTAGTTTCCTTTCTTTTTTTATATCTACATATTCTCAAGGACACATATAGCGCTACACCATCCTTCATATTACACTATTAATTCTTCTTTTATTAATCCACATATTAACAAAGACATATCTGGAACTACACCGGATTTGGTGACTTAGCTGCCTTTGAACTATACCAATAATCTACAGGTGCTGAATGCTCCTTTTGTTTTTACTGCACTTGCAACTCACTCTCCTTGCAGCTCTGGCCTACGGGTGTTGTCCCTAGTTGGTCCCCACACGCAGCCGCCATCTTGAATTTTTAAAGTTTGTGAGATTCACGGTGGTCATTTTGATTTTGTTGCAGGCCGTGTATGTACTGCCTTTACTTGCTCCTAAGCTGGACCTGAGCCAACACTTACTCCCTGTGGACCTCACTACATTTTCCAGCCTGTCACAAGATTCATTCAATTTCCAGTCACATCAGAGTGTCTGCTACAGTATTCAAGGTGCTTAGTTGCACGTTATATTGTCCAACTATCTTTGCATATACCTATTGCCTGTGACATATACTGAGGGTGAAATACTGTTATCATACCTGAACTATGCACTTATGGTGCCTGTTTGTGCAGACTGTCTGATACAGCTGCATACAGGGATGAGTCTCATGCCATACTATTGGGGCGTTCCCCCATGTGTGCCCTCTCTTGCTGTAAATACCCTGGTCACTGTGCTTTAAGGGAACTGACAGGTGTGATCCCCCTCATAGTGATGCCTACTTACTATTCTTTGCTTCCATGTGGTGAGCCCCATTTCTGATACTTCCCCACTACTCTAGGGACTTATGGATAACCTACTCTGGAGACTGTCAATGCCTCCCCATATTTTGCAAGGGTACCATCCCCTTTACCAAATTGGCCGCTGACAAAGACTAGCAATTACAGGCAAAAGCCCTCTCACCATACGATATAGGTACACGACATTAGCATAATCTACAATTATTGCCTTACTTCTTCGTGTTGTAAATATTGTATATGTTCAGCATGGTTTGCCTGTGGATTGTTTGGTGTATATGAGTTGGGAAATATATATCCAGCCAGCTTCAAACACACTGTGTGGTTTATGTATGCATTTGCACAGCTCCATGCACCTTTACAATTATAACTTTTTCTGTAGTGCAAGGAGAACTGGAATCCAGTGACACCAAGGCTCTTGTCTAATTTCAGATAGACTTACCAAATGTAAGACACTTGTGAGTTATGTAATATGAAATAATGCTATGGATCATTTCTAAACATGGGAACTGTAGGCAAAATGTTTTGCCTAAAGGCTGTATGTTGCTTTCCAATGGATACATACATGGACACATGGAGTTCTTTACTATACTTCACCACCATGTTGGATTCCTAGATATAATTTCTATGACACAGAATTCATAAAAATCTAAATTAATCTCTTCATGGAATATCACAAGTCCTTATCACAGTATTGCACATTTGAGTAATTGTTCCATCATGTAATAAAGTTGAATTCGTTAATTTGCATAGAAAGATCTAAGATCAGAAAAACTATATGGCAAGGTCACTTGTGACGCAAGTATAACAATTGTGAAATTCTTTTATTGAGCTTAATGTATAAACTATTGTATGCTGTACAATAAGACCATCAATGTAGGAACCAAATAATATTGGGGGAAGACAGTCTTTCATAATAATATCAGCGTCACTTAGGGATCTTACATTAAACCATGCCGTTTTCTTTAAACCATTATATAGTCTCACTAGTGGGTCTATTAGTAAAATAGGATAACCAACGCTTTCACATAAATTTTGTTTTCCGTATGTTTCTTAAACATTGAAACATATGCTCTTAAAAGCTACACCAGATTTTCGGGGGGGGGTGGGAGGGGGAATGGGGGGGTGGGTTCTTCGTCCAAGTTCCCCATGGTTCCTACACCCACACTGTCGACATTGTGTAAATTACATCGTAACTATAAATTAAACACATAATGAGTACTTATAGGTTGTTTTATTTTATAACCATTGACTTTATTCAATGAACAGTACATGAAGGTGAAGTAAAAACAGATTCATTTGCATCCATTATAATGTTTTAATCCTGACAAATTTAAACTGATGTTTTGATCTTAAGAAATAATTTGTATGAGTTCTGTTTAACAGACGAAAGGGACTTAAGGTAACATTTGTTTACTACAAAAACCCTTGCTTTGCCTCCAGGAACATTATTCTTCAATTATCTACTACCATGAAAGATTTTTGGCATATATAACTTTTATTAGTTGCTTCCACTTGCACGAGAATAATTTGTGGACACGTATAACTTCTAAGTAATATATATGAGCTCCTACTGCTTCCAAGAAGTATTCAAATTAAGAGGAGATTTATTTTAATCATAACCCCAGATATACCTAGATAAATTCAGTTGTTTCCTTCTTTTTTTCCTTCTTATCAGTATATATATATATATATATATATATATATATATATATATATATATATTTCATAGTCTTAGGTGTATATATATTTATATTCAGACACACACATGTGATTACTGCATTGTCAGCCAAGTGTAATGGCTGATTTGTGACTTAACTAGTTTTGGACTACGGTGCACAAGGTTAAGCTAAAGGCGTTTCGATCTTGAAAGCTATGAGCCGATAGAAGCTGTTAAATGAAAAAACTATTGTTATCAGGCTGCTAAGAGAACCTATATTTTGCAAAAGATAAGAAGAAATCCAAGCTGATGTGTTTTTGACCTCAATCCTACACATCTTCTCATTTCTAGTGAAAAGTTGGACAGCTTAGACTGCTATGAAATGTCTGAGATTTTTATATCTTTTATATTATACAAATCATTTTCAGAGTTTAACAATATCTAACTTAACTAAAAGTTAATATTTTGTCAAAAACTAAATATTTTGGTATTCTGAAGCAGGACCAGCCTACGTATCAATGCATCTTGTGTGGAGTGATGACCCTATGCTCTTCCTGTGATGTTCAGACTAGCCTTTCGGCTTGAGATGTACCTAGGTTACATGCCACCCGGTGCAGAAACTTATTTTGGCATGTATCTCTGTCTTCTGCACCCTTAGCCCACTTATATTATGGAATTTATGAGGCTGTTTATGACCTGTCAGTAGGAAAGGAGTGTGGGTTCATAACCATGTGTATATCCATCTGGTTCAGAAACCCACGACAAAGGGCAGGATCACCACTATATCGTTGGGGTGGTGTCATGCATACGGAGTGATAGGAACCTACCTGTACAGGTATGTGACCAGGGGCCGGTGAACGAGTATCGGCTTGTTGTGGCCCCGGTTGGAAGTGAGCAGTGGGCTGCAAAATAGTCTGCAACGCCTTAGCAAACTGATCCAAGCGGTGGTCTTGTTCATCCATCTTGGAATGCTGAGCAGCCAACTGCTACGAGATGTCTGCTGGTTCCATTTGGCTCTGTTGTAATGTAACGTTCACTAGGGAAACCAAACACACAGACAGGACACAACAGAGAGAATTGCAATACCGGTTCTTAGAATGGCCGGGCTATGCAACAGGGATAGTCAAAGTAAGCCAAGGTCAAGGGAATACAGAGAGACGGAGTAACATAGAGACAAGCCGAGGTCAGGGATAGAGAGGGCAGAATAATCATAAAACAAGACAGAGATCGGTAACCAGAAAATCCAAATACAGTGTAATGCTCAATGGTAAACCAAAGACCACAACAGGGCACTGAGGCAAGGAGGAGGTTAGCTTATATACACACAGGGTGTGTCTGATTTGCTAACTTCCAATTAGTTTTAACCACAACACGTGGGAGGAGTTTCTTCCTTCCCTTGTGGTCTCTGAGGTCATCACTGTGTGCCTGGGTCACATGACTGGGTCCGGCACACATATCAGGATGCTGCTCTGGAGCGTGCAGCGTCAGACATACTGCTAGTCTGGAGCGTGGTACTGGGTACAACCGCACACCACAGAAAGGGATCAGACAACGCTACTCGAGGTGACGGGGTAATAAGGTTACCACGAGCAGCACAGAGGCAGGGGACCTGACACTAGGTATGCGAGATTAACTAAAAATTGGCTTGCACACACAGGATATTCCAAGTTAATGACAAAGCAGTCACTTGCTACCCATCTCCCTACACGCAACAGGGAGGTACTAGCCTCCTGTGGGGTGGGGGCTCTGTGCACCCCACTGCTCGACCGCCCTTCCCCACTCCCCACCCCATTAATACCCCACGGTGTTAGACTGACTGCTAATCATGGAAATTGCAGTTCATAAACAATTTTCAAGACTGGGCACCGCATAGTTGTGTGGATTAAAATCTCCTCCATGCCCAACCAGACCTATTATCATCATGAGAATTGTAGATCACAAACATTATTAAGCATTAGGCACTGCATGTATGTGAACACTTCACATGACTTTCATTCAGTCAGGTTGGCTGAGCATAATGAGAACAATGCATCACTTTTTTTTTATATACCCTGCATAGTCGTTCCCTTATCCAACTTTGTATCACTTCCTACAGCCCTTTTATGTGTCTCGTCTAGCCCTCCAAAGTATCGAAACTTGTGCCAGGCAAATTGGTAGAAAATATATGGATACATTTTTATCATTTGTAGAGATAAAAAATACAGCAATCCCTTTGCAGTTAGATGATCATGGCTTAGTCACGACAGGCAATGCACTGCACAGTATGACAAAAAGTAGGAATGTATTTTATGCTATATATATTAACAAGTGAGTTTTTTTGACCAAAGCAAGAATTTTAATACTCACCTAAATGTGATGTTGTCTTATTTGACATATTTGAAAAAATAGAGGTATATTTTATTTGTTTGCTTTTATGTTTTGTGCAATGTTTTGAGAACCCAGGACATACTTGAAAACGAGAGAAATCTCAATGTATCTTTCCTGGTAAAATGTTTTATAAATAAATAAATGTTACAGGAATGCCTCAAGCACCATCACTACTGCAGCTTTCTGTAGTTGCTATGGTGCCTGGACTGCCCTGGCATCATCCTAAAGTCAGAAGTCAAACTATTTAAGAATATGAATGTTACGATTGCCCCCGGTCTAGCAGGAGGGTTGATCGCTTGGATGTCCTGGTTCCCGCTGTAGAGAGTCGAACGGAGGTCCTTCGGTAGCAAGCTGCAAGTGTAGAATATCCCCAAGCACGAAATAGGCATCAATATCCCGGATCCCTACAACATGAGTCGAGGCTGCAAGTTGAGGGTCAAAACGAACTGGCTTTACTGGCACCTAGCATGGCAATTTATGTAATTCCTCAGGTCCAAGGACAGCCCCCTGTGGACCTGATGGAATACAAGTACAGTACAAACAGGTAACCAATCACAGTACACTGTATCATTTGAATTATTACCCGCCCAGCTTGGAGATAATGAGGCCAACGGTTTTACAATCTAATTATCTCCAAGCGCACACAAGACCACGTTTTATTATGTCCCAGAAAACTGTATAAAAATCCATAACTTGTACATTATTATCGGAAAACCATTCATTCTACCAGCCACACTAGTGGGTTATGGTCTGTAACCAGAGTGAACTCTTGTCCATATAAGTAGGGGGTTAACTTCTTTAATGCCCACACCAGAGCCAAACACTCCTTTTCTACTGCAGCGTAACTGACTTCGCGTGGTAGGAGTTTTCGGCTGATGTAGGCAATCGGATGTTCCTTCCCATCATCTCCTACTTGGCTGAGGACAGCTCCCAGCCCGAACATGGAAGCGTCTGTATGGACAATAAAACGTCGATTAGGGGCTGGGGCAGCCAAGACAGGAGCATTAATCAACGCAGTTTTGAGGGCTTGGAACGCAGTTTCACAGTGGGGAGACCACAGGACCTGTCGGGGAAGGTTTTTCTTCGTCAGGTCAGTCAGGGGTTTGGCAATGGCGCTATACTCTGGTACAAATCTTCGGTAGTACCCAGCGGTACCCAGGAAGGCTAGCACTTGGGTCTTAGTGTGTGGAGTGGGCCAGTTGGCGACCGCTTCTATTTTAGCTGGCTCCGGACGTTGCTTCCCACAGCCTACCCGGTGGCCCAGGTACTGCACCTCAGCCATTCCAAAGTGGCATTTTTCTGGCTTTAGCGTCAGGCCGGCGGCTCGAATCTGGTCCAGAACTATTCCCACATGAGCCAAGTGTTCCTCCCAGGTCTCACTATGGATCGCTATGTCGTCCAGGTATGCGCAGGCAAACTCCTGGAAGCCATCCAGGAGTCTGTCCACCAAGCGTTGAAATGTAGCGGGGGCATTCTTCATCCCGAACGGCATGACCTTAAAGTGGTACAAACCGAACGGGGTGACGAAGGCCGACTTGGGGACAGCCTCCCTTGCCAGGGGAATTTGCCAGTAACCCTTACAGAGGTCAATGGTAGTTAGGTAGTTCCCCCTGGCTATGCGATCTAGCAGCTCATCCACTCTGGGCATGGGGTAGGCATCGGTGACAGTTTTGTCATTGAGTTTCCGGTAGTCCACACAGAATCTGGTGGTGCCATCCTTTTTGGGGACCAGAACCACCGGGGATGCCCAGGGGCTATCGGAAGCTTCAATGACCCCTAGACGCAGCATCTCATCTATTTCTCTTTTCATGCCTGTCCTTACTGCCTCTGGAATTCGGTAGGGCGCCTGTCTCAAGGGGTTTTGGCCGGGGGTATCTACTTGGTGCGTGGTCAGCTCAGTGTACCCTGGTTCTTGGGAGAACATGGCTTGTTTCTCTCGGGGAAGTTTGTGTAGCTGCTCCCTCTCAACTGGGCTAAGTCTGTCCCCAATCTGTACTTGGCTCACTATTTCAGCCGGGGATTTAGGGGTTAATAAGTCGGGTATGGGGAGACTATCCGTGTCCTCGTGCGCAGGGCTACATATGGCTGACACTTCCTCGGGTCTCTGCAAGTATTCTTTCAGCATGTTCACGTGAAAGATCTTTCTTAAGTTTTCATCGTGACAGCTGGCAATTACATAAGTGGTGTCCCCTCTCTTTTCCACTATCTGGTAGGGACCCTGCCAGGCTGCCTGTAGCTTGTCTGCCTTAACTGGTTTTAGTACCATGACTTTCTGCCCGAGACAGAAGCTTCTTCGTCGTGCCCCCCGGTCATACCAGACTTTCTGTCGCCCCTGTGCTGCCTGGAGGTTGGCCTGGACTGACTTAGCCAATTGCTCCATTCGGTCCCGGAGTTCCAGTACGTAAGGTACGATGGGGACCCCGGCGTTCTTGGTCTCTCCCTCCCAGTGCTCACGGATCAGGTTCAGGGGACCCCGCACCTTGCGACCGTATAACAGCTCAAAGGGAGAGAACCCGGTGGTTTCCTGGGGCACTTCCCGGTAAGCGAACAAGAGGTGCGGCAGGAAACGTTCCCAGTCCCTATACTCCTGAGTAAAGGTTTTTAACATCTGCTTGAGGGTTCCGTTGAACCGTTCACATAACCCATTGGTCTGGGGGTGGTACGGAGAGCTAAGCAGGGACTTTATTTTACAAACGTGCCATAGCTGCTGGGTCAGCTCTGCCGTGAACTGTGATCCTCTGTCGGATAGGATCTCCCTAGGGAATCCTACCCGAGAGAATACCTGTACTAAGGCATTAGCCACTGTGTCAGCCTGGATATTAGATAAAGCCACAGCTTCTGGGTAGCGGGTAGCGTAATCCACTATGGTAAGAATGTATCTCTTGCCAGAGGGACTAGGGGTAGCTAGGGGCCCGACTAAGTCGATGGCTACCCGGCTAAACGGCTAGTCGATAATGGGCATGTTCACGAGGTGTGCCTTGGGGTGGTCTCCTCGTTTGCCTACCCGTTGGCATACCTCACACGTATTACAATAGGACCTTACATCGGCATGTACTCCGGGCCAGAACAAGGTATGGGTAATACGGTGCAGGGTACGGGTTACTGCCAGGTGCCCGGCTAAGGGAATATCATGACCCACCCGGAGGATATCCCGCCTATACTTGTGGGGTATTACTAACTGCCTCCTCCGGTGGCCCTTTTTCTCTGTGTGTCGGTACAGTCGGCCCTGTTCCCATGCAAAAGTCTCCTGGTCTGGTCCCCCAGCCCCTGTGTCAGCCCGTTCCCTATATTTTTGGAGCGTCGGATCAGTTTTGGTCTCAGCCTCAAAGGCTGCAGGGGTGTCCCAGGGCAAAGGGGTAGGAGGGGTGGTCACAGTCGGGTTAAGTCTTACCTGAGCCTCCCGCACTGGTGAAGGGTCTCGTACTCGTCCTGCTTGTGACCGGGTTGTCACGGGATGTGCCTCAGCGTTGTAAGAAGGGCATAAGCTGAAGTCATAGGTCCCAGGTCGTTTCCCAGCAAAACTTCGGCTGGCAAATTATCCATAATTCCCACCCTCACAAGTCCTTTTCCCGCACCCCAATCCAAGTGTACCTTTGCTGTGGGTAGTTTGTATATGTCCCCGCCAGCCACCCGGACAGCCACTGTGTCAGGAGAGCGTTTGTATTCGGGAACTAACCGGCTTTGTACTAAGGTGATTGTGGCCCCGGTGTCTCTTAACCCCTGTGTGGGGCGACCCTCTAGCAATACCTCTTGCCGGTGGTGTTGTCTATTGTCACTGGCGGCATACACAGGATTAGCTTCATGTAGGGGTCCCAGGTACTCTTCTAAAGGGCTGTCTTGTTCCAGGCAAAACGCTCGAGCGGGACGATTGTTTCCCGTTGGAGAGGAGTTATAGTTCCGTGCGGGGTAATTGTTGTTGAGGGGGCAACTCGCTATCAGGTGCCCTGGTTGCTTGCACTTATAACATGTGGGTCGGGAGCGTTCCTGAGGGTAGTGGCTGGGTGGCCCCGTGTACCGTGTAGGACCTGCGGGTACAGGGTTGCGAAACTCCGTTCGTGGAGATGGCCGGTACCCCTCTCTTGCTTCGGGGCGAGTTACCGTTCGGGCAGCACTGAACTCCTGTACTTGTGCATCTCGGTGTTCGTCTGCCAACCGGGCTGCTTCGTGTAGGTTAGCGGGACGCCGGTCCTTCAACCACTCCCGGTCTTTTTGTTCCAGACCCTCATAAAAATGTTCTAACAAGAAAAGTTCTAATATTTCCGTGGCTGTGACGGCCCGACACCCGGTAATCCAGTGGGTAGCAGCTCTCCGCATGCGGTGTGCCCATTCGGCATGTATGTCATTCGCTTTTTTCTTTGTGTTGCGGAACTGCCTTCTGTAAGTGTCTGGGGTCACAGCGTACCGCTTTAGTAGCGTCTCCTTCACTGTGGGATACTGGGCTACCTCTTCGGCGCTGAGTGTCCTGAAAGCTTCCATGGCCCGCCCGGTTAACTTTCCTGCCAGGATACGTGGCCACGCTGAAACGGGGATCTGATGCAGAGCACACTGTCTTTCGAAATCTGCCAAAAATTCATCTATCCCCATCTCGTTTTCCGCGAACGGCTTGAATGCCGCAAACGGAATTTTCGACTGTTCTGTAGTCTCCGGGGAGCCCGTGTGGCTATTAGCGGTGCCCCCTTGCTGTGCGGTCACCAGGTTCAGCTCGTGGGCTCGTGCCCGCTGTATGTCCGCCTCGGCTTCTGCCATCAGTTGCTGCACCAGCTCTACGGAGGGGTTCGGCCCGTATAGAGGCAGCCTTTCCCGGACAATCCTCGTCTTTTCATCGCTGGGGGTTACCGTCGGTTCTGCCATAGTGAAGCTTAGATCCAACTCGTTTAGGTCGGCAATCAATTCCCTTCTCGGCCGGTTACTTGCGTTTCCCCCACGGCTCTCCAGTAAATCCTTTAGTGTGGTACGCTTCAGCTTATCGTAGTTGCTCTCCATCCGTCTTATATATCTCTCTCAGGAATGCCAGGATGATCCCGCCGCTGCCACCAATTGTTACGATTGCCCCCGGTCTAGCAGGAGGGTTGATCGCTTGGATGTCCTGGTTCCCGCTGCAGAGAGTCGAACGGAGGTCTTTCGGTAGTAAACTGCAAATGTAGAATATCCCCAAGCACGATATAAGCATCAATATCCCGGATCCCTACAACATGAGTCGAGGCTGCAAGTTGAGGGTCAAAACGAACTGGCTTTACTGGCACTTAGCATGGCAATTTATGTGATTCCTCAGGTCCAAGGACAGCCCCCTGTGGACCTGATGGAATACAGGTACAGTACAAACAGGTAACCAATCACAGTACACTGTATCATTTGAATTATTACCCGCCCAGCTTGGAGATAATGAGGCCAACGGTTTTACAATCTAATTATCTCCAAGCACACACAAGACCACGTTTTATTATGTCCCAGAAAACTGTATAAAAATCCATAACTTGTACATTATTATCGGAAAACCATTCATTCTACCATTCAGCTGAAGGCTCGCGTTCGTATAGATGAAACAGGCGAATGGCGCTCTAATCTCACGAACAGAATGGACTGTTCCTGCTGTATAAAGTCCGTTCGGCATTTTGAGATTGTGAGCGTTTGTTGGCGGCCATGTTTTCTGCTGATTTAGCGAGCAGCGGGACTTCGTGTCTAACTCCTGGAACTAAACTCGGTATCAGTTCATGCGAAGTCCCGCTGTTTGTCTGGTAGTGGGGCTCGTTCGGTAAGGGAATGGGGCCACCTGGTAGCAGGGTACTTGACCTGCGGTTAACCGCAGAAACCACAAGTTAATGACCGCCACGCGGCTCACGGTGGGGGGTCATCGTTCGGTTGTTAGTTCGGTAGATTCCGTTCGGTATTTCGAGGCGAACGTCGATGCCCCCAGGCCAGGGCCGGACTGGGGAAAAAATTCGGCCCGGGCATTTTTAATTACAGCGGCCCACTGAAAAGGGGGCGGGGCCAGATAGGGTGTGTTTTGTCATCCCCATTGACAAGCACGCCCCATCTCAAAGTGAGCATGTTGGTTCAATGCTCTTCCAGGGCATGAGAAAAGGGCCCTGTATTTGATCTGCACAGCGCAAGCAAATTTAATAACATGCTTGCATTGTGTTTGCTTGAAACTTGTCTCAGGGGTTTCCATAATTGGAATACTGACTGTATCCCATTTATGGAGACACTATGTGTTTGCTTAAAGGATTTCTAGTGTGTTCATAGGGGATCTTGAGTGTGTATGTCAGAAATGTAGTGTGTGTGTAAGTGGTGCAGCGTCTGTGTGTAGGGGATCTAGTGTGTGTTTGAAGGACTCCGGAGTGTGTATAGGAGATCTAGTGAGTGTGTGACTGGTGCAGTGTGTTTGGGGGGTGCTGTGTGTGTGAGGGGTGTAGTGTGCATTTGTGAGGAGTATAGTGTGTGTGGGAGGGTGCTGTGTGTGAGGGCACTGTGCGAGGGTTCTGTGTATTTGAGGGTGCTGTGTATTTGAGGGTGATGTGTGTGTTGGGGTGCTGTGTGTGTTGGGGTGCTGTGTGTGTGTTGGGTTGTTGTGTATGTGTTGGGGTGATGTGTGTGTGTGTGTGCTAGGTTTCTGTATGTGTTAGGGTGCTGTGTCAATGTTAGGATGCTGTGTCAATGTTAGGGTGCTGGTGTTAGGGTGCTGTGTGTGTGTTAGGGTGCTGTGTCAATGTTAGGGTGCTGGTGTTAGGGTGCTGTGTGTGTTTTAGGGTGCTGTGTGAGTGTTAGGGTGCTATGTGTGTGTTAGGGTGCTGTGTGTGTGTTAGGGTGATGTGTCAATGTTAGGGTGCTGGTATTAGGGTGCTATGTGTGTGTTGGGGTGCTGGTGTTAGGGTGCTGTGTGTGTGTTAGGGTTCTGTGTCAATGTTAGGGTGCTGGTGTTAGGGTGCTGTGTGTGTGTTAGGGTTCTGTGTCAATGTTAGGGTGCTGTGTGTGTGTTAGGGTGCTGTGTCAATGTTAGGGTGCTGTGTGTGTGTTAGGGTGCTGGTGTTAGGGTGCTGTGTGTGTGTTAGGGTGCTGTGTCAATGTTAGGGTGCTGGTGTTAGGGTGCTGTGTGTGTGTTAGGGTGCTGGGTGAGGGTGATGTGTGTGTTTGCCAGGATTTTGTATTGGGGGAGGCAGGTAAATGGCACTATTAATGTTTTACTAAAAAATAAAAATAAATACATAATAATAAATAATAATAAATAATAAAAATAAATACATAATAAATACTATTAATAAATAATAAAAATAAATACAAACTAATAAATACTAATAATAAATACTAATAATAAATAATAAATACATACTAATAAATACTAATAATAAATACTAATAATAAATAATAAAAATAAATACTAATAATAAATACTAATAATAAATAATAAAAATAAATACATACTAATAAATACTAATAATAAATACTAATAATAAATAATAAATACATACTAATAAATACATACTAATAAATACTAATAATAAATACTAATAATAAATAAATACATACTAATAAATACTAATAATAAATAATAAAAATAAATACATACTAATAAATACTAATAATAAATACTAATAATAAATACCAATAATGAATAATAAATACATACTAATAAATACTAATAATAAATACTAATAATAAATAATAAAAATAAATACATACTAATAAATACTAATAATAAATACTAATAATAAATAATAAATACATACTAATAAATACTAATAATAAATACTAATAATAAAAATAAATACATACTAATAAATACTAATAATAAATAATAAAAATAAATACATACTGATAAATAATAATAATAAATACTAATAATAAATACCAATAATGAATAATAAATACATACTAATAAATACTAATAATAAATACTAATAATAAATAATAATAAATACATACTAATAAATACTAATAATAAATACTAATAATACATAATAAATACATACTAATAAATACATACTAATAAATACTAATAATAAATACTAATAATAAATAATAAATACATACTAATAAATACTAATAATAAATAATAAAAATAAATACATACTAATAAATACTAATAATAAATACTAATAATAAATACCAATAATGAATAATAAATACATACTAATAATAAATACTAATAATAAATACTAATAATAAATAATAAAAATAAATACATACTAAGAAATACTAATAATAAATAATAAAAATAAATACATTATATCCCCCCCCCCTCTATTCTTACCTGTAGTCTGGAAGGTGGGGGGGTCGTGCTGCTGCCAGCCATCCCTGGTGGTCCTCGTGGTTAGTGAACTCTAGCCCTTTGGGGCTAGAGTTCACTCTCGCGAGACCCGGCCGGTTGCCATAGCAACGGTCCGGATCTCGCGAGAGAAACCCGGCGGAGCTGCAAATTAGAGCTCCGCCGGGTCCTCTCTCCTGTCGGCTGTCTCCCTCCCTCTCCCCCCGCCGGCGGCCGCGTTTGAGTACATGTGGGCCGGTGAGGGAGATCTTTGATCTCCCCACCGGCCCTCCATGGAAGACAGCGGGGCCGGCGCTCGGATAGCGCCGGCCCTGCATAGACCGGCAGGGGAGATCCTGTGATCTCCCCTGCCGGCCTCGGCCCATGGACACCGCGGCCCACCGGGCATTTGCCCGGTATGCCCGATGGCCAGTCCGGGCCTGCCCCAGGCTTATCAATTACATTGTGGTTAACCGCAAACCGCAGCTGCCTGGGTGGTTAATGGTTGCCACACGCCGCTGGCTGGGGGGTCGAGCGTTCGGCAGTTTGCGGGGTGACGGGGTTAAGTGGCGGCACACGCCAATTCTGGGGGGTCCCCTGTTCGTACCACGAATGAGTCCTTTATAATGGTTCGGATAATCCGTTCGTGCGTCTTTTCGCTTTAAACTTAGCCAGGGACAAACAGTATCCATCGGTTAGCAAACAGTAACATAGCTAGTTTCAGTCTTTTGTAACAATGAACAACTGCAGCTTTCAGAAAATGAGCATGGCCTAGTATTTGTTCTGTACAGTGCAAGCAAATTTAATGATGCACTTGCGCTGTGTTTGCTTTTGATTCTCCATAAATGGCATACTAGAGGACAAAAGGGCCAGGAAAACATATTGTGTTTGGAAAGTGCATGTGAGATTGTGAGTGTGTAGAGTGAGTTGATTGTGGTGTGGTGATTAGTTTAAAAAAGTCAGTTGTGTTGTGTTTGTGGTGTAATATGTGTGGCTAGGTGCTGTAGTGTGTTTGGCTAGGGTTTCTAGAGTGAGAAAGAGAGTGTGTGTGTGTGTGTGTGTGTGTGTGTGTGTGCAGGGCCGGACTGGCCCACCGGGATACCGGGAAATTTCCCGGTGGGCCGTCGGCACCTGGGGCCGGACAGAGAGCTGGCTGACCTGGGGCCGCAGGGGGAGCTGGCTGTTCCGGTGGCCGCAGGGGGAAGCTGGCTCCTGGCTGTTCCGGCGGCCGCAGGGGGAAGCTGGCTCCTGGCTGTTCCGGCGGCCGCAGGGGGAAGCTGGCTCCTGGCTGTTCCGGCGGCCGCAGGGGGAAGCTGGCTCCTGGCTGTTCCGGCGGCCGCAGGGGGAAGCTGGCTCCTGGCTGTTCCGGCGGCCGCAGGGGAAGCTGGCTCCTGGCTGTTCCGGCGGCCGCAGGGGAAGCTGGCTCCTGGCTGTTCCGGCGGCCGCGGGGGGAAGCTGGCTCCTGGCTGTTCCGACGGCCACGGGGGAAGCTGGCTGTGCTGGCTCTACTGGCTCTGCTGGCTCTGCTGGCTCTGCTCCTCTGCGCGCGATACTTAATGAGACCGGGGCCAGAATATCTGGTATCATTAAGCTGTGCGCTGGGGAGCAGAGCCAGCACAGCCAGCTTCCCCCTGCGGCCGCAGGAACAGGCAGGAGCCAGCTTCCCCCTGCGGCTGCCAGAACAGCCAGGAGCCAGCTTCCCCCTGCGGCCGCCGGAACAGCCAGCTCCCCTTGCGGCCACCAGCATACCTGATCCAGCTGTCTGCCCTGCAAGACTCCTGTCCGATCGCCCACAGGTAGCTATAGTATGTGTCAGTGTGTGTGTGTCTGTGTATGTGTCATGGTGTGTGTGTATGTCTGTGTCTGTCTGTCATGGTGTGTGTCTGTGTTATGATGTGTGTGTGTCTGTCTGTGTCATGGTGTGTGTGTGTGTGTGTGTGTGTCTGTCTGTCTGTGTCAAGGTGTATGTGTCTGTGTCATGGTGTGTGTCTGTCATGTTATGTGTGTGTCTGTCAAGGTGTGTAGGTCTGTCAAGGTGTGTGTGTGTGTGTGTGTGTGTGTCTATCACGGTGTGTGTGTGTCTGTTAAGAAATGTGTGTGTCTCTCAAGGTATGTGTGTGTCTCTCAAGGTATGTGTGTGTCTGTCATGGTATGTGTGTGTCTGTCAAGGTGTGTGTGTGTCTGTCATGGTATGTGTGTCTGTAAAGTTATTTTTGTGTCTGTCAAGGTGTGTGGATGTCTGTCATGGTGTATGTGTCTGTCTGTGTCATGATGTGTGTGTGTCTGTCTGTGTCATGGTGTGTGTGTGTGTGTCTGTCTGTTTGTGTCAAGGTGTATGTGTCTGTGTCATGGTCTGTCTGTGTCATGGTGTGTGTCTGTCAAGGTGTGTGTGTCTGCCAAGATGTGTGTGTCTGTCAAGGTGTGTGTGTCTCTATCATGGTGTGTGTGTCTATTATGGTGTGTGTGTGTCTGTCATGAAATGTGTGTGTCTGTCAAGGTATGTGTGTGTCTGTCATGGTATGTGTGTGTCTGTCAAGGTATGTGTGTGTGTGTGTCTGTCATGGTATGTGTGTCTGTAAAGGTGGTTTTGTGTCTGTCAAGGTGTGTGTGTGTCTGTCAAGACGTGTGTGTCTGTCATGACATGTGTGTCTGTCAAGACATGTGTGTGTCTGTCATGGAGTGTGTGTCTGTCATCTGTCGTGGTATATGTGTGTGTCTGTGTCTGTGTCTGTCATGGTGCATGTGTGTATCTGTGTGTGTTTAAAAATAGTGTTTTTACTCACTTTTTTCCCCCCACGCCGTGCTGCGGGGCTGGCATAGATTTTTTTTCCAGGGCTGCTTTGTATCCCCAGTCCAGCCCTGTGTGTGTGTGTGTATAGGTAGTGTGTGTGTATAGGGGCATAGTGTGTGAATAGGGGACATAGCAAGTGTATGAATTGCTAGTTGTGCTTGTGACACTCTGATAAAATGTTTCATAATACCCAACAGGGTTGTATCTAGTAATGAGAGGTAAGTGAGGTGTCAACATTAATTTGTAATTTTTTCCTTTTATTTATAACCATCAATAAATTATCAATTTTCTCTAATACATATAGAAGTTGATACAATTTGTACTTTGGTGCTATCCTCTTTCAATAATATTTTGTATATGTCTAGCTCCTTATATCAATAACTCACTTAATGTTTGGTCTTGAATTTGTCAACAGAGACAGACATTTACTATAAAGATAGGTATGCATGGTTATATTTATATCCATTTATATTCTGTTTATTCTGGTTATTTATTGAATTTTAAGAATTCAAATAAGTTGCCCCAAACAACGTATATTCTTTAGATTGAGCATACAGCTTTATCTATACATTGAAAAAACAATGTAAAATAGGTGTTTCCCCTAGCTGTTAGTCAATGCCTTGGTGTGCTGAGGCATTGACTGACAAAAGAGAGCAAAAAAGACATCCCACAAAGGGTCCCTCTGCTCTCCTCCCTTACAAGGCTAGAACGTATTGGAAGACTCCATTCCGACACTGACATGCTGGCAACAAAGCCAGTGTGCCAACGTTATCAATAAGATAAGCCCTGCTTGGGAATGTGTCCCAAGCTGGGCATATTAAAGGAGAACAGAGGTGGAGAACAGGTGAAACAGAGGACAGCCAGAAGGTGGGTGTTCTCCCTCTCCCTGGGGTCTAGTAGGGCTGCTGGGCGGTCGGTCGGTCCCCTGAGCTGCCATCATATTCCGGCTCCCGGCATCACTCTGCAGTGTGCGAGGGAGCTGAGCAAACAGCTTAGGTGAAAGTGCTCCCTCGCCAGCGCCGCCCGACCAACCGACCGCCCGCCTGCCTGCCTGCCTGCCTGGCTTGTCAGTTAGCCATAAGGCCTTGTTTGCCTCGTGGCTAATACGTCCCTGGCTACAATGAGTTTTACCTTTTTCACGGCGGTTGTGTCAGTGTGAATATGTGTGTGAGTGTTTGTTGGGATTTATTTACAATTTTTTACTTTTTTCAAATTTCTGAGACTGTTTTAATTTATTTATATACTATATGTGTATACCCCTAAAGAATCTTGGCATACACTACTGTTATTGCAAACACTATCAATTTTTTTCACAGATTTTCTCATCCATGCCAGGAAATGACTTGCCAGAGGCTTCCTGTCATAGAAACATTGCGGACTAGCCGTGCATATCATAGGCTTCTCAGTGAGCAGTTTTTCAAAGGCAGGTGCTTTGCCTGCCTCCGCGGAGTTAGACTACTAGAAAGAAATGCTTCCCATCTGTCTGATTGACATAGAAATTGCATGGGCTGGTACAAAACATCTTACAAGGTTGCTTTTTATTCCCAGTCTGGTTCTGAAACAATCTTTAAATAAATGACTTTAGTTTATGCACTTGACTATGGAAATGGGCCACACAAGCATATTATTGTCCATATTGGCAATGTTTTCCTTGTGCCAGCAGCTCTGCTTAATTGAAAATGTGCAGAATAAAATGAGTGAAGTTTTTATCTATTTTGTTTAAAATGTGTAGGTTTAAAAATCAATTAATCTTTGATATAATTACATAACATCTCTATGACCATAATTCGGGACATATTTCTTTAATAATATTCTATACAATATGTGAGTAATTCCAATGGGTGTAAAATTTACATTTACATATCACAAGTTGCATAATTTATTCTAAAAGCAATGTGAAAATTAGTGGGTATTTACAATTTTAGCTGCAACTCTGTTTACAAATGCTCACCCACTCTTATTTACATACTGTTTTTGTCCCACTCATAAAGTCTTAAATTATAACTTTTCGTTAGGGAGGTAAAAATATTTATTGAGATATCAGGGACATTTGAAATGTAATATATTTTTGATAGACAGCACATTGCAAAATAGGAGAATGAAGACATGTTAAACATAAGCACACATCCTGTAACTCGGGATACTATACAAGAAATATACACATAAAGGGTTATTTATTAAGAACTGATTTCGATCTGGATCAGCATTTTTTGGTTAAAAAAACTGAATTGCAACCACATTCCCAATTCTCATATCTACTACATTTAAATATGGTTGAAATATGGTTATTTCAACAGAATGAGTGCATCTAATTCAATACCATCTGGTGTCTTCTTTAAGATCAGCAATTTCACATGGATATTCTAAATTAAGTAAATAATATAGAATATATAGGATATATAAATATATATAGAACATATGTAAATTACATATTCACATATTTCTCAAACACCAGATTTAAGATGGATTAAGGCACATTTCAGATGGACAGAAGGCAAATTTGCAAAATGAATTCATCTGCTTCTTGCAAGTTAACATACAGATATTTACAGTATTTGCCCAAGAAAAACTTTACAGAACCCCAAAACAGCAACAGTCCTGCCAAAATCAAAAAGGTTAGGAGGCCTGCAGTACATATACCTAATGGGGCACTAGTGGCACCCAGACAGGATCCAAACCCTAATTTCAGAACTTTATTCATTTTATTTAATTTTGTTCCAGCAGCAACAAGGTTTGCCAGTAGTGGCCTCCCTAACCACTAGGAGTGAACTTTCCTTCACTCTACCTCACCTTCCTGGGCTGATTACTTCTCCTACAAAAGGTCACACCCAGCTCAATACTGGGCCTTTACATTGAAGTTGATGGTCTACCTGAAAAACGTCTGTCCCTGGCTCCTATATACCAATATACTACGCTTACCAACCTGCTTTGCTACCAGTCTACTTAATACCAACTTGATCTACTCTACCTATCTGCTTTATTACCAACCTACTTTGTTTCCAGCCTGGTGAATACCAACTTGATCAACTCTACCAAATTTCCTAATACCTGTTTTACTTTGCCAGTCTGGTACAAACCTTTCTAATCGGCATAGCCTGACTCCTGAAGGCTAATAAGGATTTCCTTTCCTGATTCTACGAATAACCAGAGACTCTCCAACCATAAGTCAAGTAACTTGTCTACAGATAATTATATGTCTGCATGTAATCCTAAATGCCTCAATTACAAAGTGTAATTTACCTGCATTATCAGTGCTTCTTCCAAACAAGGCTTCCTAAATCTTTTTCAGTTCTCCCCTTTTCTCTTACCTTCCTCTATATAAGTTCCTTCTTCCTCTTTTTGGCTATACTATAATTATGTCAAAAGTTTCCAATGAAGAACCAAATGTTAACCCTGGCAATCGTCTCTTACCTGACCTGCTTGAGACCAAGAAACATTCAGCTCATTGATGTGGCCTAGGTTCAATGTCTCTGCCACCTTAGTCCTGCAATGTAAATCATTACAATTTTAAAGAAACTGCAATGATTACATAGGAGGACTAAGACTGCCTCGAGTGGAGGTTAGTGAGACAGCCACTAGAGGCACTTCCTGCTTCTTTGGTGACTTTTGAACACCTGAAGCTGGATGTCCTCATGCTGTGCATAAAAGCAACCAGCGTCAGTCAAATCCCCATAGGAAAGCATTGCAGGAATGCTTTCCTATAGTGAGGGCCTAATGTGCTTGTGGCATTCACAGCGCATGGAGATTAGTGCCCCAAATTGGGAGAAGACAGAGCGCCAACCAGGCACGGGGATCGCGTGAGTGCAGTAAGGGTTCATTAACCCTTACAGTGCAGGGGGTGGTGCCTGGGAAGGGGGGGGGGAGATAAGGAGGGCAGAGGAAAGAATTGTGCTAGGACTCCAGATTCATATTCCCCGTACTATAGTATCCCTTAAGTTAACACACCATCAAAAGCCAGATTTGGTATGTAACACAAGAAATAAATGGAATAAGTGTATGGAGCAGAGTGTTGGCTCCGGGGCCCTATGTTCTATGCTGCAGTCTCTGGTGACACTATAACCGATATACTGAACATTTCATACTAATATTAAAGCTTGTATTTAGAGTTTTTAGCATCAGTTCATGATTTAAGCTCCAGACCATGTTTAATTGATCAAAGATAGATCCAAGAATCCATATCACTCAAGAGTTTCTTACATTGCTCGGTGTCCTATTATTCATGTCTTGGCTAGATGAACAGGAGAGTCAGGGGATGAATATTAAGTGCTCTAATAATCTGCCCCAAGCCTTAGTCAGAGCTGAAGCTGTCACTCATTCTGCTAGCAAAACAATCTGCCTGGTCTAAAATGGAATAACTCATTTTGACAAATCTGAATAAAACTGCAAAGATTTGATAAGCAATTTCACACATTTGATGCAGATGAAATGAAAAGAAAATAATATTTGATGTTGCCAAACAGATTTCAAAGAGACTGTATTTATCCCAAATAATGTTCAATAAACATCAACACATCATTAAAATGGGCATATCAATGGCATGCATGTAGCTTCAGAACTTATTGCAACCTTCTGGAGAAGGCTACCGAAATCAAATTAGAAATGTCATGAGCCACACTGACTCACACCACAATTTATTGCTGGCACTCGGTGACCACAGAAGCATAAATTGCTTTGATTTTCTGGAGGTTATCATTGTGATTTATTTTTAGAGCAATATATGGTGTGGTTCAACATCTGAATACATGTTCCCCATCTGTCTTCATTATCAACAGATTTAAAGTCTGTGAAGGTTCAGTAGGCTCACCTTTCTATGCCAGCCTGATTTCTTGTATTGGTATCTATGGAACTATGTGTTAAGTCTAAGATGACAGGTTACATTCATTAAGTTTTCATTTAAAAAAAAGTGTGTGTTTAACCTGGCAATGTTTCATTCTTGGTATTAAAGGATGGACTGAAAAATATATATTTTATGCATGTGTAAAAAGTAAGTAATTAATTTGATCTGTGCTATTACATCTGTGGCAAGAGTCTGTTTGTACTCTTACTTAGGCTGGGGTATTGTTATTAACTAAATAGTATATTTTGGGTAATTGACAATATACTCTCCCCCTCCCCCCTTTTCCTGTCCTATTGTTTCCCCAGCAGGGCATTTTCCCAGGGACACTGCCAGACCAGCTTAAACTAGCTGCTTTGTGGATGGCATCATATGAATGGGAAACGAATGGAGACGAACTACTCTATTCTCAAACGGACGACATTAAAGGAAATATTGGAAGCAAGGGATAAGGTAGCCAGCAAAGTGAAAGTTACTCTTACTGCCTAACTGATGGAGGGAGACAGAGCCAGCAGTGCTGCACCTCTACCAGCAGGGCTGCCATCAGAAATGTTGGGGCACCTGACACAGCTCAAGGTCTGGGCCCCCCGGTGCCTGCACCCGAGTCCGCCCAAAGTGCTGCACCCCCCCCCCGAGTCCGCCCACAGGAATGCAGTGTCTGCAGGGCCGGTACAAGGATTTTTGCCGCCCTAGGCAAAAGTAAAGTTTGCCGCCCCCCCATGTGACATTACAATGCCCCACCCATATGATCTGCCATGTTAACTAACACCAGTGCTTCAGTGCCGCCGTGTTTACATTAAAAGGCCTGCAGGGGCAGGCTAGACACCAGAACCACTACATTAAGCTGTAGTGGTTCTGGGGACTATAGTGTCCCTTTAATGTGAGGTAAATTAGAGATTAGTGCCACAAATAATATACTAGATTGCCTACTTACAACCAGATGTGATGATGGGCTCTAGCTGCAGTCTGGCTCCACTGGTCTGGTGTAGAACAGGCTCTCTGGAGGCGTTTTGTAACTGTGGTCACAAAAATCAATGTTCTGGGATCAACGGGAAGCAGCTCCATTTTTTTGAGGGCCCTTTACACAGCTCAAGGTCTGGGTCCCAGGGTCCACCTTCATGTTCCACCAATGAGTTTGTTCACAGGGGGTGGAGTGTGTGTGTGGGGGATGTCCTGATGTGTGTAAGGAATGCATTGTGTGAATCTGTGTTTGTATGTGTAAGGGCTGCAAGGTGAGTTTGTGTATGTATGGGATGCAGTGTGTGCATCTGTAAGGGATGCATTGTGTGTTGCTGTGTGTAAGGGATGTATTGCTTGTGTATGTGTGTCTGTGTGTAATGCATTGTGTGTTTTTCTGTGTGCAAGGGGTGCATTGTGTGTGTGTGTGTGATGGATGTCAATCTCTCCCCCTACCCCCGTCAATTTCCTTCTCCCCCCTTTTCCAATTTCCTTCTTCTCCCCCTCCCTCCCTCCAATTTCCTTCTTCTCCCCCTTTCTCCAATTTCCTTATTCTCCCCCCTCTCAGATTTCCTTCTTCTCCTCCACCCTCCAATTTCCTTCTTCTCCCCCTCCAACTTCCTTCTCCCCTCCAACTTCCTTCTTCCTTCTTCTCCCCTCTCCAATTTCCTTCCAATTTCCTTCTTCTCCCC
>OW240916.1:138318604-138396966 GCA_933207985.1 Pelobates cultripes
AATGTATGTGAATCCCTTTTTGTTTGTAAAAAAAAAAGGAAGGGGAAAGGGAAAGAAAAGGAAAAAGGAAAAAGAGAAAGGGAAACAATGTAAAAGAGGGGAAGGGAAGAGAGAGAGAAAAGAAGGGAAGGGGAAAGGAAAAGCGGAAAGGGAAGAAAGAAGAGAGAAAGAAAGGGGAAAAGGAAAGGAAAAGGAAAAGAGAAGAAAAGAGTAAGAGAATGAAAGAAAGAAAAACCTCTTTTTCAATAAAGATTAAATATACAAAAAAGAAGGGAAGAGAAAAGGGAAAGGGAAAGAAAGGAAGGAGGGGAGGGGAAAAGAAAAAAAGGAAGGGAGAAAGGAAGGGGAAAAGGAAAAAAAAAAAGGGAAATAGAGAAAGGAGTTGCATATTTATAAATAACCTTAATTCTACTCATTACTATGTGCAATGGATTCAAAAGATAAAAGATAGTTTAAAGCTATAACTCCTCTATCTACTGTAAGGTTAAACTGATATCTTTCCTAGACGAGTTATATATTAAATCACATATTGTATGTATGTTGTCCTTGTACTGTATTGTCTTGTTTGTATATTTATTCATATAATTGTCGTTGTCAAATATGTTTGTTAAATTGTTTGAAAAACTTAAAAAAAAAATTTTCTCAATAAAAAAGTATATACATAAAATCCCTTATAATGCTTTTAAAACTTTCTCAGACACAGAGGAAGAAATTGACGGCGTCCTCCATGATTTCGAAAGATTGTGCCACCTACACAACATGAGCCGGGAGGACATTGTACCCCTGTTGGCAGGAAAACTGTCTGGGTGTGCAGCAGAGGCATACAGGGCAGTACCCAATGAGGACAGTAAGAACTATATCCGGATCAAGCAAGTCATCCTAGCACGGTATGCCATCACACCAGAGGCGTTTTCGGGAACTGAGATAATTGGAAAAAGATTTGCATGCAGAGTGGGCATGCAGACTACAAAGAGCCGCAGTCGAATGGGTACAGGCCCACCAAGCTATGACCATGGAGGAATTGCTCCAGCTTATACTCATGGAGCAATTCTTCCGTGGGCTGGCCCCAGAAGTGCAAGAATGGATAAGTGACAGGTGACCTAACCGAAGCAGCTCAGCGGGTGGATGAGTATTTTGATGCACGGAGACCCCAGCGACCCAGTATCCAGCCAATGCCCAGACCCCTGAGCATCAACCCGGGGCCGCTAGTACAGCAATCAGGAGTGCACAATCCCAACTCACAAGCACCCCGACACCCAGCACGCAGCGGAATACAATGCTATCTGTGCAAACAGGTCAGACACTACCGGAGGAACTCCACCCAGAGAAGAAGCAAAGCTTCAGGGATTTAAACAGGGCCACCTACCCCAGCACGGGCCGCAGGACACTACTATCTGGCTCACAGGCAGCAACAACCTAACCTCCAACCAATGCTCAGGCCCCCGATCAATCATCCTTGACCACAACTACCGCAGAGGGGGGGAAACTCCTCCAACTCGCAGGCACCCAGATACCTGTCCCTCAGTGGGGTACAGTGCCACAGGTGTAAGCAGTTTGGGCACTATTGACAAGACTGTACCCACAGCAGGAACCAAGCTGCATGGATTCGACCAGGGTCACCCCCTCCAGCATGGACAACTATCATGTAGAGGTTCCACCAGTCATGCCCAAGTTCAAACCCACCAAAGAGGCAATTGGTTACCCTTCACAAAGCTGACCCAGTGTGAAGGAATTCCCAGCACCATTCGATTATTTCCACTCCCTGCTATCTACTTCCCTTATTTCATTTCATTTCTTCATCCGTTCTGTAAATCATTAATTTTACCGAACAGAGACCACCCTGAGAACTAATTAGAACGTGGAACAATGTGTAGCAATACGAAAACCACAGACTAATTGAATGCTCCTAGGTGGCCGCCATTTTGTGCGTTCGTATAGTGAGAACAATGGACGGTGGCCATCTTGTTTCCCAAACGCGGTCAGCGAGACTTAGTCTTCGAGTGCTGGGAACTGTTTTGGGCATGGCATTCGCATGAACCCCGGTCTATATGGAAGTCCGGCTCTTGCTACTAAATCTCTGGAACTCTTTTTCATATTCAACCTTGTGGCAGACCAGTCAATCTTCCACACGGTGCCGTTCGAAAACCACAGAACAGACAGGGCTGAATTATTTTATATGTTTCTCCCATCAAGCTCAGCTACTAGGGATATGATTTTTTGTGGGGTTTTTATGTATTTTTGGGGAATTTCTGAAAATGTGAAAATGTTAACTTTTTCTGGCCAGCAGATAATTGAGTTTAGCATGTTTCCAAAACTCAATTATCTCGCTGGCTCAGAGGAGGAGTTATGTGTTGTATAAATTGAATGCCCTTGCTTGCCATTAAACCAGTCTTGTTCCAGCATTAAGCTGTGGCTCATGTGTGGATTATTAAGCGACACCAGCAATATTGTAACCTTGGGATTATTGGCGATATTCTTTATGGAATAAGGGAATACTTGACGGTGATAACTATTCAGATCATCACACCCGGTGCAAGCCAGCGCAATGTCTCTGAGACACGAGAGCCACCTTCACCTTGGTTAAGCGACACCTGGTCCGGGATGCCACCTGAACCAGAGGTTCAGTAGTTGTACGGGTAGAAGGGAAGCAGTACACCAGCTACCCACTGCAAGGGTCCACTTGATTTGGGGTGCTGGGTCAGGTCTGATTGATGTGGGGTTGATTCTGGAGCTCCCCATCAACGTCTTACTGGAGAACAAACTAGGCCATTTGACCTCAGCGTTCCTGCCATCCTAGATCCTAGGCCCACATCACGGAGACCTACTTACATTCTGAGGTCCAGACGCTTGAATGCTTGAATGGGGTGCAGTATTAAGCCAGGTCGGAGATGATGGAGCATCTGAGCAGGAAACTCTGACCCAGAAAGATGCGCGACGCCACCATCAAACAAGAATGCCTGACTGTGGTGTAAACCCTATAGAAACACCATCACTGATTGTACAGACCGCAGTACTTCCCGGACATCCCCAAGTCGATCCGTTAAGGATCAGACTGTGTATACTGGCCTATGATTAAGGGGGAGCAGTGTAGTGCAATGGATGCTCTAGCTACACTTTTATTCCCTTTTGTTCGGCTGTCTGTACACCACCCGTTCGTTTACCGAACCAACTATGTGAGGGTCCCCAGATTCCTTTTGTATTTTGGTCACCCTGTGCCCATTATTGGTGCAGGGTATGTTAAATGTATTGCTGCTCTGTGCCTCTCCCCCTCCCCCTTTTTCCTGTCCTATTTTTTCCCCCAGCAGGGCATTGTCCCAGGGACACTGCCAGACCAATTTAAACAAGCTGCTTTGTCCCTCATCAATCTCCCATCAGCCCTTGCTATTGTCTGACAACACCCTTCCTTATACTATAGTACCTTATGCACCATTGTATGTAAATGAGGCTGTTGGGGGGGTTAAACAATGTGTGCTATGTCTAGTAAAGTTCAGTTGACTCCCAGAACTTTGTGTCATCCAGTTACTGGGGGCAATGGGCTATACCTTCTAAACAGTGCTTTCCTTCCAGCTCCAGAGGATTACAGAGGAGATACTCAGTCTCCGCATTGCAGCTCCGCTACACACATGACAGTCTCTTTATTAATTGTTTGTATCGGTTCTCCTTATGCTAGAGATAAAGTGCCATGTTTTCTGTATCAATGGATTGCAAGAGAAATAGGTGATCTAAAATCCCTGGGTCATTGCTAAAACTCATACACACCGAGATGTATCAAAATGAGATAAGTCACTGCTTCCTGAAAACTTGGCTTTCATTGAAAAAAATCAAGTATGCTGCTTTCATTGCGAAATAAAGAACAGAGTAATTACCTGCTTCTGTTTTGTTTTGTTAGACCTTTCAATTACTGTTTCTTTAATGTTCTGTTCTGTGGTCAGAATAACAAGCGATTTAGCATGCAGGTCTTCCCTCAAAGATATCTAAACGTGTACACCGGAAGGTACAATTAAATTAAGCAATCAGAAAGCACAAATAACCAGAGAAGCAAAAGATTAGTCCTTTTCAATGTTAGGACAGGTAATTTACTCATAGAGAAGACTTTAGAAAACCCCATTGTGTTCCATTCCCTTTCTACAGCAACTTTACGTGGTTTACAATCCTCAAGGATTAAATGAAAATAATAGTTGTCATGGGATTCAAAGCCTTCATTCACTGCTTGGCATCCTTTTATATGTAGGTCCCTCCACACTATTTCTCCACATTATTTTGAAAACAAATCATACTCCGAATGTTGGTTTTATCCCCTGCTCACAGAACCTCACAAGCAGTTTCCAAATGTATCCAAAACTACAGTACCACAGGCAAGCTACACATACATATGCACATCTCCAAAAGTAGACATGTCAGTTCGATGCCTCTCCAGGGTAGTCAATGCATAGAGTCCACACTTTGCATGGTGAAAATGCCCAGTGTTTGTTTACACAAGTGAATCTAATGACACACTTAATCTGCATTTGTGTGTGACTTACAAATATAGGTTAGGAATAAATAGACAAAAAAGACATACTATCAGACCTTGGAATGGCCAGGTTTAATGTAAAAATGAGAGAATGCGTAAACATAAAACAAATTAAGATCAGGGTACCAAAAATACAGAAATACGCCAAGTCAAGATTACAGAAGTCAGATGAGTCGGTATAACAAGACTAAACCAAGCTTAACCAGGAAATCAGAGAATAATATAACACACTACACAAGGAACCAAGAGGAGGCCACAACAGTGCAATGACAAATGGGACCAAAATATTATTTAAACCCTGTGGTGGACACTAATTGGTTCACATCACCCCTACGACCTCAAAAAGTGTGGGAATGCTTTTTCCGTGATGACATGGAAAAGCCATAACAGAAAATGCTGCTGGACGTCATATTATTATAAATACAGGGATGCCACGATCGTGCAGCATCTCTCTCTATATCAGTATGCTGCATTTGCCTCCCAGGAGACAGTACTTCCCGACCGATGCACGCAATGTACTCACTATGTCTGGAGCAGTGCGGTGATCGGGTAAGTACCACGACAGGGAGATCTTGTATCGAGTATCAATGGCTTGGCAGAAGCTGGCTTAATTTTGTGAAAATATATCTATATTTAAATGTAAGTTCAAAATCATGCTATTGTAATTATGACCACTTTCATATTGTTTGAGGAAATACACATTCCCACAGAATCTCATAGAACTGCCCTCAAGCAGGTGCTTCTGTAGAATTTTGTAAATGTTTTACCATTTCATTTTAATTCATTAAAATTCCATTTGAGAGTCAGTGAAAAACTCAATAAAACCATAATATGATTAATTTCCTTTCATTTTCATTTACTGCCAAAGTCTTAAAATGTAGAGACGCGTATTTTTCTATATTACGCTAGCAAAACTATGTTTACGTAAAACATCAATTAAGCAATTATTTTTGATACTTAGAAGTACTTGTTACAATATATCAACGTGAGGTCACATAGATAAATGCCATAGGTAAATAAATCAATATTTTCTTTAAATTATGTGCTTAAATTGTACTTTCACAATTTTCCCTGTATTATATTATTTAAAAAAAAAGTAAAGTTGCTTATCAAACTATGACTAGATGAATAGAGTACAAATGAAATGTCACTAGGGGGCAGTGGCATCTGTTGACACTATGCAGGTTGCAAATTCAGATCCTAGTGTGGATTCCAACTGCTATTTTTATTAATCCATGTGTTCATTGGTAATTATTTGAAAATCATGTGTCTCATTCACATACTGTTTTCTTTATAGAATGTTCAGAAAGTTTTTATTCAAACTCATTTTTAATCATACTGGGTGTTTTACTTCTTTTATTGAACATAGACTGCTCAAGTTAGGAAAGTGCAGAATGTTATAATTTAGCAAATAATGATTTATCAAATTAGAACAAATACATTTCTAGATGTATGTCCTAAAGTAGGTACATAAATAACATTTCTGAATCTTTTTTTATAACACCTGGTAAGAATATTCTTCAGTTTAGAAAAATGTACTTTTTAGTCAATAGTGTCAATAGTGTACTATCCCATAGATGGTGGGGGAGGTGCACCCTGGATGACATGGAGCAGGAGATGCATAAAGCACCCCTAGTCACCACAATAGGCATGTACCTTCTGGTGGTGGGTGCCAAGTGCCATGTGTTATGTGGCTGCTCTGCAGATTCCCTCGATGCCCTGCATTGATGCTGGAAGTTGGGATGCAACATTATGGCAGCCCTTGTGTCAGTACAGAGCTGCATGGATCTGTGAAAACAGTGCACAGACTGATCTCAAATACAAACCATTACTCACCAGGGATAATGAACCTGAGTGTGTGAGTGAATTTGTGTGTGCATGCATATGAATGTGCAGTGGCATACACACGATCAATGGGGCCCCGGTGCGAAAACCGATCCGTGGGCCCTCCCCCTTGGCAATTACACCACGCAGGCCGGGGCCACAACACATGTTAAAGGGCACCCAGTCACAGGGGTCTGCAGGGGGCCAGACCACCGAAGTGACTGGCCCAGTCGCAGCTGCGACCCCTGTACATATGCCACTATACACACACACATACACACACACATACATACAAACCTACATACATACAGACACATACATAGAAACACAGACACATATATACACAGACACACACATATATACAAATGCACACATATAATACATACAGACATATACATACAAACACACACACACACACACATATATACAGACATACACATACAGACATACATACACACACAGACAGACATACAGACACACATACAGGGAAACATTCATACAGATACATACATACATACATACATACAAACAAACACTCACATATACAAAATATTTTAGTCACCCTCCTGTTTCCTACCTTTTAGATGCAGGAGGGTGACTTCCTGGGTCCAGTGGTGGCTGAGCCTGATGGAAGTCAGAGTTCCCACTCTGACTCCCTCCTCTCTTTCTCCCGCGCAGCTCCCGTTGTAAGCTGGGAGGAGTGACCGGGCAGTCACTTACTCCCAGCTGTAATGTCATCAAAGGGGGCCCAGTCGCGCTGTTAAAGCACCGCAGCGCTGACTGAGTCCCCTGGAAATCCGTAGCCATCGGGTGGCCCATGCTCTTAGGGCCCCTTTAAGTGCGGCACCGCCGGTTATACCGCATGGGCTGGGGCCGCAACACATGGCGGCGGGGACCCGGTCGCAGGGGACTGCAGGGCAGCTGGGCCCCCTGGAGTGATGGGCCCGGTCGCAGATATGACCCCTGCGACTGCAGTATGTACACCACTGTGAATGTGAGACAGTGTGACTAGGCCTGCTTACTTATTGTGGCTTCCACCAATCATCACAGCCTAACTCCTCCTTACATGGGAGAACGTCATGCCTTTGTAATGTTGCCCTGTCAGTGTTCTGCAGGAGATCAGTTACTGTCGGTAAGGAGACAATGTCATTGTCATTGTCAGCATGCCTTGAACTACACATTTCAAGCCTAACATCGGGGCTCAGATGCCCATTCTGGAACCGGGGACATGAAAGTTGGAAATACCTGTAGGTACCACACATGCTGGATGAGAGGAAAAACCCTTTTAAGTAACTGTATTTTATTACAGCTCCACACTGCTGCATTTAAGTTACATTTTCCTTAAAACTCTAGGCACCAAAACAACTGTAGCTTAGTGAAGCAATTTTATTGGCATTAAATCACTTTTATTTCTGTCTATGCTGCACTAGCCACACCTCCTCTGTCTGTGACTCATGCTGCATGAAAAAACAAATGTAATTTTCAATCAAATGTTAACTTGATTGAAAACTAGAAAGGGAAATATATTGGTGAGGCTTGAGTAGGGGAATGTAGCAGTGAAGCTGGTAGACACACAGGATAACATGTTATTATAACTGAGCAGGCAGAGTTCACAGTAAGGATGAGGTAGGGCAATGTGCTAGCTGGACTTCAGTCAAGCAAATGAACAATCTAGGCTCCATGAAGTCTAAATCCACTTCTGGATTTCCTTCAATCTTTAGCCAAGTAATATACTTGCATTTACCTATGTATGTATTTATTTATTTATTTTATCAAGATTTCTACAACTGACATGAACTGGAATTATTCCTCTTGTATTGTAATTATGTCAACAGAAATACATGATAACTTCCTAAAGTATAGAAAGGCATGATTAAAAAAATATTTCACTGTGACAAACATTTCCTCATTTAAGAACTACTAATGACAACATCTGCATGTAGGGAATTGTCAACATCCATAGTGGGCAATGTTCAATGCCCTTTTAATTTAGTCTAGAGAACCCGTACATTTGTACAGTCATTGCAATGATCAAACTAGTTATCATTTCAAAACTGATAAACGAGTAAAATGAAATGTAAAACAACAATCCCATCAGAAAGGCCATTTATATAAAACTTTAAACTTTCTCTGCCACTGAGAATGCATGTTTATGGACTATATTTAAAAACATGTAGGCAAACTGCACCAGAACATCAGTAATGATCTTACAGAACGTACAGCTGGTGACTTGATATTTTATGTGCTGTGTGAAATCACATAACTGAGCTGTGAATTGGCTTGTTTAAAATTAAATATAACAATATTATGTTTTATACAGTAGGTGTTAAAAAAAAATGCTGTATAAAAAAGTTCAATATAGAAATAGACATGAGAAATGTATTCTTCTGTGCATGAAGGTAAAATGTATTTTTACTTAACTCTTTAGGTTCCATTGTGGCACACCCCCATTGTGACATATCACATAGCACTCAAAGGGTTAAAGAGTAACATCTGTGTTGGTTATGAACAGAAATTCCTACCTTAATGCATAATGTGAATTTATTTTTCATGTGCCTACTAGCTTGCATTAATTGTTTGATAACTATTTTGATAATCATTGAATTATTAGAGTTTGTGATTCTATTTGTATAAAGTTATGTATATGAAGTTGCAAGAATAGATACACATGAATATTTATATAGTTGGTATCTACCTGGACACTATTGGTGAGTGTTCAGGGTTAAATATCAATATAGACCCAGCACTCTGAGTCTACACAAAAAGTATTTTGTTCTGCTGCTGCTTCGGCCCATGTTTGCAAAAAAGAGAGCACTCACAGGACTTTGTACCCAAAATGAAGAAATGCACTCTTTTGCAACACCGTAATTTTAACTGAAATATCAATGTTTCATTTCTCTCACAGACTATCCTCTCAGTCTCACGAGACAGAGAAGTAAGACTTGCCTGTTAGAGCCCTTTTATTGGTTGGCTTACAAACCAACCAATCACAGTCCTCTGACTTAGACTGCATTGGGTAGGATTTCCCACCATGAAATCACAGTCTGTGCCAAGCCCTCATGGGGCTCACATGGATTGTTTTTATATTGTCTATTTATTTGTGTTTTTTTTACATTGTGTTTTTTTGCTATCTGTCTTTTTATTCCAATAGTAGTGATGGGGCTTAAAGTAATTGTATTTGGTCTAGCATGTGTTTGTCTTGGTGCTTGCCTGCTGCTGCAGCTCAGAAATCCATGTTTAGTGAGCAAGCTCCTTACTGTAATGCATGTAGATTTCACACATTGCACAAAGAAACTGAATTCAAGATCAATAGATTTTTGGAAATGGACAAAAACTCAAATGCCCTTCAGTGGATCCTAATTTATGAAAGTGTTTCTGAAAAGTGGTGCAAAGATTTGAAAGTGGAGTAATCTATGGAATGTGTCTGCTGATTCATGATGATTGTCCCAAATTTCAAATTTAGCAACAGATTAGAACATTTGGATACCACCCCTCATCCCCCAATTGTTCAGTGGATCTGGTATTTTTTGAATATATGTGTGCTTTATGCGCCCATAATAACCTGTTCCATTCATTAATGTAATCACCATCCAATAAAGGACTGGGATTACAAATACATTCACCACTTTATCTCAAAAGGGATCCAAAGCAGGCTTGATATGAATATACACATAAAGCTCACTATTCAGAATGAATAAAACACAAAGTTTATTTAAAAATAAATTTCTTTGTGATATCTTGTACAGAATAAGAGGAGGTAGTGAAACATACCACAATTTTTTTTGTAATTTGTTCTCAGACATCCTACAATGGCCAATTACAAGCTGTGATGGTAGTCCCCATCACTGGATCCACACTTTATGGAGGTCCCCAGATTACTCCTATGTTTTAGTCATCCTGTGCCCATTATAGGTACACGGTGTGTAATGTATTTGTTTGTTAGTTATTCTCCTTCCCCCCATACTTTCTTGTTCCAGTGACCCCTTTCGTCTTCTGTATAGAATTATACATGTATTAGGAGTTTTCTTGTACTATGGGAGACAATTGTGTTAGCGTGTCTGTGTGTACAAAAAGGTAAAACTAAATGGAAGATAATTAGTTTATTATACATGAGCGACTTGTATTGTTTTGTTTGATGATCCCCTATTGTGATTACTCCTTTATAGACCTGTGGTTACTCAATAAAACCAGTTCTACTTCACTTCACTAAGTCTCGACTAGTGTTTGGGTGAGACAGCTATACAGCTATACACTCTGCAGGAGAGCTTGATCACTTGGAGCTGTAGCAAAGGTCCCTGTTCCAGGGTGGGAAACACCTGATCAATCTGCGGCGACTGGGGGCTGAAGCACTACAGGTGTCCGGGTTAAAGATAGGAAGAGGTACCTAGCCAGGGTACCAGGCGGTCCGTCACACAAGCCAATATGAGGACCCATGCCATAGGTCAGGGGCAGAAAAGTGGATAGCAATAGTTCACGAGGCATCCAATAATGAGATTGTGTAACATCCTAGCGATGACCAGCAAAAGGTATAAGAAACACAAAGTGGTGGAATATAGCTAAATATGTTTTTTTTATTTTTCATTGCATGTATTGTTTATATTAATGTTTTAACAGTAATTCATAGAAGTCTGGAAACCAGGAGAACTGTGTTCAGTACAGAGTGGAGGTGAGGGTCTGCTAACTGCTGCAGGTTTGGCGCTTACAGGCCCATCCCTGTATGGCATTTGCAGATTTCGGAAGAGGAAGCAGCAAGACGTCGGCTTTTAGACCAGATTCTTAGGGTCTGCTCCTCCCATGCAGCTCTCCCTGCCCAGTCTTTGTATTGAGTCTCAGCCAGGAGTGAAAAATGCAGAGTGAGAAAGACTCGTAAATATGAACAAGTATTATATTACTCAGGTTTCTATCTAATCTGTACTGCTTTCGTGCCTGGATGAGATTCCCAGAAGAGACGACACAGTGAGCAGCATGACTTCAATAGCCCCAGAATTTGGGGCTAAAGATACCCACATTCAGGGCTGTAGATTCCGAGTCAAGAGTCTTGAGAGAAACAGTCTCATTTTGTACACATGTGAATGTGTGAGGGCACAAAGGCACAGACCCTGGGCATGCCAGAAGAGAGGGAAATGGATATGATGGTATCAAGGATGAAGAACTTGATGTGAGTAGGGTCTCCTTTATATTAAATAGAGTCTCCTTCCCCTTCCATGTTAGACATGTTATCTTTGGGCCTCTTTTGCAAAAAAAAAAGACAACAGACATGACATTTCCACTTTAATATATTTTCTATATCATATAACATAAATTGTTGTTTTCTCTTAATATATTCATTGACAAAGCTAAACAATTATCCAGTGAAAACAGACAGATCTAGTTTACACCTTACATAAAAACAATCCTTTAATCCTTAGGACAACCCTTGTGCATGTTAGCAGTATCATCCCTGAGTAAATTATAGTATCTGTGAGCCTCATTATTTTTATTTGAAATCTCTCCTTAATTAGCTCAGACTTTGCAAGCAGAAATATGCTAGGCTACCCACGTGTATATATATATATATATACAATCCCCATGTTTTTCATCCTCTGGATTTTCACTAAGCATAATATTTTGCAGATGCTAGCTACCAATTGTGCCAGACAGTTTATACTCCTAGATCTTACAGTTTTATCCATTAACAACATAATGGTTATACCTTTGAGAATTATTTTGACATGCTTTTAATAATCATTCATTTACAATAATCAAGTTTCAAATCCATATTATTTATCATTTTAATACTTAAAAATATTGCAGCACATTTAATATTTATTGCAAAAACATCTGCTCTTCTTGGTAATAAAACTGCTAACTGTTGTAGTATATGAAATATCGTACGTATGGCAGACACAAAAAAATGGTCAACATAAAACAAAATATTGTATTGGCTATTCAAAAATAAGACAAATTCTATAAAGAAGATAATGACGTGCATGCCTATTTTACCTTTTCACAACAAATTTCCTTTTGATTAAAAAATATAGCGTAAAATAAAATATACGACATTCATTTGAAACATGCATACCTCCCAAATGTCTTTATTTACGTGGGACAGTATTTATTTTGAGTCCTAATCCCGCTGTCCCTCTTTTCTATCTTAATGTCCCTTTTTTGTTACCTAAAATTTCTCAGAACCACTACCACCCCTGGTCACACCATTACTAACATCCATAAAATTAAAGTGTCAATCTTTATCCATTTGAAATGTTGGGAGCTAATATAAAATAAAATATAGGCTGACTCTGTAAAGTTTTGTAAAGCTTCTCGTTTTTACCTAATAAATGAAACTGTTATACAATTAAAACATACGGTTAAATAATAATGATTCTATACAGTTAGTCTAGCTACACCAAGCACTTGTACAGGGCATTGCAGTGTGACTGCAACTTATGGAAAATCTCTAGAGTGTATTCAGTCTCATCAAAGCATTCCTTTCTCTCCCTGAATATTAGATTCCAGCAATAAAATTTGAACAAAAATGATTGTTGTACAGTGTAAGAAGAGGGAGGAGGCTGTCATTTACAGTGATTCCATAGAGATACAGAAGGACAGAAATGAGCTTTTACAAATAATAAAATAACTTTTTCTGCAAGGGGACACAAAAACTGGTGTAAATGGAAAGGTAAGGCTTTATTGGATATATTTAACTTTATATTGCTTTGCAGTGAAAAAAAAATGTTACTGCATGTATAAATGTTGTTGGGAATGAAGTTAACTATTTGCACTGTGCCACTTTCTATACAGTAAGAAGCACAGGAAACGTAGCTATTCAAAAAATCTGACAATTTTTTAAGTACTCAATGATGCTTTGCAGGCGGCAAAAGAGAAATTTACATATAATGTAGACTGTATTACACTTCATAGCATGTTTCAGTAGGCAAGACCTTAGCTTTAGTTCTCTTGAGTATTAGAAGTTAGTGCCAGTGGCGTACTAAGGGGGGGGCGGAGGGGGCGGTCCGTCCCGGGTGTCACTGGGTGGGGGGTGCCATGGCCCTGGTCTGGGGGCTGGAGGGGGCTGTGTGAGCTGTGGCCGCACCGTACCGCCCCCAGCGTGCGGCCAGAACAGCTCACACACTAAGCAGCTGAACTGGCCGCATGGAGGTAAAGTGGGGGCAGAGCTAATCAAAATCAGGGGTGGAGCCAAACTGGCAGCGGGGGCGGGGCTTAATATGGCCCTTACCCGCTGCTGTTAGGAGGTGCAGCAAGATGCAATGTCTGCTTTTCCACAGGCTTCAGAGAAAGATTTCAGGGAATCCAGTCCTCCTACAGCCCACTGTCTGTAAGTAAGTGTGTGTGTGTGTGTGATTGTGTGTCTGTGTAACTATGTGTGTGTAAAACTGTCTGCCTGTAACTGTGTGTGTGTGTGTGTGTGTGTGTGAGACTGTCTGTGTGTAACTGTCTGCCTCTAACTGTGTGTGTGTGTGTGTGTGAGAGAGAGACTGTGTGTAACAGTCTGCCTGTAACTGTGTGTGTGTGTGAGAGAGAGAGACTGTCTGTGTGTAACTGTCTGCCTGTAACTGTGTGTGTGTGTGTGTGTGACTGTCTGCCTGTAACTATGTGTGTGTGTATGTCTGTGTGTGTAAAACTGTCTGGCTATGTCTACCTGTAACTGACTGTCTGCCTGACTGTCTGCCTGACTGTCTGCCTGTGACTGATGTTGCCTGTAACCGTGTGTAAATATCTGTCTGTGACTGTGTGCATGTGACTGTCTGCTGCTGTCGTGTGTGTGTGTCAATGTATATGTGACTGTCTGCCTGTAACTGTGTGCATGACTGTCTGTGACTGTATGTGTGACTGTCTGCATGTGACTGTGTGCCTGTATGTGTGTGTAACTCTCTGCCTGTGACTGTGTGTGTGAGTTACTGTCTGTCTGTAACTGTGTGCATGACTGTCTGGCTGTAACTGTGTGCATGACTGTCTGGCTATGACTGTGTGTGACTACCTGTAACTGACTGTGTGTGTAACTGTGTGCCTATAACTGTGTGTGTGACTATGTATGTACGACTGTCTGCCTGTGACTGTTTGATGTTGCCTGTAACGGTGTGTGACTGCCTATGACTGTGTGCATGTGACTGTCTGCTGCTGTTGTGTGTGTGTGTCAATGTGTATGTGACTGTCTGCTGCTGTTGTGTGTGTCAATGTATATGTGACTACTGTCTGCCTGTAACTGTGTGCATGACTGTCTGTGACTGCATGTGTGACTGTGTGCGTGTGACTGTCTGCCTGTAACTGTATGTGACTGTATGCCTGTAACTGAGTGTGTGACTGTCTGTCTGTAACTGAGTGTGTGACTGTCTGCCTGTAAATGTGTGTGTGGGGCTGCAGGGGTTTTATAGAAGGGGGCAGGGGTTTTGTATTGGGACAGGAGTCTTTATAAGGGGGATAAAGAGGGGATTTGTGGAAGGGGTTGCGGGGGTTTTGTAGATGGGGCAGTACAGGATTTGTAGAAGGGGGCAGGACAGGGGTTTTGTAGGAAGGGGTGGGGCAGGACAAGGGTTTTGTAGGAGGGGCTGACAGCGGTTTTGCAAAGTTTACAAATTGTAAAAAAAAAAAAAAATTAACATTTTTTACAGGTTTTTTTTGAGGGGGGGGGGGCGAGGGGGTGCCAAGCACAGGATCCACCCCGGGTGCCAAATGCTCTAGGTACGCCCCTGGTTTGTGCAACTCATCTGTATATTTAAGATAAGCAGCTCATTTACTGAACAGTTGCGGTGAGCTGTCATCTGACTATTCAAATTTTAACTAAAATAGCCAATTGATTGAAAATTAGACCTTTATGGGATGAGTTAAACCAATATTTATCATCTTTATTGGAAGTAAGGATTGAGTTAACTCCGAGTATGGCTCTATTACATATGGATATGACGGGCATCAATAAAGAATCTAGACCCGTTATTTTACATATCTCAATGGCTGTTAAATAGTGATGTCGCGAACCGTTCACGAACTTCCCGCGAACGGCTCGCCACGGTTCGCCACGAACATCTCTACTGTTAAAACGTCAATTGCCAGGAATTGGAAATCTCCTATAGTAGATAACTGGGCTAAGGTTCAGCCTCAAAGCATTACACAGTGCAAAATGGAAAGGGCCATTACTAATTTTGCACCTAATAAGGGATTTCAGTATACATACTGGGATAAATGGATTAAAAAAATGGAGTCCAGGTAGGGAGGCCCCCCTTGCGAAGAATTCACTCCGCATTATATATTGTTTGGGCTCTCTATCTGCTATAGCTGTATGGACCACTTTTATATAGGAAATTGTCTGGAACCCCTCCCCCCCCCGAGAGCCCAACATGGGAATATATTTTTTTTTTCTTGCGCACAGTGAACCGTTCAAATGCTTTTTTTTTTGGTGTGTGTTTGTTCGTCAGTTAGTCTGTTAGTTTGTAAAACTTTGTAATAGTGTTAAGACAAATAAAAGAAAGAAATAGAAATTAAAATAGACAAAGACATATAGAGAAAGAGAATTGGAATATAACATATGATGATTTGGTATTTGATGAATTAATTTGTGAACCCACAGGAAATGAAACAATAATGCCATATTCTGATGTCAAAAAAGAAAAAGAAAAAAGCCAGTTGGGGGAGAGCAAAAAACAGTATGCAAAAGAATACTGATAACGAACAACAGATTGAGAATTCTGACTTTTGATTGGTCCCCACTCAGATCTCAAGCTGGTTCTAGCTCTTCAAGTGCCATTACAAAGAGAACCTAGGCCATTTGTATATTCAACTGATCCCACCAAAAGGGCCATCCTGATCTAAAATACAGGCCATCTCTCTCTGCGTGAGAGATACAGCAGCCCCAGACAATCATTTCAGCCTTGTTTGGCATTGTCAGTGAGTTATAGCTGATACCCCTGCAGGCACCATGAACAAGGGGTCTACATCTGGATTATACTTTAAAGTTGGGGAGAGAAAAAAAACAAGGTGCCCTGAGAATGATCATCAGCCCAAGTAACTTTCCCTCCAGTGGGTCCCCGCTCCGATCTCAAGCTGGTTTTAGTTTAAATCAGGGCTGCCCAACAGGTAGATCCCCATTTGTTGTAGAACTACAACTCCCATGATCCTTTGTCATTCTAAAAGCATTCTAAAGGCATGCAAAGTATCAAGGGAGTTGTAGTTCTTCAACATCTGGGGATCTATCTGTTGGGCAGCCCTGGTTTAAATGTAACTTGTTTTCGTGAAGGATCAAATTACCAAGGTCCCAGGGCCGTGCACTACATCTAGTCTTTTATCTATAGAATAAAGCATGGCTTATCCAGGACTGTTGGTATTGGCCTAGAGCACTGGGCTGAAGCTCTGTAGAACTGGATTCTCTTAAAGAATAAAACTCAAAGCAGGGCCTGTGGCACTCGCAGCATGATGTAGTGATTATGGTTCTTAGTGTTTCTCTGAGGTAAAATAAATTGATAAAATCAGAGCATATTACTCAATGAAATGTACCATTCTGTCTTTTTAATTTTGACTAAAATTTTAGTTTTACGATTATAATCATAGATCTGCAGAGAATGACTGTGTTGAAGTAGAAGGAACAGTTATTAATTAGTTATTAATTAGTTTTCTTATTCAGTAAAAATATTTAGCAAATTGTGATATATAAATTTAAGTAAGATGTGTTCTGTAAGCAACTCCAGAAAAAGGCATGACATTTACAAAGTTTGTTATTTGAAATACAAAAAACTTTCAACAACAACTGAAAATGTGTTATTTCTATGGTAAGTACAACATGACTTACTAGTCAGTGAACACAACATTCTCTCATTAATTTGTAAATCTCTCCAAAAGGACAAGAAAGTAATTATGTTGTTTCCTTACCCAACTTGTGAAATTGTGGATTTGTTAAATCTGTGTTTCTTATAGAAAATAAATACAAAACAAACCATAATAAAATAAAAAATATATATTTAAATATTGTAGTAAATAAAAAGCTTTATATTATTGAAGACAGCTACACATGGTGACCCAAGCTTGTTGCCAAACAGCAATGCATCATTAGATCGTTGGTTTAAAAACAAGGACTATAATGAAAACTGGAAAACTACACTAATGAGGTACATGCATGTATCAGAAAGAAAGGACAAGATTTAATAGAAAACTATTTCTTATGCCACAGTAAACAATTCTACTTTCCTTCTCTATGATTTATTTAGCCTGTTATATACATAACTAGATGGTGCGTAATGCAGCAATACTCTTAAAAAGTGACCATTATTAAAACAAATAAACTCCCTTCATGTAGAGGGAGGGAGGTAAATGATGTGCCTACATTTACTTGTGTCTGATCAGTTTAAGGATGTGGATAAGCCCAACTTCACACACCTCTATTACCTAGTTGCTGTTGGGCTACCATACTCAGATTCCATACTCAGCAGATGGTATAGAAGAAGATAGTTATTATTGTATGTGGCCCAGAAACAGGTAAAGGAACATTATAGTGTTAGGAATACAAATATGTATACCTAATTCTGTAGTGGTTCATTTACTGTTTAGGTGACCAGGCCAGCACTGCCAGGGTTTAAAAAAAGGCTAATTGCTAACCTTTTTCCCTAGCCACACTAGTCTCCTCCGTGAAGCTCTGCCTATTTGGTTGAGATCAACATTTAGATGTATGTCAGTTGCTTAGTAAGTTTCATCACCTGTGAGATAAATAAATAAAAATTATTTAAGGACTGACATAAGCTTCCATTCTCAGATTGCCTCTCCAATGCTGCTGCTGCAATAAATCATTCTGGCTGTTTCTCTCCTCTCGTTTGCTACTGGTGCTGCTCTGACACAGAGCCTCTGTCTCTCCTCTTTCCCCTTGCATACATTGATTTCCCTTAGGCTAAGTTTGAGCAGGAGATATCAGAGATGCAGAGCACAGCCTTCTTATCTTTGTGCTGATTGACATAGACTAAACTGAGAGGAGGGGAGGGCTGTTTTAAACCTCTGATTTTAGAGAAATCTGCTAGCACACTGTATAGAAGAAATGTGACCCTCTATTATTAAAGATTAAGTTGTGTTGTCATGACAGGTATCCTTTAAAAATGGATGATCCATGTGCCCTCCATTCTTTTGTATCTACACCTGTAGGGCCTAGGCTGTCAATATATTCAAGCCATCTTTTATTCCTTTCTCATTTTCTCTATATTATGCTACTGTGTTACAAATAAAACAATCATATGACATCAGTATAGCTCATGTCCTATTAGCTGCCACAGCAAAGTAATTGACCATTTATATTTTCAGTAGTTACAGAGACCACAAAAAATAAAAGACTCAGGTCTGTAAGTGAACTAGTCATGCCATCAGACACCTGCATAACTAAAGCCTTAGATAGGCTTTACATTTATAGGACAATCTAGATGAAAAAACACCAATTTGCAGCATGCTGATTCTTGGGTAGGTGAGGGGTATCTATAAACTACAAAATAAACTATTATATTTGAAATGTTCCCAATACATGCCTTACAAGTATGATTTCCAAACTTAACAAACTACTTTTGATTATTATAATATTATATGTTTAATACATGAGTGATCTCATGGCTCACAGATAGGAGACACTTTAGAGGGACACTATAGTCACCAAAACAACTTTAGAGTAAAGAAGCAGTTTTGGTGTATAGATCATGCTGCTGCATTCTCACTGCTTACTTCTCTGCCATTAGGAGTTAAATCATTTTGTTTATCCAGCCATAGTCACACAATCCTGCATGTGACTAACACAGCCTTCCTAAATACTTCCTGTAAATAGTTATCTAATGTTGACACTTCCTATATTGCAAATTCTGTTTAATTTAGAATTTTATCTCCTGCTATGTTAATAGCTTGCTAGACCCTGTATGTAATTAAAGTACAATTTACAAAGCAGGAGATAAAAACATTTAAAGTAAGTTAAATCTGATTGAAAATAAAACCATTTTGGTTTCTTGCAGGCCGTGTCAGTCAGAGCCAGTGGAGGTGTGGCTTGGGTTGAATGGACAGAAACAAAATTGATTTAATTCCTAAATTGCAGAGAATTGACCAGTGAAACTTCAGTGGCATAATCTATACACACTTCATTATGCTAAAGTTCTTTTGGTGACTATAGTTCCCTTTAACCCCTTAAGGACCAAACTTCTGGAATAAAAGGGAATCGTGACATGTCGCACATGTCATGTGTCCTTAAGGGGTTAAGTCAACTTTCTTATGATTTAGACCTAATGACTAATTAATTAACTAAAGCATATTTGAGCAAAGTGGAGGAGGGAGTCTTTTGAAATAAGCTGAGTAAAGGGTGTCCTCGGGGATGAAGAAAACTAACTAAAGTGTAAATTGTCTAAAGTATTAAGTATAAATTTATTTAAGGTTTTAGGGGATGCCAGCAGATTTAGAAAAAATCTCAAAGTCAGCTATATTTTTTAAAATTAAATTAGCTATTTTAGCCTAACATTTAAAATTCCCTTTTAATTAATTTAGAATTTCAAATAATTTAATATTTAGTGCCTAATCACTGGAGCTTTTTAGATACATTACTGTTGAAATTTAGTATCTTTACATCTTGGTCCACACAACAGAAAACTAAACTGAAAAGAAGATTCTGTTCTAAAGAATTCCAACTTAGTTTTTTTTTTTTTTACAAACAAGGCTTAATTTTACATTTCACATATTAGTTTAACATTATCCTACGCCACCTGTAATAAAAAAAAGTTTAGTTTCTTCTGCAACAGTACATTCAGTAACTAAAGTAGAAAGTATAGATGCATTTATGAGGAAAATTAGGAAGGAAATCTGAGAATGTTTAATTGAACTGAGGAAGTGATTTAAAATGCTCATTATAAAATATTCATATGGCATTTTATACCTTTTTACTGGACTAACTAAAAGGAATGTCATTTGGTCCCACAGTTGGGTGCTCACTAGTCGCTTCTACATTATTTAGCGTTCTACGGGAGCTGCATTAAATCTTTCATATGATAAATAAACAATTCCCCAGCTTCAAATAAATTTTTTTTACAATATTGAACACTGAAAATTCTACTAAATGTGCTTGTTACAGAGATAGCATTTTAGATGAGAATAAATTGTATCTCAATTTTCAACATTAAAGGCGTATAAAAATGATGAAAATATTTTTTTATTGCCAAATGTAAATTTTTTGATATGTGGGTTAAATTAAGCATTAGCAAAACCTTTTATTATTGGTTTGTACAAAAAGGAATCATACACATTGTTTTCCAATTAGCTCTCTAAAAATAACCATTATATTTAGTATCTACAATGAAGGATAAAAATACTTTTTTTTTAAATTAAGATAATGAAAAAAAACGTTACTGTATTTTTCCAATGCTCGTGTTCAGCTAACCATATCTGAATTAAAGCAAGAGTAATGCGCTAGTTATATCATTAACAGCAAAACTTTGAGCGTCGATCATTAAATTCTGTGTGTGAAGGTAAATTGCAGTCACTATGTTATGTGTTTTTTTCTAACTTTTTATAAAGAAAGTCATCATTAGAAAGCACACAAAATAAGTTATATTTCAGTACTTTGTGTAATCAATACTTACAAAAATATATCAATATAAAAAAATTAGATTTTTAAAGAATTAAAACCCACGGTAATAGATTTTAGATGAATATTTCAAAGGACAATGTTTTTTTGGGCTACAACCACTACTTGATGCTGAAAATGTATGGTTGACTTAGAAGTTTGGGAAGCATTGAGAGTCACAATGCCTTACCATATTCACAAATTAATAAGCTATTACCCAGATCAGTAGTAGGCAATCTTCAGATGTTGTAGACTACATGTCCCCTGATGCTTTTCCAGCATTATAACGGTACGAGCATTATGGGAGATGTAGTCCCCATAGATAGGTAGGTAGGGCCTACCACTGCCCTGGAGGCTCTGATGGCTTGATAAATGCTTCTAAACAATTATTTAAATATTTTTAAAACATTTATTGTTCTAAATATTTCAGTGATTTCTCAAAAAAAAAAAAAAGCTTTAATAAATATAAAGAGTAGATATTACAAAAAGAATTGAATTACCTCACCTATATAAACACTGCAAAGTAATTATTTTGCATTGTAATGATAAATTACAATCTACACCAGAAAGCAATAATGATTTACTGGTTTGTAATGAAATTATTAAGTGATATTTCACGATTTTAGAAAACAATAATAATAAAGTTCAGGAAAGAGAATATTTACTTTTGGTTATATCTCATGTAAAACTTTACAACATGCATACAGAAAACCAACAATTTACAGTGATTCAGATATATTTTGTGTGCACAATGAAGTATGTTGAATAATTTATAACATCTATTAGAATGCTAATATTTTGTCCATGTAGTTAATTGTCACTCCCTATCCAATTCATTTTTGAACGCATCAATTAAAAATATGATAAAGATAATTAAAACAAATTATTATAGCAAAATGAATGTAATTACATTAAATGAAGTGTATTTGCTTTTTCTAAATAATACAGAAAATACTACGAATACAGTTATATCTTCACATTAAGCTTGCTTTGCTGCCTGTTATATATAGTAAATCTCTCCCAGCTGGAAATCCGTTTTAGCAGAAGGTATGAGAAATATCATAAAATAGTGTTGCACAGAATTAAGTTTCAGTTTATAGACTTGATTATCTTACTAGTAATAACTGTACTTATATCATCTCTAGAATCTCTTATCATGTAATAAAAGCAAGCATGGTACATGTTTGGCAAATACAAAAATAATATTGTTTGTTTAATAAATTACTTTGGTACATATTTTATTATTAGACTAGCTACATTAATATATATGTGTGTTGATAACATTTTCAAAACATTGGCAGCTGTGTTAATAAAAATCTTTAGTTAAAATTGTTGTGGGTATACTTTTTTAATTATCTGTTTGCAGCTGTTGAAAATTTGGATTTGGTATATTTATAGTCGTGGCCATGGCTGGTGATGCTGACCTCACACAAGAATTTCCAACCTCTAGTTGATGCTGTTTTTTAACGTGGTGTTATAGTTACACTATATAATGATGCCAAACTTGCACTGTATGATAACAGCATGACAGTGATGCACATGTGGTACCATGAGTTCCCACACTTTTTTTACATTTAAAAGCCTATTGGGGTTTCTCTGTTCTTTGTTATTCTTGTTTGATTGATCTTCTGTGTACTGACTGCCTTGTATTTTTATATTGTCTTGCCTGTTATTTAAACATGTCTACCGTCTCTGATTTTGGATGACCTACCCACTTTGTCATTGTGCTGCCATTATTGATCTTCTGTGCATCTAACTCTGATTTTAACTTAGCCTGTATATTAATACTTTATGGTGGTGGCACATGTCACCAGTCCCAAGGGTTCAATTTGCAGGGGAAAAAATATGCTGTCCAGAACACAACCATTCTGCAATTAAGTCACCTCTACAAAGTGGATCCCACCTTGATGAAAGCTGTGCATATCAAGATAAATGTGGATGAATGCTGGTCAAAAGAGATTTCCACAAATTCAAAGAACAAATGTTTCATGAAGACCACAAAAATATTTCTACTTGTAAATAGGAGGCAACCACAGCTTTACCTTTGATTAATACTAACCCAATTCTGTAGGATACTAGAATTAAATCTAATCCAAAGCAAAAGTAATTCCTTTACAGAATATTTTTTCATGCAAAGAAAATATGCCTTAAAATTGCTATTGAAATATATGCTTAAATTCACATATCATAACATGAGGTGGCCATGTATAATGGTAACATGTAATTATTTGCTCTTTTTATCCCTTATTTAGTTGATATGTATATTGATCATTAATTAATTATATATTTTTTAATTAATCGTGCCGTAAGATGTTTCAGTATGTCATATTTCGTCAACCAGTTATTTTACAGTATGATCAAACACCATCAGAAATATAAAAATAAAATTAACCAATGAAAAGAATTCAATGTTTAAAGACATTTAGAATTATTTTATAAGCAAGAATAGCTGAAATATTTAATCAACAATCATCAATGTATTAACTTTAAAATTTAAAGATCAAAATTCAAAAACAGGTCATATTTCAGAACTAATTTCACAGACGTTACAAATCACAGAAAAATGCCAATCAAATCTATATGTAGTAGATTAATGCAGATATTTGCTATACCACAGCAAAAACCAAGCAAAAGTGTCAAACTAGAACAGGTGAATGATGTGTCATGAGTTGCCAATGACAATCTAGTTAAATAGCACTATCCAAATTAATACAAAATCTCCATCTCAGATACATGTGGATTTTTTTTTATCTAAAAAGTCTATTTTGGACTAAATTTTGCCAAGTTTTGCTTAACTTATCATAATGCACATTTCGACAAATAAATCCCTAAGATATGCTTCATCAGTTGTCCAAAAGATTGTCGTTGGCAAGCATAAGCATGTTCAATGTCACTTAGACAACTCAGACAACTGACATTATTTAATAATCTAAACTTTAAAAACTTAAACTTTCTAAAATTTGTGCAAACATTTAAAGCTATCAAAACTGTCCATTTTAGCCTATTGACCTCTAGAACAAGCACTTCTGCAAAGTTTGCAAATACATGCATTTATACACACATGAGGTGCAACAAACTTAATTAGAATAGCAAACTACATCTAGATTCTGTATGGCGCAACATAAAGAACAGGTGCATCGCATTAATCAATACAAAATTCTTATTTAAACAACCTAAAGTTTATTTTGTTAAGTTTTTACTGTGAAAATATGACAAAAAAATATTATTTTGTTTTCTATACAATATTGTGGATGATTTTGGTTGATGTTAACAGACTTTACTGTTTTGTTTAATAAATTGTCATATATTGTATTATAAATGTTTAATGTAGAATAATATCTGGGCCATCATATAAAATAATGCTGTTACGCAACCAGTCCAAAATAAAGCTGTTCAAGCATATTTCCGAGTATATTCTGTAGAATATTTTGTATTACTTAACTATTGCCAAATGTTTAGCCTTGAAACTATGTTTTCAAAATAATATAATGAATAATAATAACAATACTTAATCAAATATTTCTAATTAAAATGTATGGAATGTGTATTTTTAAAAATGAAACTTATTAGTCGCAAATATACTATAGCGATTGCATAAAAATACAGAGAGCAAAAAAGACCTTCTGCATTGACAACATACATAATATCCATTACATGAACTTTAGAAACTGGGGCACTCACCAGACTCACTTGTTTGTTCTTCATTTCTGCCACCTTTCAGTTGAACAGTTAACTTGCTCCCAGCAGATTGCCTTCCTTCTTTTGCAATCCTCTAAAGGTGCTGTTATGATGTTCCACCAGCTATGAAGTGTAATGTGGTGGGTTCAGAGGAAATAAAAGAGCAAGTTGCTTCTTCCACATATAGCAGAGATTTGCTTTGGCTGATCTTTTCTTCACAGACCTTGCTCCCTGTTGAGCTGTGATTGTGCAAATGAAGACAAACCACAGTTGAAAGAATGATAGGCTTCCTGAGGTTACAGTGTCAGCTTTGGGGGTAATCAATCCTTAGAAATATAACATTATGCTATTATGCCTAAGGTCAAATTATCAATAATAGTTGTTATATATATATATATTTTTAAACCTACCTAGAAATTAGCATTTCTAGCAGTTAAAAATACATGAATACATGCTCTCTAGCTTATTATAATAATGTTATGATGAACATAATTGGATTTATGTAGTAACCAGCTTTTTGTATTGTCATTGTATTTTTCTGTTTTGATTAAGTTCTGTTTGTTTGTTTTTTGAGAATTAGAACATTTTAATGAATATTAGACTTCCGCATGGTGAAAAGTTTATGGATTTGGTTCGTGCCAGCAGAATTCATACAGCGATAACGGCAGTTAAAATGCTGCCTGTGACTGCTTGTTACTGTCTTGAAAAGCAAAATCTGCTACAATGCTGCCTGGCCTAATGGCTATGCAATAACAGCAATTTTTGCAATGCCAATTCTGAGTTGACCAAATGAGACTATTAAAAAAAGACCTGTCACACTAAGAGTAGGCAGTTTCACTAGTACAATAAACTATAGTCGCACTCTCTTCTTCAAATTCCTCTGGCTCATCATAATCATAGTCAAGTAGCTACTGGGCCAGCGTTAAAAGTGCTTTTTGTCCCTCCGGGAGGCATAACCACCTAGCAAAGCTTGAAGGAATCGATGACCTGCAAACTTTCTTTGTCCTAGGGATAAGCATAACCACATAGCAAAGCTAGTGGGTATGTGGCAGCCTCCCTGATAATTATTTTGCCACGCTAAAAAAACGTTTGTGCTGTGCTCCTGCACAGCAACAGTGTTTTAGCCAATCAGGTGATCAGGACAGCCGGCAGCCCTGATAACCTCAGATTTTAAAATGGCAACGTTGATGGAGGACTCCATTTCTGTGTCTCTTTCCTAGAGACAGTCCCATCAACGTTAGAAGGCTCCATAAGAGAGCCTTCCTTGCCAGGGACATATCTTCTTCATCTTCTGAGGAGGATATAGTACCAGTTAGTAAAAGAAAAACGAAGGGTTGCCTTTTCTCTTCAAGTTCTGAGGATGAACTTGATTTTGGTCCCTCTTCCCCTCATTCTCGTTTGAGTAGTCGACGTTTTAAAGCGACGGTACTTCCAAAAGTGAAACATGTGTTTCCCTCGTTTGAAGTTTCAAAGTGACAAGACTCGTTTGAGTGCTGTCAGTCCCTCACCATCCACCTTAAGAGTGTTTGCTCATTCATCCTCCCTAAGCTGGTCCTGCTACAGACAGGGATCACTGGAGATTGATTGGGAGTCTAAGGAGGTGGCTCGCTCTGCAGCTTCCACTGAACGAGGGAAGTTGAGCAACATTCAGATGACCAGAGTGAGGCTTTTAGCTATCTTTAAAAATATTCCATTCAAGATAGGCCATCGAACAAGAGTCAGAAGTCAGAGATTTCACCAAACTAGCTTTCAGATCACCGCTAGTTAATGAAGATGATCTCCTTAGAAATCATATTGGTATCGTTGACATTCAGGCACTAATGGCCCCTTAAAAAGATCCAGCACTGTTATCCATTACAGGAAGCAGTGTTTCTGCGGATCCCGTGGATCAGACATTTTGCAATGTACAATTAAAATTGCGGATGCTGTTGGTCCCCTTCTGCTTATGTTAGATAAGGCAGAGAAGGAGGGATCCTCTCATAACCCTTACCTATCAGCTTTACTGGCTTTTAAGAGGGCACTTCTAAAAGCTTTCAGCAGAGCGGTGCTTATTATCAGTCAATCCCTCAACTATATTTCCAACATTCGCAGAACCCGATGGCTGCATGCAGCAGGGATGTCTGATTTGGCACCTAAATCACACAAATTCCCTAATTTCAAAAACTCCTTTCTATTTGGCCCCTCTTTGATACAAGAGGTGAAAGGACAATATAAGGCTAGGAGATCTTTGAGGGTCGTCACTGCAGGGCTACAGGTTCGTCACAGGAAGTTATGCAGCAAGCCCACTTTTGTTACCAGGGGGGAAAGTCAAGACCACCAGGCTGTAGCAGAGGAGCCCATGCCAGACGTGGCTCATCAAGAAACCAAAGACCCATGCAGTCAAGTAAGTGGTTTACCTCACATCCCTCAAAATGGTCAGACATAACCTCGGACAAATGGGTGCTTCAGATTTTCTAAAGGGGTTTACAACTCCCTCTCATTCAGTTTCCTTTCAAGAGTCAAGCTCTGTCAGAGAGGTAAATCCAGTTCTAGATTCCTCTCTTTCCCAGGCATTAGCTCAGGGAAAAATAGAATTCGCAGATTTGTCAATTTCAGGTTCCCTATTCCAAAATCATATGTCACACATCTCGAGGCTTTGAATGCTTTCCTAAAGAGGAAAAGATTCAGGATGGAATAAAATTAGACCTCAAAGATGCTTTCCATTTAGTTCCTATCGCTATGAAACACAGGCGCTTTCTCAGATTTCGCTGGAAGGAACAGATATATCACTGGACTGTAATAGTGTTTGGCATATCCAACGCACCTTACACATTTTCCAGGATAATGAAAGCTATTATATCCCACGTCAGGAAAGAGGATTTATATGCCTTTATTACTTAGACGGCATCCTGTTGTTGAATCCAGAGGTAGATGTTCTCGTTCAGCAGAGAGATTACCTAACTTCCTTATTGCAGGATCTGAGGTTCATTGTAAATCTGCAAAAATCCATCCTAGTCCCTACTCAGAATATCCTGTTTTGGGGTTTCATGCTCAACACTATGGGTATGACCTTGGGTGTTCCCCAAGACAAATGGGAAAAAATCCTAGCTCAGTTAACTTCAGCTCTTTTAAAATACATGGTTCCTAAGAGAAATAGCAAAGACTATTGGGAGGCTGAAAGTTTTAACACCGGGTTACGATGCTTCTCCCTTGCTGTGCAGACAAAGTCAGCTGTTTCTAGGAAACCAACTGAGACAAAGTTGGGGTTAAGGGTGGTCCTTCCCACGAGTGTCAGAAAAGAGCTAAACAAGACTTGGAAGGGGCAAGTCCACTTCCTCGCCCCCTTCTGGAATGGCCTTTCGAGTTAACCTTGAGCACAGATGCTTCTACCAAGGGATGGGGGCTTTCTCTGCCCAAGGTGCGATAAGAGGAGTTTGGTCAGTTCAAGAAATGCTTTTTCACATACATTTACTCTAGTTGAGAGCAATCAGATTAGCCCTCCAAGGCCTCGTTCCATTAAACCCCTAGGTGTGTCGGTAATGGTTCAATCGGACAACAGAACAGCGGTAGCTTATGTCAACCACAGAGGGGGGACAAGGTCAAAGGTCTTTGCCTAGAGGCTTTGGACCTGTGGTCCTGGGCTCTGGTTCACAAAGTTCGAATTTTGGCAGTTCACGTACCAGGAGAGGCAAACAAACTGGCGGATTCCCTGTCCCACCAGCGTTTGTCTCTGGCTACAGTCCAGTTAAAAAGTGCCTTATTTCAGCTGATAGAGATCAGATAGGGCAAGAGACAGATCTTTTTGCATCTTAGACCTCGGCTCAGACTCCCAAATTTGTAAACAGTACTTGTGTAAAAGGAGCTTGGAGGATGGATTCGATGTCCTTCCAATGGACAGATATTCCGGGCCTTTATGCTTTTCCCCCTCCATCTATTCTGATGAAGGTGTTAAAGAAACTTTGCAGGGACAGGGTTCCCAATCTGGTTTTAGTGTACCCCATTTGGACCTCCAGACCATGGTACCCCCATGATCCAACCTCTAATCCGGGGACCAAAGGTACCATTAGGAAGGACAGCAGATTGCTTCCTAGGGACCAGGGATCTCTTAACCAAGCTCCCCCAACTTATGTGGATAGCAGCACTGGTAAGCTTTTAACGCTTCCTCTTCTGTCTGACCAGGCTTTAGACATAGTTAATTCTTCCTTACAGTGCAGGACCAGGGTAAGATAGCAAAGCGTCCATCCCTCCCTCTTCAGGTTTATTTGTATTGCCTGGTGGTGGCAGGGTTTTTCTCTGGTTTGGGAATCTTCTAATTAAAGTAATGATTTGTGTTTGTTTTCATTTTCGCTAATATATATTTATATTTATTCTGTTTATCTTTACAGATTACAACTGGCTACCCAGACAGGATCACTAAGCCAAGGAGCCTCCTAAATAGTTCTGGAGGTTAAGAAACTTCTTCCAGAGATTCTTTGATTATGAGTTATACAATACTAATATTTCTCACAGAGACGGTCTTTTTTTCACCTTGATGATTAACCCCTTCAGGACGGGTGACGGACGAGGTCCGTCACGCAGGGGAGACCCTTAACGACGGGTGACGGACCTCGTCCGTCACGCGGTAAAATTAACCCCGGATCGCCGCTATCGCGGCGATCGCGGGGTTAATGGTGCTCCCGGTATGCCTCTGCATTGGAGGCATACCGGGAGCACCCGGTCAAGCTGCCCAGCACATGTGCTCGCTCTGACCACAAGTCGGAGCGAGCACATGTGCTCTGTATACTCACCTACCGGCTCCCTGCACTTCCGGGTTCTGTGTGAAGTGCAGGGAGCCGGATCAGTGCTGATCCTGCCCCCTGCTGTAAAAAAAAATAAAGTTTATTTAAAGTGTCCCCCCCCTTACCCATTTTAATAAAAAATTAACCCCTTCCCTGCCAATTGATCACTGACTACAGTGATCAATTGGCAGGGATTACATTTTACTATGATCTGATTTTTTTTTTTAACCCCTGAGGGTTAATTCTTTTTTTTTTAACCCTCAGGGGTTAAATTAATTAAATTAATTAATTAAATTATTTTTAATTATATATTTAGATAGCTGGGGTGGGTGGAAGTTAGTGGGGAATTGGGGGATTTGGCGTTAGGCTAACTAGGGGTTAACGTTAAAAAAAAGTTTTAAAAGAAACTTTAAAAAGTTAAAAATTAAGCTTAAAAAAATGTTTTAATAACATTTAAGTAAAAAAAACAAAAAAAACACACTTTACCTAGTCCAAATAAAAATTAACCCCTTCCCTGCCAGTCGATCACTGCCTACAGCGATCAAATAGAGATCACAGTATTATACTGTGATCTAATTTTTTTTAACCCCTGAGGATTAACTTTTATTTATTTTTTTAACCCTCAGGGGTTCAATTTATTTAATTAATTAATTTAAATATTTTATAACTATATATTTTGCTAGCTGGGGTGGGTGGGAGTTATGGGAAAATGGGGAATTTACTGTTAGTGCTGCATACTGCTAGTTAGGGGTTAACGGTAAAAAAAAAAGCTTAGAAAAATGTTAAATCTGTAAAAAAGTTTTAAGAAAGTTTAGGAAAGTTTAAAAATAATTTATAAGCAAAACAAAAGTTTAAAAACTAGTTTTTAAAAGTAAAAAAGTTATAAAAAGTAAAAAAATACATTTTAAAAACGCTCATTACCACTACACCTGGAACAAACTAGAGAAAAAATTATCCCACGCCAAGGTTCAAAATATGCCTTTTGAATTACCCCAGGGTGTATTCTTTAATAAATAGTATGTGTTTGTGGGGAAGTTTCAATAACCAGCCATCTAAACTACTCCAAATTGGAACATGGACACAGCGTAAAACTTCAAAGTTAGAAAAAAACTGAATGGCTGCGTCTCAAATGCGCCCCTTCAACATCCACATATACCTGGCAAAGGTACATACGGGGGTATTGCTGTACTCAGCCGACATAGCTGAGCAACATATGAAGTATTATACAGTCATAGTACACATAAGGTTTGCAAAATATGCTGCGCAAACTCACTTTGTATGTCAAAAAGGCAGAAAAAATGCTTATTACCACTACACTTGGTACAAGCTAGCGGAAAAATGATCCCACGCTAAGGTTCAAAATATGCCTTTTGAAATACCCTGGGATGTCTTCTTTAAGAAATGGTATGGCTTTATGGGGAATTTGGATTATATAGCCTGGTAAAATACTCTAAAATGGGACATAGGCACAGCATAAAAATTCAAAGTTTGAAAAAAACTGGAATGGCTGTGTCCCAAATGTGCCCCTCCGATGTCCACACATACCTGGCAAAGGTACATACGGGGGTATTGCTGTACTCAGCCGACATAGCTGAGCAACATATGAAGTATTATACAGTCATAGTACACATAAGGTTTGCAAAATATGCTGCGCAAACTCACTTTGTATGTCAAAAAGGCAGAAAAAATGCTTATTACCACTACACTTGGTACAAGCTAGCGGAAAAATGATCCCACGCTAAGGTTCAAAATATGCCTTTTGAAATACCCTGGGATGTCTTCTTTAAGAAATGGTATGGCTTTATGGGGAATTTGGATTATATAGCCTGGTAAAATACTCTAAAATGGGACATAGGCACAGCATAAAAATTCAAAGTTTGAAAAAAAACTGGAATGGCTGTGTCCCAAATGTGCCCCTCCGATGTCCACACATACCTGGCAAAGGTACATACGGGGGTATTGCTGTACTCAGCCGACATAGCTGAGCAACATATGAAGTATTATACAGTCGTAGCACACATAAGGTTTGCAAAATATACTGTGCAAACTCACTTTGTATGTCAAAAAGGCAGAAAAAACGCTTATTACCACTACATCTGGTACAAGCTAGCGGAAAAATGATCCCACACTAAGGTTCAAACTATACCTTTTGAAACACCCTGGGGTGTCTACTTTAAGAAATGGTAGGCCTTTGTGGGGTAGTTTGAATTTAAAACCTGCGAAGATGCTTGGAAATTGCACATAGGCCCAGCGTCAAAATTCAAAGTTTGGTAAAAACGGATATGGCTTGGTCTCCTATATGGCACTGTAGCTTCACAAAATAGTGACAAAGACATTCATTGGGGGTGTATTTTTACTCAAAAGACTTAGCTGAGCATAATTTGGGAGGTTTGAACTTAGTGGCACATATGAAATATACAAAACGCCCAGCAAAAATGCAATCCGTATGTAAAAAATGCACAAAATTATTTTTTACCACATACTTTGGCATATATTGGTGAAAAAATGGGGGTATGTTAAGGCACAATATGCACCTTATGAGATACCCTGGAGTGTCTACTTTTACAAATGGTAGGCCTTTGTGGGTTTTTTTTGAACAGTCAAACTGTTATAATACCCCAAATGGAAGCTAAGGCTCATTAAATCCATCTCTCAAAATTCTACTGTGAATACTGTAAAGGACAGGTCTCCTATATGGGACTGTAGCTTCACGAAATAGTGACAAAGACATTCATATGGGGTGTCATTTTACTCAGAAGACTTAGCTGAGCATAATTTGGGGGTTTGAACTTAGTGGCACATATGAAATATACAAAACGCCCAGCAAAAATGCAATCCGTATGTAAAAAATGCACAAAATTATTTTTTACCACATACTTTGGCATATATTGGTGAAAAAATGGGGGCATGTTAAGGCACAATATGCACCTTATAAGATACCCTGGAGTGTCTACTTTTACAAATGGTAGGCCTTTGTGGGGGTTTTTTGAACAGTCAAACTGTTATAATACCCCAAATGGAAGCTAAGGCTCATTAAATCCATCTCTCAAAATTCTACTGTGAATACTGTAAAGGACAGGTCTCCTATATGGGACTGTAGCTTCACGAAATAGTGACAAAGACATTCATATGGGGTGTCATTTTACTCAGAAGACTTAGCTGAGCATAATTTGGGGGGTTTGAACTTAGTGGCACATATGAAATATACAAAACGCCCAGCAAAAATGCAATACGTATGTAAAAAATGCACAAAATTATTTTTTACCACATACTTTGGCATATATTGGTGAAAAGATGGGGGCATGTTAAGGCACAATATGCACCTTATAAGATACCCTGGTGTGTCTACTTTTACAAATGGTAGGCCTTTGTGGGGATTTTTTGAACAGTCAAACTGTTATAATACCCCAAATGGAAGCTAAGGCTCATTAAATTCATCTCTCAAAATTCTACTGTGAATACTGAAAAGGACAGGTATCCTGTATGGCACTGTAACTTCACGAAATAGTGCAAAAGACATACAATGGGGGTGTCATTTTACTCAGCAGATGTAACTGAACACAAAATAAAACTTTATACAGGAATAGCACACACCAACTTTACAAAATATACACGAGAATTTCTCTGTTATAAGTTTGTGTGCCAAAAACCAAAAAGAACACAATTTTACTCCAATATTTAGCAGAGGTTGGCGGTGAAATGGCTACGTAGAAAGTGTCAAAACAACCTTAGGTAAATAGCCCGTGATGTCTACTTTATATAAATATATACTTTGTGTGGCAATTTTGTTTTCTTTTATGGCTATTAAGCTTACAAGACAAACATACCAAATTCTAAAATCGCTCCACATTAAAAGTTTATTTTACTCCTTGTGCTTTGTGACCTGTAACTACCAAAAAAAACTTAAAATCCCAGACACATTATATATTCTGTAAATCAGAACAAATAAATAAATTTATTTTTAATTACTTTCCTTAACCTGCACTAATTATGCACACATTATTATTGCAAAAACTGTAAAAAAAACAATATTTTTCATTTTTTTTGCATTTTTCTGTATTTTTTTTATAATAAGTAAGCATTTATATATATATATGTTATATCAAATTAAAGCCCTTTCTGTCCTTTAAAAAACAGTATATAATATGTGTCGGTGCAATAAATGAGAGAGATGCAAATTGCAGTTGAACGCAAACAGCAAGAAAATGCAAAAATTGCTTGTGTCATTAAGCGTAAGTCAAGCTTCTGAAGCTGTGTCCTTAAGGGGTTAAAGATTGTTTTGTTACATTGTCATATGTTACTATTAACTGTCAGTACTTGAGAAATGTTTCTTATTTATTGTTACTTTATTATATTGCCTTTCCACTCTGTTGACACAACCCTTTCATAGGAGTAAGTTCATGTTTGGTTGAGTAAATAAATCATTGTTACCCCCCTTACATTGTCAGTGGTGCTCTTTTCCTTTATTATGTTTAGTACTGTGTACATTGATCTCTATCCTACATTAGGGGGTTCTTTGTCATCTGCAGTACCCCGATTTTAAAATCTGAGGTGATCAGGGCTGCCGCGAGTTACATGGCTGTCCTGATCACCTGATTGGCTAAAACGCTGTTGTTGTGCAGGAGCACAGCACAAGCATTTTTTTTAGTGTGGCAAAATATTTCTCCGGGAGGCTGCCACATACCCAATAGCTTTGCTAGGTGGTTATGCTTATCCCTAGGACAAAGAAAGTTTGCAGGTCATCGATTCCTGCAAACTCTATTGTCTGCAGTGTGGGGGAAACAAAATTACCTTCACTGAATTCATCAACATCACCACCAACACCAGACATTAGAAGTCTTCACTAAACAATGGGCAATGCACTACTGCACAAAGTGGATTGGGGAACAGGATCCCTTCCCCTATCCTCCTTCAATTTCTGTTTGTGACTTTGATGATTCTTTTTTTTCTTTGATGATTCTTTTTACAATAAATTAGGTAAGGTTTATAAATGATTGTGTATTGTGTAAAATAGCATCTGTATTTAGCAAAAATAGGTGTTTGTGTTGCAGAATGAATTAGTGCTTGGTGGATTTATTGCTCTAATGCAATTATGCTTGACCTTAAGAAACACTGTACAGTGCTCACACACTTGCTCAGCACACACTTGAACACATAAAAAAAAAAAATATATATATATATTTTTTTTTTTTCTCCAAGCAGTTAACAAAACAAATAACTAGTCTCACAATAGGATCAATTAAACAGGCTAGGCAAAATATTTTTTTTCTTTACACCACGCTTCCCAAAAGAAGCCTTTTCCTTCCTCCAAACAGTTAACAAAAAATACTTTGTGTTAACTGTTTGGTGCCAAGTGCCTATCTCCTATTGCCAACTCCAATTTTTCTCTAGTCCTTCTGGCAGTACTAACTGCTAAATGCAGCATAAAGTTGAAGCTAGCCCCACACTAGAATCAGTTATCAAGGTTAGGCAAAGGGATTTTCTTTTCCAGACTACACAGTCCTCCAAAATAATTATTATTTTAACAACTGTATAATGGTAAAATTGTTTCACAATAGGATGAATGACAAATTGCCTGCCAAGTGCCAATATCTTATTTCCCATTTATAGTTTCCCCAGTGCTCCTGGAAGAACTAGCTTATAGCATAAAGTAAAATTAGGATCAATGACCCAGGCTATCAACCACTCTTTACATGTGCATAACAAGGGTAAACACACAGCATCACTACTGGTCTGTTCCCTCAATAGCTGATGAACTGTCTAGAATTTGGAAGTATAGTTGTTTTATTAATCCTCTTTTTGCCTCTGTTGGACACTTCAATTAATCTGTGAATAAAATCAACAAGTAGTGGCCCACTAACCGTCAATCATCTTTTTTGTTTTATTCCTCTTGATTGGACAGAAGGTCGAGCCCACATGATTTTCCGGTCCTGTTATCCAGCATGGGAAACTAAGCAGTTTTTTTTGCCCCACCCAAAAAATAGCCTCATCTCCTTTCCATTTCCCATTTGTTGGTGCCCCGAATTATGAATGAAATCAAACACATTCAGTCTTGCGTGAGTCAGTTTCCCAGAGATTCTGGCACATGGTAGTTTAGAAATCAGGATTACTTCAATCAGCTGATCAGCCCAAAATTGTCCAAATTGCAATTCGGTCTAAATCAAATCTCCTATCAGATGCATATGTCCATCATAAATATAAAACCAAAGGTTAAATGAGCAATGCAAGCACCAACATCACTACAGACCACTGTTACTGTTATGGTGCCAGGAGTCTATCCTAGTGCTAAGAGACATTTTTTTTGTTTTGACACCCGCAATCCCACCTTTTTTCACAGTTATCACTTAAAGGGATTTTCCAGTGCCAGGAAAACATATTAGTTTTCCTGGCACTGCGGGACCCTGTAGTGCCCCTCTCCCTCCCACCCCCCATCCCAAGTTGCTGAAGGGGTTAAAACTCATTCAGTGACTTACCGCAGTCCAGCGCCGATGTCCCTCAGCGCTGGTCAGGCTCCGCTTATGTGCTGGGCAGGCTCTGCCTACTCTCTGCCTACTCTCCTCCACTGCCGACATCAGCGGCCGGGTAGACCTAATGCGCATGCGCTGCAATTCAATGCTTTCCTATGGGGATTTCGACGACGCTGGAGGTCCTCACATAGCGTGAGGACATCCAGCGTTGCTTAAAACACTTTTCGTGTTCTAAGAACACAGAGGTCCCTCTAGTGGCTGTCTGATAGACAGCCACTAGAGAAGGACTTAACCCTGCAAGGTGAATATTGCAGTTTATAAAAACTGCAATAATTACACTTGCAGGGTTAAGGGTAGTGGGAGTTGGCACACTGCCAATGGGCAGAAGTGGTCTGGATGCATGGAGTATCCCTTTAAGGAGAAGTTCCCCTTCCACAGCAGATATGATTTTTTTTGGTATTTGGACAATCATCATTGACTGAGATGTCAGCTGGCAATCATCAGCCAATTAATTCCATCCAAAGAAGGATGTAATTGATATTGTTAATGAGTGAATAAGAAATTCCTCTTTAAAGATACCTATGAAGAAGACTGGACTGCAGGTGCCCAATGAACCCAGATAAGTTCCAAAGCATTCTTTAAAAGTGGTTTGACTTTAATGGTAGACTATTGCCCGGGATCATAACCACACTGATGAATTAAACAAATTATAATAAATAAATAAATAAATAAATGCTCCACATATTATCCTTCCCAAATATCACCATGTCAGATGGCTGTTGTACTATCAGACAGATCAGACAAAAAAAAATTCAGTATCTAGCATTGGTAGTTTAATCCATTAGTGCATATATGTTTGACTTCCAAAGCATAATTGCTGCATTCTTTTCATCATATCAGAGAGATACCCAGCGAGGCGTATGACTGCTTTTGTGGATGCCCAGGAATGCAAAGTAAAGTATTTTTTATTTTGCAGCATGTATTATAGGAAATGGACAACATACCACGTCAGGGAATTTATTCATGCTTTAATCAGGCGGTCAGTGCTAATGAAAAGAACAATGTGTTTGCCTGGAGCATGCCATAGTTTAAGAGAGAGGAAGTGAATTTTGAAATGTCTGTATTTTACAAAATAATATGCACATGGAAATTATGTGAACGCATATTATGCAAAATAGTGCTTATGTTTATTTTATTATTGTTTTTTATTAACATATTGAAAATATTGAAGATGTGCTGTGAGCTATAAATATAAAACATAGGCTATGTTAGGCTATGGAAGTTCTTCCATTAATGGAAATTGTCTGCTGTAATGATAATTGCTAGACTTGAAGTTTTGTTTTGGTCCAAACTGCAATTCATGCATATTTGGGCCAACCGGGTGATTGGTTGAGTTCTTGAAGTCTGAATCAAAATGTAGCCGATTTGCGTAAAAAACAAAATGCGCAATAGACATGACTGCTGACCCATACCAGTCCCCCCACCGTTGCCCCCCAATAACACACGTGACACATTCTTGTAGTGCATAAGGGCAGCGGCCACAGCATTTATTTAAAATAACCAATTTTTAACAATGTCCAACTCTGTCAGCTGATGGGCAGTTGCCCAACAGACAGTTCCCCCAAACTTTTGTTCCACGAGTCTCAACAGCCGACTACTTGCCATCAGCTTTGTGCAGGCTGCTGTCTCCCCAAAGTGCCTTTTTCAACTGCGCTGTCCAGGAAAACCCGCCAAGCTGTGACAACACAAGAACAAAAAACAAGACACTAAGAACATAACACCAGAAACAGGGTGGGAGGGTGGGAAAACAGTCAGTAGCCCTCAACTGATCCTTCCAACTGATAAGTCTCCTCCCTCTCCCTCTCCACAAAACCCTTCACTTTACAGCATTTGTTTCACTATTAGGCCAGCCCACAATCCTGGGCAGTAGTCATACTCCCCCTTCCCTAGTTGTCCAGGGGGAAACTAACATGTTTGTTTTGATTTGTGATTCTGAATTTCACCCACGTCACCAAAAAAAGAGGTGATTAATAGGAAAAAGACGACTGATGGCTAGGAGACCGTCTGTAAATGTTGCTTTATACACAGACCAAGTGAGAAGTGACCAGTAGATGGAAAAAAGTTTAAAAACATAGTATTGATGTATTTAATAAATATATAAATATAGATTTGTTTTATAGCTTCTCCTTTTCACCCCTCTAATGGTTACTTTTTCTTAGGAAAATGCTTCTATCAGGGTACTGCAAAATATTGTTGTGTCTTTATCCCCCTTTTTTTGCGTCTTATTCCTTTTTTTTTTTTAATGATGTATTGCACCTCATTTAGTGTATCTTACCTCCTATACTGTCTCCTTTGCATCTCTTGTGTCTGTTACAGCCTTAATACTAGGAAAGCATCATGCATATTTTAGCTCCACATTAGAAATATTAATTTGACCACCTCTGATATACTTTGCTGTGAAAAATTAAATCAGACCAGTTGTTAGACAATTTACAAATCTAGTATAGCCATTTTGTATGCTAGGAAGCCATATTAAAAGTTAGCCAATTCAAATACATAAACAGACAATATGCTCACAAGTTCAAATATTAAATATGTCTAGTCACATCTAGCCAAGCGATAACCAATGAATTGTTAGCATCATTTTGATTATGTGCCACTTCTATTGAATCTATTGAAACCGACCCTTTATAAACCCTGTGGTTTTATTAAAGAATTGATGAATTGTCAGATTACACCAGAAACTCTGTCTCTCTGTCTAATTCTTCCTAAATGGTTGTAACAACAAGAGTTTGTCCACAAATTGTTTGATTCCTCAATAGAAGGTTGGCCAATCGTTGAAGATACACCGGTCAGATTAAAATCTTTAACAAAAAAAAAATAAAAAGCAAAGAGCAACAGATACAGGTAGCAGAGAATGTGCAGCAAGGATAGCCTTATGATTGCATGAAATGTACTAAATGCTATCTAAGACAGGGGTATAACTAAGAAGCAGAGGACCCCATTACAGCAATCAAAATTGTCCACCCATACCACCCCTTCTTGATACCTCATAATTAATTTAGCTGAGTGGGATATATGGGGTTTGACTGCGTGTAAGTGTGGAGGGATTGGCCAAGCAGGGCATTTCTCTGTGCTGACGCTAACATGCTTGCTTCAATGACAGCACATTGACGTTAGTGTTTGCCATACTCCCCAAGCAACCATGAGAAATGCATCCTTGGGTGTTAAACCCAGGGATCAAGAGAACAGCCTGTAACTCAATCTATGTCATAGCCCCCATGTGCCAGACACACACACTCGCTGACGACACCTGCTCTTACTGATACACATTAACACACAGTCACTGGCAGAAACACACTTTTACTAAGACTGACACACACTGACAGACTCAAACACTCACTAACAGACACACACTCTCACTGATACTGACACACACTAAGTGATAGGCACATACTCTCACTGATACTAACACACTGACAGACACACACACTCACTGACAGACATGTACTTACACACTAACATTGATGCTAACACACATGAATTGTCAGATTGCACCAGAAACTCTGTCTCTCTGTCTAATTCTTCCCAAATGGTTGAAACAACAAGAGTTTGTCCACAAATTGTTTGATTCCTCAATAGAAGGTTGGCCAATCGTTGAAGATACACCGGTCAGATTAAAATCTTTAACAAAAAAAAGAAAAAGAAAAAGCAAAGAGCAACAGATACAGGTAGCAGAGAATGTGCAGCAAGGATAGCCTTATGATTGCATGAAATGTACTAAATGCTATCTAAGACAGGGGTATAACTAAGAAGCAAAGGACCCCATTACAGCAATCAAAATTGTCCGCCCATACCACCCCTTCTTGCTACCTCATAATTAATTTAGCTAAGTGGGATGTGTGTGGTAACTGAGTGCGATTTTGTGGTGGCTGGGTAAGTGTGACCTTGTGTGGAGCTTGGTTGAGTGCCATTGTGCTGCTTGACTGGGTATGTTTTTGTGTATGTAAGTGGCTGGCTGATTTTGAGGAGTTGTGTGCGTGTGAATGTATATGGGGTTTGACTGCGTGTAAGTGTGGAGGGATTGGCCAAGCAGGGCATTTCTCTGTGCTGACGCTAACATGCTTGCTTCAATGACAGCACATTGACGTTAGTGTTTGCCATACTCCCCAAGCAACCATGAGAAATGCATCCTTGGGTGTTAAACCCAGGGATCAAGAGAACAGCCTGTAACTCAATCTATGTCATAGCCCCCATGTGCCAAACACACACACTTGCTGACGACACCTGCTCTTACTGATACACATTGACACACAGTCACTGGCAGAAACACACTTTTAGTAAGACTGACACACACTGACAGACTCAAACACTCACTAACAGACACACACTCTCACTGATACTGACACACACTAAGTGATAGGCACATACTCTCACTGAAACTAACACACTGACAGACGCACACACACACTCACTGATACTGACACACACTAACAAATAGACGCATGCATGCTTTCACACATACACATTCTCTACCTTTAGTAGATCCTCTCCTTGGGATCCAGTGTGGATCCTATGCCAGGAGCTGAGTGACATCATATCCTAGCTACCAGCATCACTGAAGGACATGCAAGGGAGCAGTCCTGGAAGAGCATGAAGATCAGTGCTCCTTGGCAGTCCAACTTTATTTTCTGTCCAGACACAGAATATTTTAGCAGAGTAGTGACCTGCTGTCTGGATAAGCAGGTGTCTATCCTGCTTTCAAAATTGCGCCCCCTGTGACAGACTTAATACAGAGTACCCGGTAACACTCACGACATTAGCAACCTCTGTTGTTCCGACACTGATCTAAGATATTCTTATAATTTAGGCTTCTTTGTTCCATCTGCTTGAATTATTCATATTTCTGGAGAATTCTTCTCTTTCTGTGCAGGAGAACTAACTCAACAATCTGCAATTAATCCCAAAGTAAATTCTTTGTTTAACCTTAATTAGAAAATGTAATTGGATAATTTCATGAGAACTGATAACACCAAAATCTCTGATATATTTCACCTGCTAAATGAATTATTTGAATATTCAGGCTACATTTGTAATTGCTTTGAGCAAGAGGAGCTATTTTTATCTGACATTAAAAAACCTGACACATTATAACAAGATAATGAGACGTGCAATAATGAGTATACCTGCATTTAATTACTTTAATAAAGCTGTATTGACTACAGCAGATTTCAAATCAGGTATATCGCCTTTCAGTAATCAGTACACTTGTCATAATTATATTTTTTTGTCGAGGGGATGTTAATTTAGGCATAAATAATACTTTCGCCACACAAAATGCATTCACTGTGCACTTGGATGTTATACATAAAACAAGTATTTAGAGTATTGAAGGGACATACATCACTTTAAAACAACTGTATCATTCAAAAGCTTTAGTTTTGAATGAGACAGTTGCCTCACTGCACAGGCTAAAAAAAAACAAAAAACAGTTAATATGATTTAGGCATATTTACCTGCTTTTTCTTTCTTATGGTTCCCACACCCACTCCAAGGGGGAAACAATTTAGCCAATTAGTGTCATATACCTAGGGATGCTGGAAAAATGCATTGGCCTGCCTGCCAGATTTAAACACGTGGACTTGGAAGAGTTCTTCACCTTGCAACATACTGAAAGTAGGTGAGAGCCTGATCAGTGTAATTCATGCAATGCAGACTCTGGTGTCGGATTTCTCTCTTATTCTGTTGCACAATGATATCCTATTTCTGTCAACAATGGACTCATGAAACTGGGATTGTTAAAAGACCACTATAGTGCCCTGAGGGTGCCCCCACCCTCAGGGTCCCCCTCCTGCCCGGCTCTGCGGAGAGGAAAGGGTTAAAACTTACCTTTTTTTTTCCAGCGCCGGGCGGGGAGCTCTCCTCTTCCTCTCCGTCTCCGATCCTCCCATTTGGCTGAATGCGCACACGCGGCAAGAGCTGCGCGCGCATTCAGTCGGTCTCATAGGTAAATAGTGTTGGCAGAAAAAAAGCTTTCAACCTGGACAAAACTGTTCATTGAAAAAGTAATACTTGTATATTTCTGTATAAAAATGCATGACTGGTGAAATGACAACTACAAATTGCTTGCAATTATGCCAAGGACATAATGTGTCAAAATAAGCTGCAACATATTAAAATGTATCACTATAATGTTGCTCCCTACCCTATACTGTCTTTTAATTTTTGTCCCTAGATTTTGGGATAGGATAAGATTGAGGACTGGCTGTAGGCTGATATAGGGATATGGTGATAGTTAGGGATAGTGTTAGAGTTACAGGTAGATTTAGGGATAGGGTTACAGTTTGGCCTAGAGTTAGGCTTATATATGATGCAGGATATTATGTTGGGCAAAGGGTTATTAATGTCCTCCACAAAAATATTAGGAAAATGTATAAAGAGTAATGGATTTGCACATACAAATATAGAGAATGGTTAAAAATAATTTTGCAATAGTGAATGCAAAGGCAACATTTTTTTTACACAGCCCTATTTTGAGTTATGCTGGTTATTACAGAGGTTTGTTAATTAACTCATACAGAGTGCTCCAGTGACGATGACCTTACTCCATTCCTCTATGGTTTATTCTTTATGGTCTTTTGCAAACCTCAGCCTGGCTTTTGTTTGCTTCTCATCGATTAAGGAATTTTTTCTAACTTTTCACAACTTCAGCCATGTCCCTATGAGCCTTTTTGAACCATCCTTGCCATGCACTTCCATTGCCAGTGCAATTTTTTTTGTATGTCACTTGATGCCATCCTATAGCTGTTAAGTGACATTCGATGGTCATGCCAGTCCATAGAGAGTTGTTTCCACCCTTTGGCTTCTGCTTGACCTTGTTCTTATAAACTGTCTCTTTGATATTTTAAGGATGAAAGTAACCTGACATTTTATCCCTCTGCCAGGAAAGCCAGAATGAAGTCCTTCTTTTCCTCGCTCAAATCCTATCTTTTCAACTCTTTTATGGCTTATAGTTATTTTTTTATTAGGATACTTTTGAGATATTTCAAGCACTGTTTCTGCAATCTAGCTAGTCCTATTGCAAGACGATAGTGCTGACAACTGTAGTGGCTTTTATACTTTTTCTCATTAAATAAGATTTGGCTCAGGTAATCACATTATCAGTACCTCATTAAGTAGAATGAGTTGTGTCTGTGTTAGAACTCTAGAATGGAATGGCTGCTATACATGTAGCTGCTGATTTATATTGTGGTGTATCAAGGGTTACTTTCAACATAACAATTAGCATAAACTATATAGAGAATGTCATGGGAAAAATGTAAACAAAAAGGTTATATGAAATTAGCTCACTAAATACTGAGAGATGTGGTAAGGTAAGAACATATTGTCAACCTTTGAACATATACTAATATATCTAAGAGGAATATTCACTTACAATGATTTTTTATATTTTAGTTAAATATCTCCATATTTAACAAATATGTATTTGTGAAGTGTGAACAATAAAGTTAATCGTAGAAAATTAAACCTCTTTATCGTGCAATTGCTTGCCTCCACCTTGGCTTCCTGTCAACCATTGTTATATGTTTGAGGTTCTCAGCCAAAGTGAAAAGCACGCTCATAGGACTTCAAAATAAACAATATAATTTTTTTTTACAGCTGTGCAACAGCATACATTCATTATTTTAGTCTCATTGCTAAACTCTTTTTATTATGTCAAGGTAGTTCGACTGAAACACATTGATTATATGCAAGTGTACATCTTCTTAAACTATATTTGCTCTTTTGTTTAGTTTGAAGCCCTATGAGAGATTCCTTTCATATGAGAGTACTAGTTTTTAATTTTATCTTTTCCTCCTCTATATCTGCATACTATTCTAAACACTAATTATTGGGCTGCTATAGCTTTTTTTCAAGGGCCGCTTTTTGTTCCCAGTCTAGCCCTGAGTAAGACTAGTCCCCACTAGTTTACTAAAAGTTTGTTCATAGAAAGGAAAACCTTTTTGAGGCAATGTGTTCAGTTAAAAGCATAAAAAGTTCCTCTTGCACTGCTATGCCACATTGGCCCTCACCCAAACTTTGAGTGGTAGATAGCCTGCTTCATACATCCTAGTGTGTAACTCGTGGTTAAGGCTAATACAGTGCCCTTTTCATGATTTGGTTTACTCTCAGTCTGGTGCAGTACCTCACAGTGCCACAACCTATCTGTGGTGCTGCACCCAGACTGAGATCTATCTCTGTTCCCAGCTGGCCTTACTTTGTAATTATTGTCTCCCTATTTAGTTGAACCTCACCCCTTCTTGTCTGCCAGTTCATTTATGTCAATGTTGTTGGGCTGGTCCTTTTGTTCTTAGTTCCTGTGCTAGCTGTCTGCCTATCCTTAGTTCCTGTGCAAGTTGCCAGGCTATCCGTGGTTCCTGTGTTAGTTGTCTGCCTCCCTGTGTTCTTAAACTGGCTGCCTCCCTGTGTTTCTGAGCTGGCTTCCTCTCTGTTTTCCGAGGCCCTGCTTCCCTGTATCCAGAGGCCCTTTCCTTACATTTAGTTATCTGCATTTGTATTTTATTTTAATATCTTCCTTGCAAATATCAATAACTTAAATTTTTGCCTTGATTTGTCTTTATATTGGTTTCTTTGCATTTTGGGTTCCTCCCTATAGAGGTTGCTGTAAAGGCAGCACCCTTTCTCGACCAGACCTCTGGCAGTCCTACTGCTAGCTATTGCCAATTAATAACCAAATATCACCGATTTACTATATGACAGGTTGTTGTTTTTTTTTTTTTTTTAAGGTTTGGAGAAAGAAAATCCTTTATTTGGTGAGTGTGCTTTTGGTAAAAATGAAAAAGGTCCCCCTTCCCTAGCTGCTTGTTAGGGTTGGCCAAAGGATCCTATACAAGTTGGGAGGGATAGAAGGGGCATATTAACAGTAGTGATGTCGCGAACCGTCCGCGAACGGTTCCGTGGCGAACTCCGGTCAGCTGACACATCCCTGCCAATCTCCGGTAGACCCTCCCTCTCAGACCCTCCTACTTCCTGGACAGCATCCATGTTGAAGGCAGTTGAAGGCGAACCGTTCACAGCAAGTTCGCAGACGGTGCGCGACATCACTAATTAACAGACTTTAAAGTGGCCAGACTGTCCTTAAAGTAGCAACAAAGTCAGGATTATGGGCTGGACGATAAACAAGCTGGGTCTGGTAATCATACAATCCAGGTTTGATATAAAAATATAGGAGATAGGATAAACCAGGTCAAAAACAATGAATCATGATCAAGACAAAAAATATCAACAGGATTCTGGTACCATGAAAGGGCCCAGAGCAGTCAGAGAGCTCATTTCAAATAGGGAGGTCCTGTAAATGATTGGCTCAGCTTCTTGGGAGTAATCAGCAAGAAGGGCAGCACCTGTGTCACCTACAGGAGCCTGCAAAATAAACAATAATTGTCATACACTTTCTGGAATCTTCCCAGACAAGCAGGTTCCATTGTGGCACATCATGCAATGTGCAGAACCAGGAAGTGGGAGACACGGGCTCAAGACCCGCTGGAGGTATGTTTCCTAACACTGCTGCCACATTGGCACTTACACAAACTTTGAGTGGCAGAAATATCTTTTTTATTGATCCTAGTGTGAGACTGGTGGTCACCGTTTATGTAGTGTCAAATCACCAAAAATCTATTTTTTTTTATTTTAGTGTTGTAGAAAGAAAATATCTTTATTTACTTTCCATGTGGGTGTTCAGTCTGTGCTGTGCAAGAGTGTATGACTGGATCCATTTGATTTTTATCCGCAATAACTTGTGCTGTGAAAAAAAGGGAAAAGGGGGATAGGTAAGAGTGTCAGGTTGCTAATGATAATGGGGGGTAACCCCTAGTACATAACAATTACAAAAAAAGAGAAAAGGAATACAAAAAAAACACAGAGGATGCAATATCGCAATCCTGCGAGCTTAAATGTATAATGAGCAACCCCTAATACGATAAAACCTAACTTTTAATAATTCTTATAAAATCACACTTAAACTATATATATAAAGATCAAAGAAAAATTAAGAAGTTCAAAGGAACTGATTATAGCACAACACCTGTGTATGTGAAGCAAACGGGTGCTGAACTAAGGGGAGAGAGGGACTCAAATACTAAATAGAAGTAGAGAAAAATCCCCTGTTTAGATAAGGGGGTAGTGCTTAAATTAGAGTAAATAAAAAGTAAATAAGCCTGAATAGATCCAATGGAATCTCGCTAACACTACATTCTAATAAACGATGTATAGTGGAGTACCCTACATCCCACATAATGCACACATACCAAAAAGTGAATCCTATGCTATAATAAATCACTGAAAGGATATCTAAAATATATAAGGAGGAAGGGCGGTTGCAGGGGAACTAAATTATAAATTCGGCTGCAGCATAGTCCCTGTCTGTCTGGCCCCGCCACCCTCCCTCTAGACTAGTCCCGACGCGTGTTTCGCCTCAAACTAGGCTCTTCCAAGGGAACCGAAGGTGGGTATAACGGTCGTTTAAATATCCCGCCCCCCTTCGTGATTGGACGAAAATCTCACCAATCCGGATCGGGGGGCGGAGCTTGATGCCGATGCTGGTTAACCCTAACGGGCTCGGCAACGGAAGAGATTAACGACAATGTATCCAGCAAGTGGATTCAATAGATACAATGGTCACATTTAGAACTACAAATGGAAAAAAAGAGGATTTGTACACCACAAAAACAGAATGAATACAGTGAAATAAAGTGTCAGAATAGGAATATAAATCAGCCATAATTATGGCAACTGTAAATAACTGATCCACAGTGATATAAATTGAGAATAAACTGTCAAGGCAAATGTTCTCTTGCTAGGATAAGGGATATTCCAAGGGACCTAGAAGAAAATGAATAATTTCAAGAGAAATAAAGGTATGTGTTGCCCCTGCAACCTTTCACTGAAATTTCTCTGCATAACTTCTTTCTGGTTGAAGAGATCTCTGATTTCCTAAGCAAAAGCATAAGTGTGCAGCCAGATCCCTGACTGCCCCTGGCCCTCGGTCCATGACAGTTTCAGTCTGCCCCTGGAGAGACACTCTGGTTGAGGAAGATGTGCACATTAAACCCTATAACCACATAATTCCAAAATACCAAAGTGAAATAGCTGTGGTTTGGACTGTTGGCAGTTTGGGAGGAGAAAATTAGATTTTGAGCAGCTAAAAGGAGTAATGCCTTTGAAATGTTCAGAACTTAACTGTGTGAATGTGCTTTGCTCCTAGTGAGAACCCTCTGAGCTACTGGAATGAGAAGAAGAGTGTGTGACTTGCTCTGTGTTTGGTGGCCAGCAGCTATTGTCAGGATCACTGACCACTGTCCAAAGTAACTGAGTGTTTTTGTCAGGGAATATTTTCTATCTCTAGCTTTGACAAATGTCTCTGCAACTGAGGGAGCAAATAGCTTTCCTCAAGATCAATCTCCCCAAGTTGAGTTACCCTGCTCTTCACTTTGATACTTTAGGTGTCATAATCTGTAAGCTAAAATCCTATCTGACCGCTCATCCTTCCCTTTGAAGCTGTTTCACAATGTGTAAACGTATTCTAAAGCCTAGGGGTCAATGAAGAAATAATCATATAAAACATATCCTGCTGCTGGTGCTACTGCTGATCCACCTTTTTACAAATGCCTTTCATTAGATTGGTGAATGAGAACTGTTTTTCCCACACTGATGGAAGGTCACTGATGCTACAGACTGAATGTGTATTAAAGCTTTGTTCTTGTCAGGGTGGAAGGGGTGAGTGAGTGGTTAGTTGCTTGCAGAATTTTTTCTCAAATTTGTTGATAAATCACCTTTTTTTTTTTCAGCTTAATATTACAATTAATCAATATAAAACAAAAGTTCTCTAACTTCCTATTCTTTTTCAATCCAGATGCAAAATAATTAAATTTTGGCAACTTAGAATTGGCATTGTAAAAATGCCTGATATTGCATTAGGCTAGGCAATATTATAACCGTTTTTGTATGTCAGCCAGTGGCGGATCCAGAGCCTGATCTCGGGAGGGGCACTTGTAGATTATTTAAAGAAATAATCCAGACACAGTAACCACTACAGCTCAGTGTAGTGGTTATGGTGTCAATAGTGACGGGACCCCCTCCCAGTAGTAGTAAGTAGTCAAACCGTTTAAGAACAGTTTGACAACTTACCTGAGGTCTGCTGGGAAATGGGGCAGTAGTAGGGCATAGGAGCAGTGGTGTGTGTGAGTGGTGCCATGTGTAAGGGGTGCAGTGTGTGTGTGTGTGTGTGTGTGTGTGAGGGGGACAGTGTGTGAGCAGAGTGTGTGTGAAGGTTGTAGTGTGTGTGAGGGCAGCAGTGTATGTCAGGGATGCAGTGTATGTGTGGGACAGTATGTGTGTGTAACAGTTGCAGTGTGTGTGTGTGAGTATTGCAGTGTATGTGTGAGTGTGGGCAGTGTGTGTATGGGGTGGCAGTGTATGGGGGCAGTGTGTGTGTATGGGGAGCAGTGTGTGTATCGGGTAGTGTATGTGTGTATGGAGGCAGTGTGTGTGTATGGGGGCAGTGTGCGTGCATGGGGAGCAGTATGTCTATGGGGGCAGTGTGTGTGTATGGGGGCAGTGTGCGTGCATGGGGAGCAGTATGTGTATGGGGAGCAGTGTGTGTGTATGAAGGGGCAGTATGGGGGGCAGTATGTGTGTAGGGGGGCAGTATGTGTGTGTATGGGTAGCAGTATGTGTGTATGGGGGGCAGTGTATGTGTGTAGAGTGTGTGTGTGTTTGATAAGGGTAGGGGGGCTTTTTTTTAATCTATATATATATATATATTTTATTTTAATTAAAATAGATATTCTATGTCCCCCCTCCTTTCTTACCTTTACTGGGAAGGGGGACTTTTCCCTGGTGGTCCAGTGGTGATTCCCTGGTGGTCCCAGTGGGGAGAGTTCACTCTCGCGAGATTTGGAGCGTTGCCGTGGTAACCGTGGCAATGCTCCAAATCTCGCGAGAGGAGGACCCGGAGGAGCTGCAGGCTGAGCTCCCGGGTCCTCTCTCTCACTCCCTCCCCCGCCGGCTGCCAGACCGTCGGTATTCTCGGGGGGGGGGGCAATTGCCCCGTTGCCCCCCCTGGATCCGCCACTGATGTCAGCGCAGTCATAGGCACCATTTTATTAAATTTTTGGGATGCCCAAATTGCTTCCCCCAAATTTTTGTCCATACTGAAATTCTGCCGAGCTGAACAGTGGCATGGACTAAATACTGCTCTTCTGAATTATTTTTTCAACCACATTTGCCCACCAAGTCTACCCTACATCTCACTTAAAAATAAGAAAATTAACTGATTACAGTAAAAATAAAAAGCTCCTCTGAAGGGGTTATATTTTTAAAACAAATTACAATATTGCTAATACAGTTAAAAAGAAAAATTAATTAATTGATCAGACAGAATACTCCTACTGGATTAATTACAGCCGTGGTATGGTTATCAGAAAGCAGGAAAGAGTTAAAAAAACAATTAAACAGAGTTTTATTTTAAAAAAAAAAGGTCTTATTTTGACAAAAGTCAAAAATCTGACCCTCTAAAAATCTGAACAGGATGATCACAGCATTAGCACTGTGATTAGCAGTGAAAGGAGTTAAAAGAAGGTGACCCAATGATCACAGGCTGTCATTGCGATCAAGAGATTTGGACCATGACAACTAGCTCCTGGTGAGCTGCCAGGCAAGTCCCCAGGTAAATATGGAGTTGGAGAACAAGAACGTTAGGAATTTTCTTTACACCCCAATGTCATTAATGCACATGCTTTTATTGATATACAAGGATGTTAAATGAAAGGTTTAGGTAATTTTTTTTGTAATGCACTTTAACTTGACAGTTAAAATAAAAATATGCAATTTAATGTGCAGTTATTAGCTCTTTAAAATTAATTTCAAAATGAAGTTCCTACATACAACTTATGCATCGTCTACAACTAAGCAAATACACCTATTTTTTTCTCAGCAGTTACATCCTTGTTAATGCTGGCCAGAGTCCAATAAAATACTTTTCACAGAGATCCATTGTAGACACAGTGAGCACATCTGTAAACTATAAAAGACATCCATGAAAATAGATAATTATATATAACATTATTTAATAAGTTAAGACTGGATATTATGCAAATTATATGAATAAAATAAAATACTGGTGCTGGAATGGGTCACACAATGTGCTCTAATACTTGCTTCTTCTTGTGAAGCTTTGGGTGGAAACTGTAATAGAATTGAAGAGATAGTGATGTGTGTACGTACTAGCAGGCAATTAACAGAGATTAGGAGAGATATAAACTTCTAAAGTTAACACACTCTGCTTGCAGACTGAATGTTCAATAGGGCCAAATTAAGATTTGTTTTTCAGGAAGTGAGTAGGGAGTCTATGAGGTCTAAGCCAAAGGTCTTATGGCTAGGATTGCATTAACAGACAGGGTTATTCACTAAACACCAGATGTTGTCCAGATGGACAATATCCAGTAAAATGATTGAATTCCAATCACAATGGCAATATTCACATTTAGTAAAGCCAAGTACAGTCAGAATGTGGTTGGGCCATGCAAAAGTGCAACATTCAATGTCCAGATTAAAACCAGTGCTCAGCACTAGCATTCAGTGGGCAAATAGTTAATTAACCCTAGGACCTTCAACGGTAACCATTGTGGTGGCTCATCAACATTTGCTAGCCAGCCACCACATTAATAAATGTAAAAATCAAGAATTCATTAAAAAGTTCACAAGGGTCAATAAAATCACCATATAAATATAAGGAAAGTTTGTAAACCAATGTTGTAAGCCAACCAATCAGAGCACTGTGACAATTAAGTCTCACTTCTTTCAAGACTTTCCAGGGAATATTCCTAGGTTTGATGTCATATGGCAAACTGAAATATGAAGCACATTTCTTCATACAGGGAGTGCAGAATTATTAGGCAAATGAGTATTTTGACCACATCATCCTCTTTATGCATGTTGTCTTACTCCAAGCTGTATAGGCTCAAAAGCCTTCTACCAATTAAGCATATTAGGTGATGTGCATCTCTGTAATGAGAAGGGGTGTGGTCTAATGACATCAACACCCTATATCAGGTGTGCATAATTATTAGGCAACTTCCTTTCCTTTGGCAAAATGGGTCAAAAGAAGGACTTGACAGGCTCAGAAAAGTCAAAAATAGTGAGATATCTTGCAGAGGGATGCAGCACTCTTAAAATTGCAAAGCTTCTGAAGCGTGATCATCGAACAATCAAGCGTTTCATTCAAAATAGTCAACAGGGTCGCAAGAAGCGTGTGGAAAAACCAAGGCGCAAAATAACTGCCCATGAACTGAGAAAAGTCAAGCGTGCAGCTGCCACGATGCCACTTGCCACCAGTTTGGCCATATTTCAGAGCTGCAACATCACTGGAGTGCCCAAAAGCACAAGGTGTGCAATACTCAGAGACATGGCCAAGGTAAGAAAGGCTGAAAGACGACCACCACTGAACAAGACACACAAGCTGAAACGTCAAGACTGGGCCAAGAAATATCTCAAGACTGATTTTTCTAAGGTTTTATGGACTGATGAAATGAGAGTGAGTCTTGATGGGCCAGATGGATGGGCCCGTGGCTGGATTGGTAAAGGGCAGAGAGCTCCAGTCCGACTCAGACGCCAGCAAGGTGGAGGTGGAGTACTGGTTTGGGCTGGTATCATCAAAGATGAGCTTGTGGGGCCTTTTCGGGTTGAGGATGGAGTCAAGCTCAACTCCCAGTCCTACTGCCAGTTCCTGGAAGACACCTTCTTCAAGCAGTGGTACAGGAAGAAGTCTGCATCCTTCAAGAAAAACATGATTTTCATGCAGGACAATGCTCCATCACACGCGTCCAAGTACTCCACAGCGTGGCTGGCAAGAAAGGGTATAAAAGAAGAAAATCTAATGACATGGCCTCCTTGTTCACCTGATCTGAACCCCATTGAGAACCTGTGGTCCATCATCAAATGTGAGATTTACAAGGAGGGAAAACAGTACACCTCTCTGAACAGTGTCTGGGAGGCTGTGGTTGCTGCTGCACGCAATGTTGATGGTGAACAGATCAAAACACTGACAGAATCCATGGATGGCAGGCTTTTGAGTGTCCTTGCAAAGAAAGGTGGCTATATTGGTCACTGATTTGTTTTTGTTTTGTTTTTGAATGTCAGAAATGTATATTTGTGAATGTTGAGATGTTATATTGGTTTCACTGGTAATAATAAATAATTGAAATGAGTATATATTTGTTTTTTGTTAAGTTGCCTAATAATTATGCACAGTAATAGTCACCTGCACACACAGATATCCCCCTAACATAGCTATAACTAAAAACAAACTAAAAACTACTTCCAAAAATATTCAGCTTTGATATTAATGAGTTTTTTGGGTTCATTGAGAACATGGTTGTTGTTCAATAATAAAATTAATCCTCAAAAATACAACTTGCCTAATAATTCTGCACTCCCTGTATTCATAATTCACCAAGGTGTGTATCTAAGCAACAGTTATGGTTACTATGGGAATGTAACACAGTGATATATTCCCAGTATCAAGAATGATAAAGAAGAGAAAGAAATGAAAGGGATAAAATATAGATGGACAAACAAAATGAAAAGATTAAAAAGAGCAGGAAAAAGAAAGGATGCAAAATAGATTAAGATGGAAAAGAAAACTATTAGAAGTGTCATATATCTATAACAAACAGTTTTGCCTACAGAGCATGAAACTTATATTTATAAAACATAAATACAAATGCTAAAGTACGGTATGGTATGGCCCAATGTGGAATAATATATTAACCTAAAGCAAGGTGAATGCTGTGGAGAATTTCCCTCAAGGGAACCTTGTGGCAAAACCAGAAAACCCAGCATTATTATTCACTGTTCACTATAATTCTCTGTGGGAGCCATCGATTGTCACATGGTTATTACCAGTCACCATTTGAAAGATATTTCTAGTTTGAAAACAACCAGTACTGATTAGTGTTAACCATTTGGCTGTTTGTTGGTAAAACCTAACAGCAACATGGGTAACAAGCCCTGAGAAGCCTTAATCTGAGAATCTTTGGACCTCAAAGGCATCCTGAAAAACTATGCAATATGTTTTGCATCAAAATAAAGATAAATATGTGCTTATGTAAACATAAGTAAGGCTGTTTTTTCAAATTGTGAATTGGCACACCCTGTAAGTACATTGACTTTAATATAAAGCACAGGTATTGTTTATTTCTTACATGGTTTTATTACCAGTTTAAATCCCATTATAAATTGATCATGGTGATACATTTCTGAATAGAAAACAGTTCTACACATATTATACGAGGTAAATTGTACCAAAGATACCCATTTATACATGGAAAAAACCTTAGAAAATGTGAAAACAATTGCACTCAGAACAAGAATAGACGTAGAAGCATTTCTAGGTTCCAGAAACATCTGGGACAAAGGAAAATTCAATGACCACTACAGTAAAAAAAAGGTGTAGATCAGGGGTGCCCAAAATGATGATCCACAGATATTGTAGAACTATCACTCCCATTATGCTTTGCATGCCTTTGGAATGCCATTCGAATGGCAAAGCATCACGGAAGCTGTAGTTTTAAAACATCTGGGGATGGTTTAGATATAATATGACATTTCCTTGCCTTTTTAAGTCATGTCCCATCCTCTCTATCCATTTACAGCTGATGCTCTCCAGAATCTCGATGAAAGCACAGACAGAAACAATCGCTGTTATTGAGACATGGTATAATGAGAAAAATTACTGAGACATAGCAATACTCTTTATATAGAAAAGACAGGTAAGGCAAAGAAGGGGGAAGGGTGCCCCTGTATCTGAAGGATAGCATAAAATCTAGTCAATTTAGGCTACGTTAGAATTTGGTAATCACACAGTAACTCGTGTAGGTGTGATTTATAGGCCCCCAGGACAAATTGAAGAGTTAGATAATCTACTAGTTAAGGAAATAGCTAAAATGACAATGAAGGAGGAAGTTATCATCATGGGTTTAAAAGTTGTACTGCTGAAGGCAACAGAAAATTGCATTAGGCTTGTCAGTAAAAAAAAAAATAAAAGAAACCACTGTGGTATTCTGAAGATGTGCCCAAAATAGTAAAAAAATTAAAATAAATTAGCATTTAGTAATTTAAAAAAAAAAAAACAGAGTGAGGAAGATGGACCGATCTATAAGTTTAGGCAGAAAGAGGCTTTGCAAGTTATATAAGCTTCCAAATCACACAGAAGAGAAAGTAGCCCAGGCAGTAAAAAAAAGTAGACAAAACCTTTTTTTAGATACATACAGTTGCAAGAAAAAGTATGTGAACCCTTTGGAATGATATGGATTTCTGCACAAATTGGTCATAAAATGTGATCTGATCATCATCTAAGTCACAACAATAGACAATCACGGGGCGGAGCCAACCGCGCAAGTGAATGGACGCACATTGAAACAGCTCCGTCTGACTAAGGGGGAAATCCGTCTCCATCGAGCTGCAAAACCAAAATGGGACACCCCAAAAGGTCAACATCCAGCCAGCAAACAACCTCCAAACACCCGATAGGGAAATCTGGAGCGCTGACAAAAAATTTTCGGGACCACGCCGACCATCAAACGGGCACGCTAGGCCCCAATATGGCGACGGAATCTTCACAAGACAGTTTTGCCCCATCCAGCCTGGAAGGCTCTGATGGATCAGTATGCCCAACAAACAACGACCTCAAAGAGGTAATCAGAAACCTACCTTCCAAAGCTGATATAGCCTCCATGTTGGGAAAACGGGAAGTTTCTTTCCAGGCCAAAATGGCGTCGCTGGGGACCGACATTCGTCAAATAGGCGAAAAGGTACAAGTCCTGGAAGATGGCAAGGATGTCCTAGACTCACAAATAATGAACCTCCAAGAAACTGCCGCATCACACAACGCACACTTAACGGCGCTATACCGACAGCTGGATGACGTCGATAACAGAGGGCGCAGGAACAAACTGAGGATTAAAGGACTCCCAGAACAAGATAGGGAAGACCTTGCAACTACACTAACCGACATGTTCAATCGAATACTGGGCAGACCTGAAGACACCCCCCTAATACTGGACAATGCACACAGGGCCCTAAAACCAAGGGGATCCCAAAGAGACCAACCGAGAGATGTGGTATGTAGAATTCATTATTACTCCCTTAAAGAAGAAATTCTCCGCGCCCTAAGACAAACCTCCCAACCTATACTATACCACAATGACCCTATACAAATATTCCCAGACCTCTCTTGGCAAACACTACAGGCACGACGTACACTGAGACCGATTACAGAAACACTTCGGACCCGAAACATACGCTATAGATGGAGCTTCTCCCTTGCATTAATTGCCACTCATAACAGTAAAATCCATACTCTCACATCACCCTTGGATGTACGTATATTCACACAGGCCTTAGACCTACCAGATATCCAAATCCCTGATTGGTATGGTATCAACCAACAGACGGCATTCCAGCCTCCCCAACAACAAAGGCAACAATGGCAAACACCAGCCAGGAAAAGAAGAAACAAACCCACAGAATCACTACAAAACCCAAACACGCCAAAAGGCATACCCAACAGATAAGGACACAGTCCCAAAAAGATACCAGTTCTGGAGGCCCCAAAACCTACCCTACCTAACCCATGGACTTACCCCTACCTGCATAACTTCAACCCTCCAAACAAAACCTGGAAAATAAATGGACTTTGACTCCCACAACAGACGAATAACCAACTCTCACAACAGGACTACCTACATTACCCACACTACTCTTCGGACTCTCTTCTTACCTACCTAAATTCCAGGACATGCCTTATAGACTATGAAATACAAAACGGACCACTACCAACATCCCGCTACTATCCCTGCTTACACCCACATCTACAAGCGTTTACTACATAAGGGGGCACGTAAGACTTTATAAGTGCAATTATGATCGATATGAATATCTTGTCTAATGCCATACCTCACTATTAACTGTAATTAACTGTAATATATGCAAAGCCTCAGGGAAAGGGAATGATATTAACTAATATTGAAATTAAAAAAAAACCTTTAGAAATATCCAGCTGTCCCAGGGATTAGGCTGGAAATATATATTCACATGGGTAGTTTTCTCCTGACTATAACCTATGGTCTCAAGTTATTCGTGCAGTATATCAACCTCCCCCCCGCCTCACTCCCCCCCCTCCCTTCAAGCATTGGGACAACTGTCAGCCAATACCGAAAGATTCCCCATTATTGTAATCATTACTATTCATTTGTCTTAGAGATTGAGAAATATATGTATAGGGATGTATATATATATATATATATATGTACCTTATTCCAAAATTGTACACTACTGTTTAAAGGCCAGGCAAGACTACGTTCTATGATACCCTTACATAAGTCCCCCCCACCCTACCCCCCTCCCCATCACTACCCTCTGACAGACTCCTTCACGATCCTTGCCTGTTCTTTATACTGAAGCATCTGACCATACTCATATTTACAAATTAAAGGGCAGATTCTCAGGGTCCCCCCTTCTCGACCCCTACTTCTTACGCAATCCACCACACACGGGGACATGTGGGAAACCAAAAATGTAAATTTTTAACACTGGATGCATTTTACAATGACATGTATTACTTTAGACTACACTCAACTAATATGGGGCAACGTAAGAACATGATCCACGCTTAGAGACCCCCCCCCCAACTCCCTCCACCTCCTCCTCCAGGAACTGGTGACTCTTATTCTAGCTCACTCCCTATTCATATAAAAGGAAAGTAAGGATTTCCCCCCCCACTGCTTTTCTTGACGGACGAAATATTGTGCATTACCTTCACATGTTGGTAATCACCATTTCTTTCTCCCTCCCACCACCGCACGTTGTAACACGTAATACTCTGTGTCACCTGTGCGATCTCTGCGGCACCTAGAGCCCAGACGTGCAGTTACAAACTTGCCTCCCTGGCAATACCTTTTCTATTTGCTGGGGACAGTAACAGTCACCGCCGGCTGACACTGTTATCTACCTTATCACATATAACCTAAGTGTTACATTGACCTTCTACAAAATTGTAAATAGTTAAAGTTTTTGTTCTCTTTTTCTTTTTCATCCCCCTTTTCCACCACCGAGCTCTGACCCGCTATCAACAAGAACCAGTGATAAGCACGACCTATAAACAAGAGACATGGCCTCTGTACGACTGATATCCTTAAACACGAGAGGTCTCAACATCCCTGAAAAGCGGACTCAGGTACTTACAGAACTGCACACACTAAAGGCAGACATAGCTTACCTACAAGAAACTCACTTTAAGGCAGACGCACCCCCCACACTACGGAACAAACACTACCCTACAGGCTTTTTCAGTAACTATACAAAATCCAAAGCACGAGGAGTAGCCATACTCATCTCACCTAAAGTCCTTTTCACGTATAAAGCCCACCAAACCTCTGACACAGGGAGACTGCTAATGGTAAAAGGACAGATAGGCCACCACGTAGTGACACTAGTAAACCTATATCTACCTAACAGAAGACAAGGGAAAGCACTCAAAAAATACTTTCACCTAATGGAACAGTTTACTGAAGGCATCCTCCTGATGGGAGGCGACTTTAACATATCACTAGACACCACCATGGACACGACTTCCAACGCACCTACCTACCAAGCCTCAACTAGGCGTTGGGTAACCTCACTACTGGATGACGCCAGACTATTCGATATCTGGCGCACAACGCACCCCACAGACCGAGACTTTTCATACTATTCACACTCTACAAAATCTTACTCCAGAATTGATATGTTTTTCACCCAACACAAATATCTACATCTAGTCCAAAAATGCGAATATGGTCCTATTACCTGGTCCGACCACGCGCCCCTGTCCCTCGCCATACATATACCCCACCTACCACCATATTCCTTCCAATGGAAATTAAACGACCTGCTACTAAACGGCGCGGACACAATCACAACCATCCGCCAAACGATACAACAATATTTTGACGAAAATCCCGATCACTCAACATCTCCCACGACAACTTGGGAAGCCCATAAGTGCGTCATAAGGGGTCACCTCATCGCGATAGCATCTATGCTTAAAAAGAAACGAACAGAGAGTGCTGAAGCTCTTACATCCGAAATTAGATTTTTAGAAGCCACCCATAAACAGAATATCTCCCTAGAAACATACAAACTATTAACGGATAAGAGAACGGAACTACAAAAGCTGATGAACACCCAAATTAAACGACAAATGACGTTCACCAAATACTCTTACTACTCCAAAGGAGGCAAATGTGGACGCCTCCTAGCTAACTCACTTAAAGACACGAGACAAACTACATTTATATCCAAAATCAAAACACGATCGGGACACATATCACATAAAATCACAGACATACTACATGAATTCCAGAGGTTCTACACAGAACTCTATAACATTCGATCTTCCACTCCAACAGCTCTAGAACTAGAACACTACTTAACCCCTTGAATAAAACAAACAATACCCCAAAACCTATTACTACATTTGGAATCACCAATAACACCAGATGAATTCTTATCAGCAACCAAGCAATCCCTTCTTGGAAAAGGTCCGGGCCCAGATGGCTACACAGCCAAATACTATAAAATATTCTCAGACACACTCACCAACCCATTCATTAAGGCTTTCAACTCCCTCACCACAAACCCAACCCTTCTAGATGCAGCACTAGAAGCGCACATAACCCTAATTCCCAAACTGGGTAAAGACACCTCTCTATGTGGTAACTACCGCCCTATTTCATTAATCAATACGGACCTCAAAGTCTTCACCAAAATTCTAGCTACCAGATTACGTCCTCTATTACAAGACCTGATCCACCCCGACCAAGCAGGTTTCATCCCCGGAAGAGAAGCCAAACACAACACCACAAAACTGATCAATCTAATGGATTTAGCACATCAATCACAATCAGAAAGCCTACTCCTATCAATAGACGCCGAAAAGGCATTTGATAGGGTGAACTGGTCCTTGATATTTGCCACACTAAAGACTATGGGATTTGGCACTAACTGATCTCAATGGCTAAAATCTATATATTCCAAACCCCGAGCACGAATTAGGATCAACGGTCAACTTTCAGAACCCCTCACTATCTCCAACGGCACGAAACAGGGATGCCCCCATCCCCCTTATTGTTTGTCTTGATCATGGAACCCTTTATTCAAGGCATTAGAGACAACACATCCGTCCATGGCATAGTAGTGAAGGATACAGAATATAAAGTAGCGGCACATCCAAAATCCTCCATGCCACAAATCTTAAATGAAATCTCCCTATACCAACACCTCTCAAACTTTAAGGTCAACTTCACTAAAAGCGAAATCCTACCTCTAATCATTTCAACATCCACTAAATATATTTTACAACACTCCTACCAGTTTATTTGGGCACCAAAGGCAGTTAAATACCTAGGGATTCACCTACCTATATGTTTAACCCAATTATACGACCTAAACTTCCCTCCCCTTCTACAAACAATTTCAAAGGACCTAACGAGATTGCACAAGCCTATCTTTGGATGGCTATGCCGTATAAACATAATCAAGATGAACATACTACCGAAACTCCTATATCTCTTACAAACCATTCCTATAGCAATACCAAAAAGCTTCTTCGCAGAAATTAAAAAACAATTCACCCGTTTTATCTGGTCTCATAACCACCCATGACTACCATTTAAACTACTAACAGCACATAAACACCAAGGAGGCCTAAGTCTCCCGGACATAGAACTTTAACATGAAGCGGCTATGCTCTCCAGAATCTATGATTGGACAATACCCACAAACAGCACACAATGGGTGGTATTAGAAAATGCCGCCTTCACACACCCTATCTATACTATCCCTTGACAAACAAAGGGTAATCTATCACTAAAACCACTACACAACCACCAACCTACAATTACTCCAACTCTTAAGCTATGGGAAAAAATTAGAATGTCACATAATATAGGCCCTCACCCATCCCCACTATATCCGATTACCCGCAACCCACAATTCCCACCAGGAGCATTCCAATCCTCCTTCGCTTCACTACAAGCCACACATTACCTTACATTACAATCAACGCTGCAGGCCCGACATGCCGAGAAATTCACCACCGCAACGACAAACACTAACCAGACAACGTTACAACACTACCAACAAAGGCAACTCGCACACTTTCTCTCATCCCATCCAGAACTAACGGAGGGAAAAAGACAACTCACAAAATTTGAAAAACTCTGCACATCCACCAAGATAAAAACCAAACAACTATCTACTATGTACAAACTACTAACAATTGACAATGAACACCCGCTACCCAAATTCAGAACTTAACATTCATATCTCCCCAAAGGACTGGGCAAACATATTTCTTAGAATCCATAAAACATGCCTTAGTACACAATCTCAAGAGGGCAACTACATACTTTTTCCACCTGAACTGTGAATGTTTACATGGTGTGTTCAATAAAAACATGGTAACATTTCATTCTTTGTGTGTTATTAGTTTAAGCAGACTGTGATTGTCTATTGTTGTGACTTAGATGATGATCAGATCACATCTTATGACCAATTTGTGCAGAAATCCATATCATTCCAAAGGGTTCACATACTTTTTCTTGCAACTGTAAATGAGAAAAGGAAAGAAAAACAAGGACTAGTCAGAATAAAACCAAAAGAAGGAAGGTATGTAGAAGAGGATAAAGGTCTAGCTGACTGCCTCAATGAATATTTGTGTTCAGTATTTACAGATGAAAATGAAGGAAAGGGACAAATGAGTAATTTGTTACATGTGAGTTTACAGAGGAAGAGGTTCTATTTCAATTGTGTAACTGAACCCCTGGCACCCCGACCGGGTACCTTCCGCTGACGGATACTCCTAGTGCTTTCTGAAGACTCCAAGCACTCTGCCTGACACCATAACCACTGCAGACCCCACGAACCGCGCATTAGCTTGGTTGGGGTCTCGCCGTCTCCACCCACTCTGGACCCAAATTCAGGGTCCAGCTTCCAGTATATCGACCTCTCCGAATTCCAGAGAACAGGAACAAGCTCTTAGCAGAACTTAGTGATTATACCCTAGGGAGTATGTGAATATAGCAATCTCCAGAGTGTAGTTCTCCAATCCCCAAACATGAGCCGAAACTTCATGAAGGTACAAGATGATCTGACTCCAATGAGCATTTATTACTCCTTATATACAAGTTTTCAGGCCAGAAGCACACCCCCTGGACCTGGTGGTAAACTGTGACAAAAGGGACACAAACTAATGGGAACACTAATTAACATAATAACACTCCCATATAAACAATTAAAAAAATCCCTCCTCTCCATCCTGGAGATAATTGGCTTAAGGCACTGCTGTAAACTCAATTATCTCCAGGCACAGAAAATATCTACATTTTACACAAACAGAAAAAATACATAAAAGTACATAAAAATACATAATTCTTATTATATTCAATTGTGTAACGGAACCGCTGGCACCCCGACCGGGTACCTTCCGCTGACGGATACTCCTAGTGCTTTCCGAGGACTCCAAGCACTCTGCCCAACACCATAACCACTGCAGACCCCACGAACCGCCACAGCTTGGTTGGGGTCTCGCCGTCTCCACCAACTCTGGACCCAAGTCCAGGGTCCAGCTTCCAGTAGAACGACCTCTCCGAATTTCAGAGAGCAGGAACAGGAACAAGCTCTTAGTAGAACTTAGTGATTATACCCTAGGGAGTATGTGAATATAGCAATCCCCAGAGTGTAGTTCTCCAATCCCCAAACATGAGCTGAAACTTCATGAAGGTACAAGATGATCTGACTCCTATAAGCGTTTATTACTCCTTATATACAAGTTTTCAGGCCAGAGGCACACCCCCTGAACCTGGTGGTAAACTGTGACAAAAGGGACACAAACCAATGGGAACACTAATTAACATAATAATATAAAAATACGTAAAAGTACATAAAAATACATAATTCTTATTATATTACACAGAACCTCCACATTTAACCTATCCCCAGATAGCTCAGATCTGAGTGCCCAATATAGGTGAACAGCGCTCAGATGCCACGAACAGAGTAAATTTGCCATGGGGTAAAGCATAGCAAGGGCTGTTGAGAGACCAAGGAGGGACAAAAGCAGTCAGTTCCAACAGGTTTGGCAGTGTGCCTGGGACAACGCCCTACTGGAGAACAATAGACAGGAAACGGGAAACGGGGGAGGGGAAGAGTTACACCTTCCCATGAATTCAAATGGGCTGAAACAGTCTTTAGAAGCCAATAAGCCCCAAATAGTTTTTTTAAATGGCAATAAACCCCAGGGCCATAGTCATGAGGAAGGAGGCTGGCAATCAGGCTCCTCCAACAGCCGGGGGCAAAGGGCAGCTTGTCACCTAACAATCCAGTGACAAAAGGCATTTCGTCACAAATTGTCAAAAGTAAAGACAAATAAGTTAATGGGGCCTAATGGAATACACCCAACGTTATTAAAGGAGCTTAGTGGTGTACTAGCAAAACCATTGCTGAAGTGGTAGAGGTTAACACCGTAAAGGAGTTTAAGCATGCGTGGGATAGGCATAAGGCTATCCTAACTATAAGATAAGGCCATGGACTAATGAAAGTATTTAGAAAATTGGGCAGACTAGATGGGCCGAATGGTTCTTATCTGCCGTCACATTCTATTTTTCTTTCATATGCTGCACAGGCAGGTATTCAATGCAATCATCATGCTAGATGGGAGAGGTGTGCAGTGAAGATCTGTACCCCAACACTCTATGTTGACATTCCCCTGGGTGGCACTCCTGCTAAGTAGCCTGGCAAAGCACTATGCCTATAATAGGTGGCTGCTTTTAGAAGCCCATGCCTGCTGTAAAATAAAAAATTAAACATTTTCCTGTCTACTGTGCCAACCCTATAGATCTGAAACTTCAGCCCCCAAAAGCCCCCTCACCTAGCAATGCCTATAAATAGAAGAATATAAAATAGATGATACAAGGAGCAATAAATAAAAAAATTATTCTGGTGTAGAATGTTAAAAGAAAAAATATATACATTAAGCTAGCAATTGAAGAAATTAAAAGGAACTTCAAATTTTAAGCCAAAAAAGCAGAATTGGAAATATTCTCCAAGTTGGATATATTTCCAGTTAGCTATTCTGGCTTAGAATTTGCAAAAGTCATGTCAATCATAATATTTGAATATATTTAATGAGAAAAAAAATATTCTAGGTTTTAAAACAATTCAGAAAAATCCAGATAAGGTTACTGGAATAGTTTCCATTTTCCCACTGAAGTGTAAATTGAGCAATCTTATCAGCTGTTCCCTGCCTGTGATATTTAACATTGGCTTCTGCCCCAGCGAGCTGCCAATCTGTAAATCTTCTCTATGGTACTGCAGTGATCTAAACCTGCTGGGTAGCAAGAACAGAATGACTCACTCAGTAACAAACATCATTCAGTACATGGAAAATTCCCAAACTGTGTCTGCGTATAATACGTGAAGAACTGTTTTCTATTTAGAAATGTATCACTTGGATCCATTTATTATGGAATTTATACTGGTAATAAAACAATGTAAAAAGAAAACAATACCTGACGTGCTTTATATTAACCCCTTAAACCGGAGGGCGTACTATTACGCCCTAGTCTAAGCGGCTCTAAACGCCACAGGGCGTAATAGTGCGCCCTCATGGTTTTTCTTACTTACTTAGGCGATCGTGGTCCGGGTACCCCGCAGCGGATCTTGCCTCCTCCGCCCGAATTTTAATGTGAAAAAAATGAAACGCAAGCCTTATATTTGACGCTGTAACTTTTGAAAACACCATAAAACCTGTACATGAGGGGCACTGTGTTTCAAAACAGTAAAAAGTATCACAGCAATAATATCGTCCGTGTAAGTGCTGTTTGTGCATGAAAAAGGCAAAAAACTTCACTTTTACTGGCGATATCATCGTTGTAATACACTTTATTGTTTTGAAACACCAATATTTGTGTTCAGCGAAGTCTCCCGAGTAGAACAGTACCCCCTGTGTACAGGTTTTATGGTGTCTTGGAAAATTATAGGGTTAAATATAGTGCTAGCAAATTAAATTCCCTTTACTTTCGGCATGGGTTGTCAGGCAGGTTCCGCTAATTGTAATTAATTAAGATACCTAATTATGTAAAAATATTACATAAATATATATGTAGAATTAATATATGTATATATATGTATGTGAATCTATATGTGTATATATATATAATTTTTTTTTAAATATTTTTATTTATATATAGGTATATATATATAGTGATATATACGTATATATTTATGTATGTAGATATATATATTATTTCGTTCTACGTGTATTTTAATATAAATATATATATATTAATATCACAATACAGTTAGAACGAAATAACACACATCTATATATTTTTTCATATTTAAGGTTTTTATTGACATTTTTCAGAGGGGTGGGGTGAGGTACAGAAAGAAGAAAGGAGGGGTAGGGACTGGGTTGTCAGGATTAACAATGATACATCTCGTCATAGAGTACAGCGTGAAATCACTCTTTCGTACATGCTGCGCTATGAAAAACATAGAATGCTGAATACATAATACAGAGTACAGAATGCTTGGGGTGCAATGTGCACGCCCCATTGCTTGTCACCTTAGTTCGAATCCGAGTCTGTATATGTTGGGTTTTTTAGAAGGCTGCACTGGTGGGGTGAGGAGGAAGGGTTCGTGGGTTGCCCCTCCCAATACTCTACCCATGGAGCCCAAGTTGCCAGGAGGCGCACTTTAAGTGCCGCAGTTTGGGTAGATAAACACTCGTGGGTGTAGTATTGGTGGATTTTGGCCACTAGGAGAGTCTTAGAGGGGCAGCGTGGTAGCTTCCAGTGATTTGCAATTAGATTTCTCACTGCCAGTGCTATGAGTGCCATGATAACTTTAACCTTTTTTGGTAGGAGTTTGGGGTATGTCAGAAATATACCAGTGTGTATATCTAGGGGTGGTGTTACGATGCCTATGGTTCGCAGTATAGTTTGCGCCTCTTGCCATAGCGGGCGGATGCGTGGACATGACCACCAAATGTGTGTCATCGTTCCACTTTCCGTCCCACATCTCCAGCAGTATGGGGGAACCGTTTTATACATTTGGTGAAGCCGTTGGGGAGTTAGGTACCATCTATACACCAGTTTTTTATGCGCTTCGATGTGGGAGTAACATTGCGTTAGTCCTTTGAGTGCATTAAGAGACGCTAGTATTACCCTGCTGGAGATCGTTGTGCATTCCTTTAGCCATTGTGTCACAAATATGGGGGGTGGAGGTGGTGAGGTTTGTAGAAGGACTTTGTAGCAGGAGGCAAGGGATTTGGATTTGGTTGGGGCTCTCCAGCACCTGTCATATAGGGTCTCCAGATCCCGTAGATCTGGATTGTGTATTGTAGCTGTATGGGAGACATGAGTGGGTAAAATGCTCTTGAGCTGCATGTATAGAAACACTGAGGAGTTAGGTAGGTGAAATTCCCTTTGTAAGTCTGGAAAGGGTTTGATGCGGTTCAGCTGGAGGACCTGATCGAGTGTGGTTATTCCCAGTTTAACCCACGAGTTCAGTGAGAGCCAGGGTGATAACGCTTTCAGGGCTGTCAGCGGGGAACGTGGGTGGTATTTGTGAGGTGCAGTTTGTTTCTGGCGTAACATGTCCCAATGGTATAGGGTTAGCGTGGTGGTTGGGAGGAGTGTTATGTTTTTTGGGCGTAGTGGCTTAGGTGTCCAGAATATATTTACTAGGGATGTGCTAGTGAGTTGATCCACTTCCATGTCTACCCATTGGTATACCCCTTTTGAGGTATGTATTTTTACTGCCGCTTCCAAGACGGCCGCTTTGTAATATGTGTATATATCTGGTAGGCCTACTCCCCCATCCGTCTGGTGGTTCTGGAGGAGGCGTTGGGAAATTCTGGGTCTATGGGCGTCCCATACGTAGGAGGACAGCACTTTTTGGAGTGATTTAAAAAACATTGGTGGAGCCTGTATGTGTAGGAGGCGGAAAACGTACAGCAGTTTGGGAAGGAGGACCATTTTTACTGTGTTGATTCTGCCTAGCCACGATAGCTTGACTGGTTTCCACCTTAGGCACTCAGATTTGCATAGGTTGAGGAGTGGTTTATAGTTGTATTGATATAGTTGTTCAGTTGTGGGTGCGATTTTGACCCCGAGGTAGGTGATGTGGTCAGACCTCCAGTCAAAGTCATGTATGGTTTTGAGGCCCTGCACTGAGTCTTTAGTAAGGTTTATGGGTAGAGCTTGGGTTTTATTTTGGTTTAGTTTATAGTATGTCAGGTCACCATAGCGTTTTAGGAGCAACATCAAAGCGGGTAGGGACGAGGACACGTCACTCAATGTTAAGAGAATGTCGTCCGCAAACATGGACAATTTGTACTCGGATTTGCCCACCGCCATGCCCTTAATTTCGGGTTGACGTCTGATTATCTGCGCTAGCGGTTCTAGGGAAAGGACAAATAGTAATGGGGACAAGGGGCACCCCTGGCGTGTGCCATTGGTTATTTTGAATGGGGTGGAGAGAAAGCCAGCGTTAGAAACCTGAGCCGTTGGGGCGTTGTACAATGCCATAATGCCCAAGATCATGGGTGTTGTGAAGCCAAACGCCCTTAAGACCTGTTGCATGTAGTCCCAATTGAGCCTGTCAAAGGCCTTCTCCGCGTCTAGCGCTAAGAGAAGGCCCTTTCCCCCCGCGCTATGTGTGTGGGATAGGATGTTTAGGATTTTCCTTGTGTTATCCGAGCCCTGTCTCGTTTTGACAAAGCCTGATTGATCATTGTGTATTAATGTAGGGAGGATTGTAGACAACCGGTTGGCTAGAAGTTTAGCATATAGTTTAACGTCTACGTTCAGTAGAGATATGGGTCTAAAATTTTGGCACTGTGTTTGAGGTTTACCTGGTTTTGGGAGGGTGGAGATATGGGCTTTTAACATTTCGGGGGGTAGGGCCCCTTGTGAGTAGCATTGGTTGAAGAGTGCAGATATGTGTGGTGATAGGATGGGGGCAAAGGTCTGGTAGTAGAAGTTGGTGTAGCCATCTGGGCCTGGTGCTTTTTGTTTAGGAAGTTGCTTGATTGTAGCATCTACCTCTTGAGTGGTAAACGGTGCAGTGAGGGAAGATGTGTCTTCCTGGGATAATTTGGGTAAGTCAGATTGTGCTAGAAAGTTAAGAATGTCTTGCGTGGATGGTGGTGTGATCTTGGGGTCTTCTCTAAGGTTATAGAGTTTGCTATAGTACTCTGCAAATGCGTCAACTATGTTTTGAGGGTTTGTGAGTTTCTGTTTTGTAGCCGTAACGATATATGCTATTCTGGAGTGGGCCGTGCGTGCTTTGAGTCTTGCGGCTAAGAGGGCACCCGCCCTGTTCCCTTGAGAGAAGAAATTATGTTTATAACGTTGGAGTATGTGAGTGGTTTTGGCTTGCTCCAGGGAACCCAGTTTGGTATGTAGAACGGACAGCTCTTGACGCAGTATTTGCGTGGGGTGTGTTTTATTTTTATGGGTAAGATCAGTTATCCGGGCAATTAGGTCGGAGTAGTCTTTGAGTCTTTGCTTTTTAGCGTGGCTACCTGCTCTAATCAGAAGACCCCTTATTACCGCCTTGTGTGCCAGCCAGACAGTAGTCACGTCTACGTCGGGGGTTAAGTTCGTTTTGAAGTAGTCGGTGAGGTCTACTCTGAGTTGGTCTACAATTTTAGGGTCCCTCAACAGGGAGTCATTCAGTCTCCATGTTCCTTTGCCCACGGCGGAGCAGGCCTCCCGTAAGGTTAGAGTTATTGGAGCATGGTCTGACCAAGTTACCAGACCTATATCTGTTGTCTGAACTGCCTGCATCAACGTTGTCGGAATTAAGAACCTGTCGATTCTAGTATATGTATTGTGGACTAACGAGTGGAAGGTATAATCTCGCTCTAGTGGGTGGAGGACTCTCCAAGGGTCTAAAAGGTTGTGCTGGAGAATCTGGTTGCAGAGCAACGACGAGATTTTGTGCGATTTACGTGCGGATGTGTTGGTCAGCCTAGCAGTAGATGTGGAGTCTAGAGAGCTATCTAGGAGGAAATTCGTGTCTCCGCCAATAACCAGAGTTCCAAATCTGTGTGCACTCGCTAGAGCGAGGATTTTATCTGTGAATTCCGTCTGATTAGTGTGTGGGCCATAAATGTTGATAAGCGTATACGGTTCATTGTTTATATAGCATTGGAGTAGCAAATATCTCCCATGCTTGTCTCCTGTTTTCTTGAGTAATGAGAAAGCTACTCCTTTCCCTATCAAGATGGACACTCCCCGCTTCTTTTTTTTGTAGCAGGAGTGGAAATCATGAGGGAATGCATTGGAGCAGAATTTGGGACGTGCGCCCCATTTGAAATGGGTCTCTTGGTAGAAGGCAATTTGGACTTTGTGTTTTTTTGCTTCTTCAAGTGCCAGTCTACGCTTGTGTGGCGAGTTGAGGCCTTTCGTGTTTAAGGATAGAATCTTGAGTGTCATGGTGGGGGGGGAGCGATTGCTGTTTCACCCAATGGCGGGACTAGGTGTGTCATATGAGGGGGTTTGGCACTCTTGTTAGGGTGGCCTGCTTGGGTAGTGTGCATTTGCAGATGTGGCGAGGGAACCATGCCCTCCAAAATGTCAACAGAGCATGTTGTTAACACTTTATATGGTCGTTGTGCTTTCCTGACAACGTGTATACATTGTTTGGGGAGAAGGGGGTGGGAAGGGGGAAAACAGAAACATATCGAATGTTGAAACAGGTGATAATAGAGAACTATATACAAAAAAACGCCGGTTGGAGCGCCCTGGAGCATAGGCGGTGTGGAGAGGGCTCGGTTGAGCCTAGTGGGGTGGTGAGAGTTGGCAGGTCTTACCACCCTGATGAGCTAAGTAAAGAGGGGTAACCTCAATTCCGTTCACCATGTTATACCCGTGGGGGAACCCATCTTAATTGAGAGGGTAGTATTGAATCTAGGTGGGACAGTAGAGGGCGATCTCATCGGTTCTGTGCCCTTAGCCAACACAGTGCCCAATAAGGATGGTGGGTATGGTAACATGTGGACTGTATCCTACACGTGAGAGCATGATGCCCAATTGCTTGCCTGAGTTGCCATCTATCGAGATTGCCCAGCCACCACCCACCGCATGCGTGCCACAGAGGGGGCTAGCTAGGCAATCCCAGGCTCATGTTGATGTGTAATGACAGTGCGTCCGCCATTGTAGCGGTGACCGTGTCGGGTAAATGCGTCTTGTGGGAGTGGGGGCGGAGCATTATGTATGCAAATAATACAATAGACATTAACGTTCAATGGGACATAGAGATTGTATAGAGAACTATTTGTGCTATAACCGGTGCGTCACTGCCATGGCCGGGCCCAGGTCTAAGGCCCGGGCATGGTAGCAAGGCTCAGCCTCAGCGGCCGATCACCGAATAAGTGTAGGTGCGGCATAGGCAAGGCGGAGAAACAGTACGAAGCATGGTGTTGGGCCCAAGAGAGGAACAACAAAATAAACAACCGTAATAGAAAAGAAGAAGTATAGTCCATGGCCCTGACGGGTGAGTGTGTTAGGCTAGTGTGCCTCACTATGTGAGAAAACAGAGTGTCAGTTCGTTTCACTTATCTGTAGACATCACGTTCCAATCTGTCGGGATCTTTCTCGGGGACCGTGATCTTTGCAGCTTCGCTTGGGCATTTTGCTGGGGAGGTTGCGTTGGGGTGATGCCCCATTCTTTCAGGAGCGTAAGTCCTTCGTCTGTTGAAGTGATATGGCGGTCAGCGCCATTGCGGCGGATGGTTAAGCGGGTTGGGAATCCCCATCTGTAGGGGACATTGGCGTCCCTCAACGATTTGGTGATGCAGGCCAGCTCTTTTCGCTTCAGCAAGGTTGCGGCAGAAAGATCAGTGAAAAGGTGGACGCTTGCAAATTCTTCCGGTAGAGCCTTTGGGGTCCTTGCAGCCCTCATTACTTTGTCTTTGCTGGTGTAGTAATGGAGCTTCGCTATGGTATCCCTCGGGATTGAGGCTGGGAGAGATTTAGGCTTCGGTAGCCGATGAATGCGGTCGATGAGGCATTCCTGTTGTGTCAGGTCAGGAACCAAGGCCTGGAAGAGGCGTACAGCATAGGTTTGGAGGTCTTGAGGGAGAACCTCCTCAGGGATGCCGCGGAGGCGTATGTTACTGCGCCTGTCTCTGTCCTCATGGTCCGCGACCTTGCCCGCGAGGTAGTCCAGTTTGTCTCTCAACTCAGTATAGGCGTCTGCCAGGGTGTTGTGGGCAGAGATAACCTCGTCTGTCTTGTCCTCGAGGTGCGCTGTCCTGTCTCCAAGCGCTTGGATTTCCGTTTTAATGTCGCGCGACATTTTCATCATGTCGGCCTGAAGAGATGTCTGCAGAGCTTGCAACATTTTGTGGATGGAGAGGTCGGTTGCAGGTGTCTCCGCTGGTTCCGATATGCAGGTGAGGTCGCTGCGGTCTGAGTACGCGGATGGCGAGTGCGGCGCATCGGCGCCATCTTGGGCCTGTGCTCGTGGCGGTGTCAGCGCCGAAACCAGCAACGCGGGCTGTTTATGCTTCAGCTTCTTGGCTGATTTAGATGCCATGGTGGTCGCGGGCATCGATGTGTGTCTGTGTGGGGTTTAGGTTACCCACTGCTTTTCTATTCGCTGTGCAGGGTTGGTATCGCACGGAGCTAACCGCTCATGCGACCGTCTTGGTGAGCCGTCAAGCCACGCCCCACATCTATATATTTTTTAATTATTTTTTTTAATTATTTTTTTAATTCTATTTTTTAACGTATTTAGATATTTAATTTTTTTATATTATATATATATATAAAACAATAATTATATATATATATTTAATCAGTATCAGTCTACATATAATCTGATATTAATATATATGTATATATAATTATATATATATATTAATAGTAAAATACACCTAGACAGTGTATGTGTGTGTATGTATATGTGTATATATATACTTAGATCATATATATATTATATATATATATATATATATATATATATATATGCTCTAAGTATACATTTTTTTTTTTTTACACTTTTTGATTTATTTTATTTTTATTTTCAGCCAGCAGGGGGACCACCTGTCATTACAGGCAGCCCCCTGCTGGCAATGCAGGAAGCAGCCTACCCGGCCATGTGATTGTGAGGTCCTCGCAAGGACCTCACTCTCACATGGCCGGGAGGCACCGGAGGAGAAGGATCTGCCGCGGGGGGGCTTCCTGGGAGTCCCCCCCACCGCGATCGCCGGCGGTCCCACAGAGGGTTGTAGTTAATGGAATATATTTGAAGCTTGGACTTGTCACCAGTGGGGTACCTCAGGGATCTGTACTTGGACCCATTCTCTTTAATATTTTTATTAATGATATTGCAGAAGGTCTTGATGGTAAGGTATGTCTTTTTGCTGATGATACTAAGATATGTAACAGGGTTGATGTTCCAGGAGGGATAAGCCAAATGGCAAATGATTTAGGTAAACTAGAAAAATGGTCAGAATTGTGGCAACTGACATTTAATGTAGATAAGTGCAAGATAATGCATCTTGGACGTAAAAACCCAAGGGCAGAGTACAGAATATTTGATAGAGTCCTAACCTCAACATATGAGGAAAGGGATTTAGGGGTGATTATTTCTGATGACTTAAAGGTAGGCAGACAATGTAATAGAGCAGCAGGAAATGCTAGCAGAATGCTTGGTTGTATAGGTAGAGGTATTAGCAGTAGAAAGAGGGAAGTGCTCATGCCATTGTGCAGAACACTGGTGAGACCTCATTTGGAGTATTGTACACAGTACTGGAGACCGTATCTTCAGAAGGATATTGATACCTTAGAGAGGGTTCAGAGAAGGGCTACTAAACTGGTTCATGGATTGCGGGATAAAACTTACCAGGAAAGGTTAAAGGATCTTAACATGTATAGCTTGGAGGAAAGACGAGACAGGGGGGATAAGATAGAAACATTTAAATATATAAAGGGAATCAACACAGTAAAGGAGGAGACTATATTTAAAAGAAGAAAAACTACCACAACAAGAGGACATAGTCTTAAATTAGAGGGACAAAGGTTTAAAAATAATATCAGGAAGTATTACTTTACTGAGAGGGTAGTGGATGCATGGAATAGCCTTCCAGCTGAAGTGGTAGAGGTTAACACAGTAAAGGAGTTTAAGCATGCGTGGGATAGGCATAAGGCTATCCTAACTATAAGATAAGGCCAGGGACTAATGAAAGTATTTAGAAAATTGGGCAAACTAGATGGGCCGAATGGTTCTTATCTGCCGTCACATTCTATGTTTCTATGTTTCTATAACCTCTGCTATAGTGCTTCAGTTTGTAGATTCTTTTGGCCCTGTTTGTTGTATTGTTTTCTTTAAAACTGACGGCAGGTAACAAAGATAATAAAGGTTCTTTGGTGTATCCTAAAAAGATCTTGATACAAACACAGGTTCTGTATCCTGTAGCATGTCCAAAGAGCTAATGCGGCTCTGTCTTTCAGCCTATGTAGACAGTTTTTTGGTTGCTGTCATTTGCTGTCAATTGATTGCCTGATTGTGATGTCTATCAGCTTTGCTTCCAAGTTGCCTTGAACAATCTATTGAAATATGCTTGTTAACTGTCCTACCCTAAGATATGCTTAATATGACATTGCATGTCTTCTATCCTTAATAAATGCACCAGTGTCATCTGTAATGATCTCTGTATGAAAAGATTCGCAGAAAGGTCTGACCATTCATTTATAAATGTCTTTTTTCCAATACTAAGGAAATAGCATTTAAAAAGCCAGTTTTGATTGATTCCTACCAACGTCTTATTTTTTTTCCCTTACCCAATTTTCTCGTTCCCCAATATGTACCTTATTGCCTGTTATGAAACATTGTAAGGAATATCAAAGTGAGATTATGTTAATCATATCATATAATCATATAAAAAAGAAATGTTATATTCTGACCCTGTGTCTGTATTTCTATTTAAATTACATGATTACACATTGCTTGCATGAGACTGTTCACAGCTGGAAAGTCTGCCTTATTAAGCACTTCAAGATTTTCCATATATCCATAATAAACAACCATTTAGTGCAGGGGTAGGCAACCTTTGGCACTCCAAATGTTGTGAACTATAGTGTCAGGAATACAAATGTATATTTCTTACACTACAGTGTTAAAAACTATTTTAGGTGACCGGCCCCCCTTGCTTCTGTTAAAGAAGTAAAAAATGTACCGTTATTTCAGCACCGCGCTTGTCCGCCGGTGCTGGCTCTGCCTCCCCCCATCTCCTTGACCGAGATCATCAAAGTTGACAATCTCAGCCAATCGAAAGCAGTGAAAGGCTATAGTGCATACATGGCAAAACGCCAGCTGTGCCAATTAGCATCTCCTCATGGAGTTGCAGGGAATTAAATCATCTCTATGGAAAATGCTCAGCATCCCCATGCAGAGCGTAGAGACTCTGAACACTCACCAGAACAACTACATTAAGCTGTAGTTGTTCGGGAGACTATAGTGTCCTTTTAAGGATGTAAGATCATCATGAGATATGTAGTCCACAATATCTAGAGTGTCAAATGTTGCCTATGTCTGAATTAGTGTATACTTAACATGCGTGAATTGTTTCCACAAATGCAAAATTTTACAAAATTCTACACATCCGTTAAATGTCCAGTTTCCTATTTTGACTAAATCAATTTGCAGCAAAATTATATCTGGCATTGTTTTAATTACACTACATTAATTGGTGTTGTTTTCTTTCAGATGAGTGCTAAATAATATATAAGGAAAGAGACCAAAGACCAAAGAAAGACTCTTGAAGTACTTGCTTTAAATATTTTTTTGCAAAGCCTTACATCACCTGCATCTGCTAAATTCATATTAAGATTGTTATATAAAAACCAAAAAGACTCCGTTAACATTAAACATAAATACAAAACTGAAATTAATGGGATACATTATACATTATTCCAATAATTACCCTCTAAGGCTATCAAGATTAACTGTCTTTGATTTCAGGCTCAGACCATATTCTAGACCAAGGGTCCTCAAACTCCGGCCCCCCGATGTTGCTGAACTACAACTCCCATGATTCTCTGGCTATCTATGTAATTCAAAGAATCATGGGAGTTGTAGTTTAGCAATATCTGGGGGGCCGGAGTTTGAGGACCCCTGTTCTAGACAGACAATTCAATATATTTATGTTTTTTACTATAAAGAACCTATTACTTGGTTGTAGGTAAAATCTATTTTTCTGATTTCTCACTGGATGACCTCTTGCCCTTTTCTTCTTCCTGTTAATGAGCAGGACAACAATCTCCTTTGGAGAGATTCATGGAGGGCATGGGGGAAGCATGGATTAGAGAGACAGAGGTGAGAGACTGAGAAATAGCCGAGATGGTACCCAGTGCCATTCCCTCCTTTATAGACTTTGGGTCTCTGCATGCAGGAGGTGGGACCGGTCAAATTACCTCTCCTGCCTATATATAACCAAGCACTGCACTTGGTCAGTCTCCTGGTATCTTGGTTCCTGAATCTTGTTCCTGATTCTTGTTCTTGGTTCTTCATCCCTGATTTCTAGTTCCTGGTTCTAGATTCCCGGTAAAACTTCTCGGCTTTATACTTTGGCTTTGGTTCTGATATCCGTTCTTCTTTCTGACCTTTGGCCTCTGGCATCCTGCTACCTATTCGTTGACTCTTGATCTCGCTCCATTGCTGTCTGCCCTGACCATCGTACCGCCTGACACCAATTCTTGTTTGCTCCTTTCTGGCTTCTTTGCTTAATATGTGTAAAAAAAAAAAAAGGCACCCATGCCCTTGTAGATCTTTTAGGTATCACTCTCAGGCACCTGAGAAGATTGTGTCTGCAACTGAGTTCCTCTTCAAGCAAACCAACTGGTAGACTGTCACAACTGTTTGCATCGGTTTACTTTATACACTAATGACTAGAAACTACCATTGTCTTATTGGTGTAAATGTTGTAGCATCCAATGAATCTGTAGATCTCATATACATTTGATTTCCACTGATAAATATGTAGACATAAGTACTATAGCCAATATTAACCTTTAAATCTGACATTTCTGCAATACAAGTTATACATTCTGTCAAAGCATTAGATGTTCTATACTTATTGTATAGCAACAAACATATCGCTAACACAATGTTACAGATGAGAATAAATTTACAAAGTCTAGGAAAAAGATATGTGCAGCATGTAATGTTATTTGTTCTTCATGTTTTTATTATTAATCATAATGGTGTTTTTTATATACTACTTTCCACTGTAAGTAAAGTAGTTTGTTTATAGTTTTTTTTTCTCATGGTACCCCTGTCCTTTTGGTCCCTGGGTCATGTACCCTGGTGCGCATTATAAGGTTGTATTTTCAATTTGCAGATACCCCGGACAGGATCTTCCAGCACTGGTCTCACCCATCTGTCATTTCATGTTGTTCCAAACTGTTAGAAATGCAGGGAATATAAGGAGTCCCTTCTGTGGTGTATCACCAAATTAATATATATATTACACAAGGTTCGTCTACATTAAAAGGTATTTATTAAAAGGCAACAACACAATACTATAAATGTATCACAAACACACAGCCCAGACCCACGGAGCAACAACCCTTTTTAAATCTATCTATCTATATAGTAACCCCTTCCCCAAACATTTGATCTCACCCACAGTTAGGCCTTCACATCTAGTAATGGTTCACTGCTGCAAGTTCAACATCACATCCACCAAGGAAGAAAAGGAAGCAACAGAGTGTAACATGGTTCACCATGCTAGCACATGGCGTTTGCTCAGTAGCACAGCCAAGAAGGAACACAGAGGAATGGAGAAAGGGGGAAGTGGTTATCTCTCTCCTGACTTATAAAGGTATTGTATTACACAATTACCATTTTAAAGGGTAAAGCTTATCCCACTGTAGCTTGGTCACATGACCCCTGGTCACCATATTAGTTTGATGACAGAATGTCACCACATTCCCTCACTTTTTCTTCTCTTATGTTGAGCACATTTAAAAATAATAATATATCCCTCTTATCTATCTAAATTATGAGATCTGAAGTAGGAAAGGGGAGCACAGGAATTATAGTGAGTGATATAAGCAAGGTGAAAGAAAAGTCAAATAGGGGTTGCATCACCCCACACCTTCATGAAGAGTCTGCATAGTTCACCAATATATTTCCCAGCACAAATCCCTAATTGTGGTCTTCCTCAAAATACTACTTGTACCCAGGGGCGGACTGAGAACCCTCAGGGCCCCCGGGCAAAATAAATCAAGGGCCCCCTTACAGGCCTCACCCATGCTTTGCAGCAAGCCCCACCCTTGTCCCACCTCCAGCCACACCCTACACAATCTTTAGACACAAGGAACAAAAGTGCAATAAATTCTAAACAAGTGCAATATAATTAACAAATGCAAAAAACTAACTGTGCAAAATAAATAACAATAATCCCCTCAAGGACCCCAGTAGAGACTACAATTGAGGGCTAATGGGCCATGGAGGGGGGTCTTCTAGCAGAGGCTATCTCAGTGTCCATTAGAGAGCCTCTGTTAGAAACAGTCGCCTCCAGGCCCCAGTAGAGACTACAATTAAGGGATTATGGGCCATGGAGGGGGGAGTCTTTCTAGCATAGGCTATCTCAGTGTCCTTTAGAGAGTGTGTTCGAAAGAATCCCCTCAAGGCCCCATTTTTTAGCGGTTGAATTTTTATATATATATTTTTTTAAATGTATTTCCCCCTCCCTGCCTTTTACCTGTAGCCAGGGAGGGGGACAGTGGAATCCCTGGTGGTCCGGTGGCTCAGCTTTATGGGCCCGCATGTAGGGGCCCAGCAGACATCTTCCCCCTCCAGCAGCCAGTGCTCTTTATCTTTAACGAGCCCAGCATGCATTGCGTGCCGCGGAGCGTTGTCACGGCAACCCGCGGCAACCCTTTACTTCTGTGGCTCGCGTGAATCCCGGAGGGGGAAGGTGAGTGTGTCCTGGGCCCTGCTTGGAAGCCAGCAGGGCCTGCAGAGGCATATATATATGTAGCGGTACTCGCTATATATATATGCAGATGGAAGGGCTGGGGACCCGGGCATGCAGAGGATTACCAGTGCAGTCTGGGCCCTTTGGCGGAAGGCCCCCCTCCCGGCCGGGCCCTCGGACCATGTCCGAAGTGCCCGACCGGTCAGTCCGCCCCTGCTTGTACCTATGTTACTGCAGTTTACAGACATGATAGCTAATGCTGCTGATGTTGAGCGCGAGCTGAGGAGAGCTGAATGCATGGTGGCAAACAATTATGACAGAGCTTCTCCAAAAAACATTTGAGCTTGAAAGCAGAAGACTTTGGGGGCAGAGGACAAGCTTGGAAGCAGAGGACAAAGATTTAATCAAATGATTATGAATGATGACAAGCCTATCACTCATTTCCTGCACTACTATGGAAGGCACTGTAGTTATGATTGTCTATTAGAATCATTACTTTGAGCTTACTAACCGTCAACCAACTTCAGTTACTGGATTTTGAATGGATGTGGCATAATTGGCAGCTGAGGAGCTGCTAGTCTAAAAACAATGCTTACAAAAAAATATCAATTCAATCATTAATTAAAAAGTGCATGTGCATTAAAAAAATACAAGACATCTTAATTAGATTACAAAATAAAACAGACAAACTAGATATGTCAATAGGGAAGAATGTTACACAGAGCAAATCTTTTAATGTGACTTTGTCACTTCATTTCACTAATAGAGTATTTCATAAAGATACAATCTCACATTGACTCCATTACGGGAAAAGCTAAAGTTGACAAAATAAATGGAGGATGTTCTGCTGTCAACTTTTGTAAGTTCTCCCAGGCATTGCTAGTGACAACTGTGCAAAAAGGCTTCTTATTATGCAACGCAAGAGTTGGTCAATGGAGGGTTTGTCACTCTCACGGGATCCTCCTTAGACTTCAATGTTGCACTCTCATGCACTTGCAAGAGTACTGCAGTGGGGCAGCAGGTAAAGTGCTGGGAGATAAAGAAAGACAAAGGCAGAACCTATGAAGGAGAGTTTCAGGTAAGTTAAACTAGTTCCAGCTTCACCCCCAGTCTGATTGGTCACTTATGGTCACTTTGCAGATCACTGAATGCGACAGAGCATCTTTTAAGGAACGTGATTTCACTTCTGTTGTCAACCATTCCTGACAGTGGTATGTTCCAACTTCAGCACTAAAAATAAAAATGCAATAAAAAAAACTCCAGGTAAATTGTATTGATTAGAAGGAGTAGCACTAATACCAGATTGAAAAACCTTAAGTCTGACTCATATACAAAATCAGTAGGAGGTGAGAAATTATATTTAGGAGATGGGTTAAAAAGGAAGACTGCCACATTTTCATTTGTTATACACTAGAACACAAATATCAGATTTCCCGTAAAAATTCTGCCTAAAGATGTGCCACTCCGATTTAAA
>OW240916.1:138401492-138447518 GCA_933207985.1 Pelobates cultripes
TTTTGTTTTCCCTGCCTCCAACCTGATTTCAGAAGAAGCTGAGTCCCGCTGTGAGGGTGGGTCCAGTAGGTGCCACACTGCCAGCCCCGGGTTCTGCATGAGCCAGTCACCTGTGCCTCTGGTTCCATGTATGTCCGGCAACGAAATTCCTGGTAAGTCTGGTCAGTCCAGGTGCTGGGCTGTGGTTTGAGAAAGGTCCTCTAGGGCTCACATTCCAGGAAGGCTGTCGTGGGGACCAGGCTCAAGCCTAGGGTACGGAGGCTAGGCAGTCCAGGATTACTTTGGGGGAGTGTTGAAGGAGCTCCATAGCTTAGTCCCAGGGTGAAGGTGGTGTGCCACTGCTTGCAATGCCATCTGTGAGTGGTGAGTATGGTCGTGCACGGTGTGGGCCTTGAGACTCCCATGTTGCAGGTAGAGTACATGTGCTCAGGCGCCATGCGTGCCTCATAGGGGATGGGAGAGGGGTATATTGCTAAGCTTTGGCTCCCTCCAGTGGGGACCTGGATAACACCCCCAGCCCATGGTGGGGGGACCGGGGCCAGCGAGACGTGTGATAGGACTTGGTATGGCAGCTAGGCTTGCGAGCAGGTCAGCGGTTGTCTGCCCCGTGTCTCACCTAAGTAGGCCGCAGGCTCAGAAGTTTTGTACCGCAGGGGCCCCAAAACTCCCGATCTCGTAGTCCGTGGTAGCGCCCCCAACTCCTGTGCACAGTAGTGGACTTCTCCTCACGATTATCTTCAGTGAGTTCATTATTTCTTCCGTTTTAAGTAGGATTCAGCAGGAGCCTCAGTAGCATGCGACCGGTCAGCATGGTGGTCAGGCCCCGCCCCTCAGGCCATCTCACTTTTGATTACTGTTAGTAATACTAAGTTTTACGGTCATGTGCAGAGATCTCCTTTTATTTTCTACCAGTTTGTCTAAATATGTACAGCAAGCATGTCAAACATGCGGCCCGCCCGCCCTGGGGTTGCTTTCAGCTGTTGCTGCAACCAGCAAGATAGGAAAAGTATTTCCTGATTCTTGCTCTCCTTGCCACAAGAGGGCAGAGTGGCTGTGTGTCTGCAGAGCAGACTAGAACAGCCACTGCCCCTTCCCTCCTGCTCCCAGTGCTAGAGGAGTGTCTGGCCTGCTTCAGCAGGGATGGAGCTGGAACCGGAGGATGGACAACAAATTGTAAGGTAGGAGAAGAGGGGCTTGGGGGAGGGGGTCCAGTATATTAATTTGATGGAGGGAGGGAGGGGTCCAGTGTACACTTAGGGGGGCAGTATATTAGAGTGGTGGGAGGGCGGGGGGGAGGGGCAGTGTATTTAAGAGAAGGAAGGGACAGTGTATTAACATGGGGGAGGGAGGGGCCAGTGTATTAAATTGGGGGAGTGGGGCAGGATATTAATGGGAGGGAAGGGGCACTGTATTAATGTGGGGAAGTCAGGGGGCCAGTGTATTAAATTGGGAAGGGGGCAGTGTATTAAAGTGGAGTAGGGGCAGTCTATTCAGTTAGAGTGGAGGGAGGAGGGGCAGTGTATTAGATTGGGTGGAGGGAGGGGGGGGCAGTGCATTAGACTGGGTCTTCATGGAGGAGCTGATTGGCCGCGCAGCATTTTGCCACACATGCACATTCGCCTCCCAATGCTTTCCTCATGGAAAGCATTGGATTGGCTGAGATCATCAAGTTTGATGAGTTCAGCCAAAGTGAAGAAATCATTCATAGAACTTCAAAATAAACAAGATAACGTAATTTGTTTTTTACAGCTGTGCAACCGCATACATTCACCATTTCAGTCTCATTACCAAACATTTCTTAATATGTCAAGGTAGTTGGACTGAAACGTTGGTTATATGCACATGCACGTCATCTTAAAATAAATGTGCTCTTTTGTTTACTTTGAAGCCCTTTAAGCGTGAGGACGTCCAGTGTCAGGCAACTTTTTTTATACTGTGCTTTTCGAAATAAACCTACATTTCTATGAAAACTGAAGTTTTGGGGTTTTTTTGCGGCCCAAATAAACTTAAATCTGGTTTATTTGGCCCGTCTTAGCCTTTGAGTTTGACATGCTTGATGTACCGCATTGACTTCACTTACCTACCTTTTGTAAAGAGCTGCAGAAAATATTGGCACTTTATAACCAAATGTAATAATTGTTTCATACAGCCTGCATTTCACGCTGTGATGCACTATAAATAAAACTGATAAAATTCAGAAATTTAAATTAAGCAAATTAAATTAAATTTTTTTTATCAACGCAAACCTGCAGTAATTACCGGCAAACACATTTCTAAAACTGAAAATGTAATAAAATGCCAATGGTTGTACTAATTTCATTATTGTTGTCAACTGACTCACTTTAAGAATGTCTGCCAGTTCTGGTTAGCCTTTTTTTTTAAATGTTTTTATTTATTTTTTTAAAACTTTCGCTGGTTTATATTCCAGGGCCTGCTCATGTTACTTCAGAACTTGCCTACAATCCATTGGGGCAATGAAGAAATTGGTCTACTTTTGGCAGAAGCATATAGACTGAAATATATGTTTGCGGACGCTCCAAATCATTACCGACGGTAGATGCCACTCACCGTGCTGCTTATACGCCAGTTATTGCTCTTCTCATCACTTACATTTGGACACACTCCATGTGTTTTATGCCAGTATCATCAAAATATCTTTGCATTTGAAGAAACTCTATACTATTTTAATCCTTTGCAATATTGTTTTACCTACACTTCCAAATTAATACTTGCCTGGTGAAATGAACTTCCCTACAGAAATTGTGTGTATATATTTGGTCCTTTGTGTATAAAAATTATGATGTACATTATTGGAATTTACTGCTCGTTAAATGTGAATGTTTATCCCTCACCTTGCAATGTGAGCATTCATGTTCTGCCAATTACTGATCAAATATGTATATATTTGTAAAATAACCACTTAAAAAGATTATTCAGTTTTGGGGGGGAGGGGGGTGGAATCCAGCTTGAAAACCTGTGAAAATTGTTTTACTCTGTCTAACTTGCTTTGAAGGGCTAACTTGCTCAGTCTAAACTGAAAACGTAAGTTTGCCATTAAATTACTCCAATATAAACTAGACTTGTATAGAAAATATTTGAAGTATTGAAAGTGTTTATATGTATGACATTTCGGTGCTTTTTTTTTGTGTGTGAAATTTTATCAGGCACAATCAAATAAAAAGAAAAAAGGTACGTTCATTTAAATAACACTTGTGTATACCAGACAGATTTTTTTTTTTATGTTTACTACAGTTGCCATAAGTTATAGTAATTTGTATTCTAGATGTGACAGAGATCTAGATAGGATAAGTTTGTCAGTCTGTAATAAGTAACATGACAAGTGTGGTATACAATGGACTCTGACTCGATAACATTTTTGCCAAATATAATACTTCCAGGGTTATTCATTTAATCTGGGATTGACAAGTGAATTTCAGTTTTAAAGACATGTTTAGCCATATGGGTTAAAATATATACACATCTTCTAAACATTTGACATTTCCTGTTTAGTTCTTAGTATAGTGGATAACTTACTTATTTACAACTAATTTTAGTTAAGATGTGCATTTGTGAGCTCCCAGAGTAAGTGGAAAATATCAGAAATAAATAGAAGTGCTCTTTTTTAAATCACAATTCCATTCATCTATACAATGTAACTGTAATACATATTAAAACATGTTTGGGTAACCCTATCTATATACCTAAGCATCTGGTGTACTGTATTTTTAAACTAATAACTGTCAGTTAGTGAGGAAATAAATAAGAATCAGGCTTTCAACAAATACAATAGGTATTCCAAAATTGGAAGTTCTATCATACAGGTGTGGCAATTTTAAAAGGGACATAATCTAATGGTACATTGCTTTTAACACCCCCTCAACCTCAAGCATATATTTACACACCCACAGTAATATTTTTCTTATGACAACATCTTGTATACATGGGTCCTGCTTGTGACCAAAAATGAAAGGAGTTGAAAACAAATGCTACTTATCGTTTTAAAGCACCGTGGGCTATGTTGGTGCTATATGAATGCAATATAAATAAGACAGTCTTAAAAACACGCCTCATTTGTATTGTGTATATATCACTCCCTCGTATACACATTTATCAAATTATAATTTTTATACAATGGAAAAGTAAGCGTTCAATAAACCTAGTTACAGTTTTAAGATGGTGGGCTTAAAGATTCCATGCCTGGAATTCAGTACCACCACTTACCAAGAAAGAATGCACCCCCTGTTCAAAGCATAAACTTAAACACAAATATGTTGTTTTGTTAAATAAAATAATGTATAACCAGTTTTTTGTCAGTATTTTTTTTTTAATATAATTTTGTATTTTTGGTCAAACCTATAGCACCAGGTAAATTGAAATATAAAAATACAAAATATAATGTAGAACATTTTTCAAAATAAGGACCATAACTGCCCTGTTTCAGAAAGTTCCCTGTAAGATTTGGCTAGTACATGTGATTGAGTCCATCACATAACATGTAGTCCTCTAAAGTTAACCTTCAAAGGAAGAATATAGGTGATCAAACCAAGATTTTCCAATAATATTTGGTATATTACTTGTTATGAATTTGTAAGCAAACACCAAATAATTGAACTAAAAAGTGGGATGGAGTAATATGTGCCATTTTGGCTAGTGGAGCAGGAACCCATACTTTGCTTTGAGTACCTGTGGATAGGCCTATTGCTTTTTGCAACCACAAATCTCATACTGAAAGGGTTGTTGGGTGTTAAGAACAATTACAACTAGTTAATTTCTAACTACTCTCATATTTAAACTAGTATAAGTTAGTGTTGACATTTATATACCAAGTCCTTAAATCGAGGTGTACATTCCAAAGGACCTAGCCACAAATTTGCTATCTTTTCACCAGACTGGGGATAATTTAGGGACAGTATCCCCAAGAGTGACTGAAAGTTCCCTTGTTTCTGCATTCCAACAGAATGTAAAGGCTTTTACCCATAACTATCAAAATTAATATGTTGGCATACGATATGGTAAATTGCCCTTGTTGTGTTGGTGCAGTTATGCAAGCCTTTTCAGTCTAGTTTAGCCCAGAGTCTTTGATTTTTCATAATGCTGCAAAGATTCGAAAATGCACAAGTCCTAAAAAGGGACAAAGGAGGGTAAGGGTTTTCAGAGTGTGAAGAAAGTCACATTTTGAAATAGCTCATGTAGTCTTAAACATTCGGCACCCATTGATCACAGAGAAATTTCAAATGTCATTCTTGTAGGAAATGCTCTGCTGCAAAGGTATGGAGTTAGTGGCTCGAGTTTGACGTAAGGTTGAATTTATGTCCCAGTTTACCATGGAAAGAGAATCTGCAAAAGGTCTGGAGATGTGAGTAAGGTTTGTGGGCCTTGGAAATTTTGATGTGTTGAAGGATGGAAATAATGCAAGAAATTGGGTGACTCTTGCCCTCTCGATCTGTATTTAAACATAAATTGCCATACATACTTTTGATAATTTTCCATGTCAGATTAATTGATTTATGTGTTGCTGTAGCTTAAGAAAGTCTGGAGAATGCAGAGGAAGGGGAGGATGGATTGAATGGATATATGGGGTTATCCACAACACATGCAGGTCCCACATGCAATTTAGATCAGTGAAAGCTTTGTTCAGGATTGTTTTATAGTTTAGGAGTAACATCATGAAAAGTCACCTGAGACTTAAATTACCCAGGAATGGGATGTAGTAAACAGTTACATTTAAAAAAAAAATTAAAAAGACTGTGGGACTTATTGTCAATACTTCTGATGTAGTAAATTAAAATGAATCTTGTAGGGGGCGTGGCCTAGCAGCCGACGGAGATGGCTTAACAAGGGAGCTCCCGCGCATCCACACTTAATCAAGCCTCTGCAATCCGCATCGCAACCGCACACAGACACCTACATGCCCCACAAGGGTCCTAGTGCCACCCCACGCAGGAAAAAATGAGGGGAACCGCTCGATTCCTCCCCTACTGTGGCAGACATGTTCGCGGCCTCCAAAGCCACACAGGCCGCACAACATGGCTGCCGGACGGGCACACGAGGCTCCCACTCCCCACCTGCAGACACAGACAGGGGACAGCCCGGACAGACTGGCGACACGACCGCGCAAATCCTCCAGCAGTTAGCAGAGGTGAGAACGTTTCTGGCGGGGGAGATCACACGCAGCGCCCTAGACATTAAGGCAGAGATCCAGGCCCTGGGCACCCGCACGGCAGAACTAGAACAGCGCATGGAAACACTAGTAAAAGGCCACAACTCAGTGATACATCACTCCACATCCCTGAATCAGCACCTCAGTGAATTAGAAATGCAGATGGAGGACCTCTCCAACCGCACCAGGCGAAACAACCTCCGAGTCAGGGGGTGGCCGGAAGCAATACAGGAAGGCCCCCTGGCACCCATTATGGAGGCATACTTCAGCAACCTACTACCAGACATACCCAAGGCTCAGTCGGCGATGGACTGGGCACACAGGGCTCTGTGTGCCCGGCGCCCGAACACAGATGCGCCACGAGACATAATAATATGCTTCCATTACTTTGCAACTAAGGAGGCTCTAATGAGACACAATAGACACCACGAATTCACCTACAAGGGCAAATCCATATCCCTATTCCAGGATTTGGCCCGAGCACATTGCAAAGAAGGAGGGAGTGGAGGCCATTGACGGATATACTACGGCAGCATGAAATCAGCTTCACCTGGGGCCACCCTTTTAAAATTGTAGCCTTCAAAGCGGGGAAGACAATCGCCTACTCACCGGGAGGAGACCCAAGAAAATTCCTCCGGGATCTGGACATCACACCGCCGCGAGACTTCGCTCTACCGGGACCGGCTCGACCGGCTCTCACACCCCTCCCAAGGGACTGGTACACGGTCACAGCACAAGCGGACAGAGAGACCTGAAACCTGCAGCTGGACCAAACGGCCATGAGGTTCAAGGCAGCAAGCCCCACACGCTGGATAGATAAGTTCAACCGAAGGATGACCCCACGACATCTCACACCATACTTTTTTACCGGACCTTTTTTTTTTTTTGCCCCAAAGTCATGGGCTGGGCCCTGAGGGACCCAACGCACAGAGACCGCTACCACTTAAGCAGACATACCATGATATGCCAAATCGTAACCTGCTCTGCTTTTATTGGCGCAGCCTTTGCTTTTTTATATGCCTGTTACATGCTATGTACCTAAAGCAGGAGATGTCAGGGGCATGTTGTTGGGGGGAAGAGGGGGGGTAGTACTGGCTGACACACTGTAAAGTACATGAACTGCTCGACAGCACGATGCCAAAGATGCAAGATAGACCCTGGGGGACTAAAACACACAGTGTCCGCACACACTGAGGGAGACGCACCATGATATACCAAACTATACTCTCTTCCGCAATTATTCGCTTTATCTTGGCTCGACTGTGCAACCAACACTAGATATGTCACTAGAGGGTAATTATGGGGGGGGGGCGGGGGAACAGGGCAGGCTGACATACTGCAAAACGCATGACAACCTAGACAACACGGTACCAGAGACGCCGAGGGGGCCAAACGCACGGAGACCGCATGCGCTGAGGGAGACGCATAGATCGTAACCCTACGCAGATAATACAAATCAGACGCAAGACAGGCCCACATGCTTGAGACGAAGTACAGGGGGAGGGAAACACCCTCCGAACGCACTCACCCCATATCATACCTCCTTCGGGAACGGTACCCCAGACGGTAACACCAAAGACAAAATGGCACCCACGTACAACTGACGAGGAACCTTAGCTCAGACCCATCACAGCTGCTGGTAGCATTGTGGGGGCCATACGTAACTCCCCCACGTTCCACTGACGAATTCACAACTCGGACAAAACGGGAGACCACACCATTGCGAACACCCAGTACCACATGAAGCTATAGAAACCCAGTGCAGACAATGCAGCGGGTACTAAAACCCTCGGTACCATCGGAGTACCCTAGACCAAGGGCCATAGCTCAAAGCTGGTTGCCAACCACAACACAGTGGACAGACGCGGGGCACTCACCAACTCCGAGAGGTGACAATCCACACATCACTCGGAGGGGGTGAGCACCCCCACTCTAATCTGGCACAGGTTAAGACCAGATGGTTATCAACTGTTTATTTTCCACGTATATATGAATGTTTATTGATAATGTTTTTTGATACTCAACCTTTCTTTCTTTCTCTTACACTATCTTTTAAGACAAGTACTAATCTTCAAAACAACCTCCCTGCCTGGATGCTGCCCGCGCCGCCGGGAACGGGTCCCACAACCCATCACAAACACACTGCCCTCCGCGGTTCCCGGAAGACGGGAGACCATGCCACACTCATTGCACCGATTGCGCCTCCACATGGCTCTTAAGGTACTATCATTCAACGTCAAGGGCCTCAACTCGCCCAACAAACGTCGATTACTGGTAAGAGACCTAAAGACCAAGAAAGTAGACATTGCACTAATACAGGAGACACACCTACCCAGGTCGGCAACCACCAAACTAACGGACAGAACCTACACGACCGTTTACGAGGCACGCTCACAATTTAAGCGAGCAGGGGTGGCAATACTCCAGCGCAGGAGTTGTCCACTGCACGTCACGACCATCCAAACTGACCCAGAGGGGAGATTTATATACATAGGGGGCACCCTCTACACCACCAAAGTGCATATCGTTAACGTGTATGCCCCCAATGAGCCAGACCAGATGTTCTGGACGAACCTGGAGATGTTGGTGGCTGGGGCGGGGGAGGGGGGGGTCCTTCTTGTTGGAGGTGACTTCAATGCAGTGCCAAGTCCGGCAGCCGACAGAAGCTCAAAACCAGTCACAGTGCGATCGCAGGGCAGAGGGAGCCAAGACAAGCAACTACACACATTCCTGACACACACAGCCCTCCTAGACGCTTGGCGACTACAACACCCAACCACAACTGATTACACTTTTTACTCGGCACCACACAACACCTACTCCAGAATAGATAACCTGTTTCTCAATGGAGCAGGGATGGCCAAGGTCCTCCACACAGACATTAACAATATCACATGGTCAGACCACACAGACATAACACTCACACTAGGCAACCTATGCTACAAATCCAATTGGTCATGGAGGCTTAATACTAGCCTCTTAAGGGACGACATAACACAAGCCACAATCCGAAAAGCCATCACAGAATACTTTGAGATAAACGCAACACCCGAAGCTAGCCCTACCGCGATCTGGGCAGCACATAAAGCAGTCCTACGCGGTCACTTTATTAAACTAGCCACCCAGAAAAAACGAGCTAAGACGAAACAGCTACTCGACCTACAGTCTGCCCTACGTAAAAAAGAGCAACAACCCAAACGAATCCGACAGACTCGAATCTTAGGGAACTCAATAGCCTCAGACACTCTATCAGGGATCTCGCCCTGGAGGCGGTATCACGTTCCATACTATGGTCCAAACAACTGTTCTACGAGAAGGCAAATAAGACGGACACACTCTTGGCTAGGGCGCTCCGCCCGAGAGCGCAAGGCAAAACCATAACAAAAATACGCACAACAGAAAACACACTAGCCGAGACGCCTGACACGATCAACGAAGTGTTTACCTCTTACTTCTCAGATATATACAATCACTCCCCCCACCTCCGGGCCACCAACGCGACATATATCTCAGACATACACCAATTCCTCTCCGAACTCACTATTCAAAAAGTGAACGGGGCGGAAGCGGACGCACTGCAAGAACCAATTACACAACTCAAGGTAGAGGCAGCCATAGCATCTCTGAAAGGCAATAAGGCACCAGGACCAGATGGCTATGACATTAGTTATTACAAACAATTTAAAGACGTATTAGCCCCCCCACTAACGTCCCTTAGCAACCATTTTCTGCAGGGCGGGACGCCTGATGGCGACATGGCAACGGCAAATGTTGTCCTCCTGCCAAAGCCAGGGAAAGACGACACATTGGCCTCGAGCTACAGGCCAATCTCACTTATTAACACTGACCTCAAAATATTCGCTAAAATCTTGGCGTCCAGACTCACCCTCCTACTTGATCCACCCAGATCAGGTGGGCTTTATGCCAGGCCACCAATTGTATGAAAACACGCGACGAGGGGTCAGCACAATCTGGCACATGGGGGAATCCAAGGCGCCTTCTATGGCACTCTCACTGGACGCGGAGAAGGCGTTTGATAGGGTGCTGTGGCCTTATTTATTCGAGCTTCTCCGATTCCAAGGGTTCCCAGAGACATTTGTAACAGCCATACAAGCATTATACACCGATCTGAGGGCACAAATACTCATCACAAGGGCACAAAAAACGCCCTTCACCCTGGGAAACGGCACCAGACAGGGTTGCCCATTATCCCCCCTGCTCTTCGCCTTAACCTTAGATCCACTGCTACATGCCCTCAGGCAGCACCCGCACATCAAGGGCGTCACGATAGAGGGAACACCATTCACAGTCTCGGCATATGCCGATGATGTCATGCTGACACTCTGGGAGCCGAGACACTCTCTCCACCATCTATCGCTCGTACTGGAGCGATTTGGCAATATAGCAGGGTACAAAATTAACTACTCCAAATCCGTGGCAATGCCTTTCCACCTGGAGCCCCCGGAACTAACCCACATACGCGACACGTATCACTTTAAGATAACCACCGACGAACTCCTGTATCTAGGGGTACGGCTAACAGCGAACACATCCTCCCTATTTGCCCGTAACTATACACCCCTGTTCCGAACCCTTCTTGCGGAACTAGAGCAGTGGACGGACAGGCCCATTTCCTGGATGGGGAGAGTAAACTCTATAAAAATGAATGTGCTACCGAGTATACTGTTCCTCTTTCAAGCCCTCCCGATAAGAGTAACACGGAGGGACCTGACAGGCATACAAAGAGCGATAGATGCCTTCATCTGGCACAACAAACGCCCAAGAATAGCGCGCACCCTCATGTACAGACCGAAACCCGGGGGGGGGCTGGGACTGCCAAATGTATACACCTATTATCTAGCTGCACAGCTGACACAGGTGATACAGTGGCACACGCCTCCAGACAGGAGACGATGGGTAGATCTAGAGTCGCTGATGATGGGTCAGGATCTCCCACAATTTTTCATATGGGCACCCAGAACGCAAAGAGCCATATTAAGAACAGCAAATCCAGCCATACTCAACTCCATACAGATACGGGACCAAACCAAAACGAAGTACGCCCTCAGCTCCCATCCGTCCCCCATGACACCAGTTTTCAGGAATAGGGCCTTCCCCCCCGGAATGCAGGCGAGAGACTATAAGGGGATAGAGGCTACGGGGCTCCAAAGATACGTACACCTATATGTGAACCAAAACGTAGTCACATACGAACACCTAACCACCAAAGCCACCTTATGAACAAGAGATTACTTTAGATACATGCAGATCCGTGACTTTGCACAAAACCCTGAAATACGGAAGGCGGCCCTGACACCACTAACCTTCTTCGAAAAACTATGTTACAATGAGACAACACAAACTAAACTCATCACACTACTGTACAACCACCTCAACGGGACTCCGAACAGGGAGGGCGCACTACGATACACCGACCAGTGGGAAGCCGACCTGGGGGAGGTACTAGAGGGAACGGAGTGGCAAGATATATGGGACGCATGCAGCAAAACCACAATATGTGTGACACTCCAAGAGCAATCTTATAAAACACTGACCCCAGTGAAGCAGAAACACATGGGACTAAGTCCCACAGACGACTGCTGGCATGGGTGTGGGGGGCGAGGCACATATATACATATGTGGTGGGACTGCCCGAAGGTCATAGAATACTGGCGCAACGTTGTGGAGCTCAGCTCCCAAATCCTACAAAAGCGACTGGGGTTAGACCCATGGGCATGCCTACTCTCAAGACCCACAAAGGACCTCCCCAGACACGAACAAAGACTCCTTAACATGCTCTATTTAGCAGCCCGAAGGTCCCACATATGTCCCTGGTTAAGACAAAAATGCGAGACAATTACATAATGGATAAATTGACCTCTCAGGTGCGAAACACTGTGACTAAGTTCCAAAAAGTCTGGGACCTATGGGAGCAGTACGATAGTTAGAATAACGACTCGGGACACGGGGCAGCATCCACGCAATCCTAAAATGGCGGGACTGGGACCCACCCAACGCCAAATACCACACCACCACTCGGACAGGTGGCAGCGGCACCACTACTGAACGAGTGTGGGGTCAAACCCGGTACATAAAACGCAGCTTCAGGGGACTGACAACCCCCATCGGTAGCTCATCCGGTAACCATATCAAACCGATACTTGAACGCACACATGTACTTGTCTCCAACTCTTTACTTTTCCTTCCTACCTATCTATTGAAGGCAAGCGCCCTAGACCTGCAAGTAGGCAGAAGAGGAAAGGCAAATAAAAACATGCCACCATTCCGCAGAACGCAGAAGGGAGCGGGTACGCAGTCGCATACCCCAAGAGGCGGGGGACTGGCGCTCTACTCCCTAAGCCTAACCCTTCACATCAAAGCTATTGTATATAGTTAATATTGCTTGCCACCTACACAAAAATTTCCGACGAAGTCACTCACAGAAAACTCGATGTATATAACATGCCTAAACTAACAAATGTCATCTGCATTCTGTAAACCATTGTATGACACTGCGCTATCACGTACATAAATGTAACCGCTTACATGTTTACCATCTACTTCGTCAAACCAAAAATAAAGAATAAAAAAAAAAATGAATCTTGTATTAATTTTTTTAACTACTCACAACCACACGAATGAGGAATATTGGAGTCCGTAATAAAATTACATCTACGGCATACACCTGTGATGTCACTTCTGAGAAAGATGTCTTGTTGTAGAGGTTCTAGTGACAAAGCAAAACATTATTGGGTGAGTGGACATCCATGCATAGTGCAAATGTAGATGTAAAATTTAGGGAAATTTATAGAAACCAAACCAAAGCCACAAATCAGCATGTGGATCGAAACACTCTGGCTGTATTACAGATGGAAAGTCTAATTCATAAAGGAAGCAATCTGCATGCTTTTTGGCTGGGGATCTGCTTTTCCATACTGCCTACAGCACGTTATGTATATCTTATACTGGAAATATTGCTCTTTCCTTGGCAGCTGTTAAAGGGGCACTCCACCGCCCAAATACAAACATAAAAATATAACTGTTTAGTACGTACAACCCCAGTGAAACCATTATGCATTTTGTTTATGGGGGGGGGTGGGAATAGCTAAAAAATGCTTGTAAAAACTGCACATCTGTTCTCTGCACCCTACAAAAGCTCTCCATTTCTTTCCCAACTCAGACTTTCTGTGGCTGTCCATTCACAGACTTCCCAATGCAGCTCAATGAGTGGTCTTTGCTAGGCAGGTGCCCTGGGCTGCTGCCTGCCTCCTGAGTTTAGATCCACTGAGCTAAACTACAAGGACTTAACAGTTGTCTAACAGTCCAGGATGTAACAAGGGTCATTTATAAAAGTGTAAATTTCTATTGATTGTTTTCAGTGTTTCTTTTGGTAAGTCACTAGCCAATAGAAACGTAACCATTACAATTCCAATGGAATCATCAATCTTTCTGATTTGCTTACCAATTTATGGAACAATATCAAAAAGGGAGGAATCATTCCTCACTTATGTCCCCCCGAACGTGTGCTGGTATGTTAATAAAACGATGAGCAGCCATTGCCCTGCCATCTTATGGTGTACTGATTCCCCCCTACCATCACCTACTTTGAATGTCAGACTACTCTGTTGAATACGAAGCCAGTTATTTCTCTTAATGGTAATTTGGCAGTCAGATTTTTATTTTACACTGGTGGCTGACTAGCAAGTGCTACTATTCCCTCTGGCCAAATTACCCAGATGTTCAGCCTTATTAATTTGAGGTAGCAGTTGCTCTTTCCCATCAGTTTTAATGTTTAAGGACTTGTTACATTCTTACTATTAACGAATGTCCCCTGTTTCCTCCTAAGTATATTTCTACCTAAAAGGGTTCCACATCATGACAAACAATTTCGTAACACTTTGCTTCAAATCATATTTAATATAAAGACATACCCAGTCCCTTTTCTGTGTATTTCTTTCTTTCCTAAAAATGTATATCCATTTAAATTAATAGCTCAATTAAGTGTTTTATCCCACCAACCCACAATAATCTCAATTATGTCATACTGCTCCTTGTATGCCAATATCTCAAACCCCCATTTTCTTACACAAGTTTCTAGCAAGTAGACTTTTAAAGTTACCGTTTGTTTCTTGAACTTTATTTGAACAACATGTATTTAAATGGAAACTATAGTGCCAGGAAAACAAACTCGTTTTCTTGGCACTATAGCTTTCCCCTTTGTCAAGGCCCACCCCCATGGTGCAAAGGTGGTTATTAACCTCTACGGTCACTTACCTGGGTCCAGCGCTGATGAAGGAACTGATTGAAATAGGTTGAATTCTCAGAGTTATAAATGAAAAAAATTATAAATTGTGTGGTCTAAATTGATCAAAATCCTTTTATAAACACATGAGTAAATAGTGAATGTGTTAAACTGTCAGATCTCCTAGACAGCCACTAGAGGCTGTGCTGTCAGATCTGCTAGACAGCAACTATAGAGGCTGTGCTTTTTACATTGCAGCAATAAGTGCAATAGGGACACTGTACCCAGACCACTTCAATGAGCTTAAGTGGTCTGGGTGTCTATAGTGTCCCTTTATGTAATTTGTGTTGTAAAAAAATATTAGCATAACATTAATTTGAAACACGGGGCACATGGCATAGCTGGTGTGTTTGATTAAATAGCCATTTTAGGTATAGACTTCTGTACAGACAAATACAGATTTAGCAAATGTATGCAATTTTTGCTTTTCATTTATTCGTTCATCCTTCTTAGAAATATTGTGGGAATGAAAAACATTACAGTGTGCAGAATCTTGCAAAACCTACATTGGGTCAGTAGATTTGTGTAAAAGAGACAATGCAAAATGTAAAAAGAATGTTTGCATTTCAGTGTAATGCTCACATAAAAGTACAGTAAGTACCATGTGTAACGGGAACAGGGTAGATTGGTCCCAGCTTGGGATCCAGACCTCTCTTGCTACGTCGTCTGTCCCTTCTACACTTGCACCAATGTCTACCACTATGATTCTTAATGGTAAGGTCTTGTCCTCTACCAAAAGGTAGATATCACCTCTTCTGACTGCTTTTTCTAATAGGAAAGAATCAATTCCTACAAAGATCTTTACAAAGATGCTCTTTGCTTGCAAGCCCAAGTGATTAAGCTCTACACAAACTCACAGACTGTATCACCATGTTGACCCTGTCAATTCCCAACATATCCATGTATACAGTGACCAGCAGAAGTTAAAGAGAAGTAGTGTAGTGGCTGAGAAAGGAAAAAAACAAAAAAAACAAAGTAGAGGAAGAAAAGAGAACACAGCATAAAACGTCCTCAAGACAACATAAAGATCCCATAATGGGATTCCTCAGTTACGCCTTTAATTATGGGCAATTGGCTTCAACTTCATAGACAACGGCAAGGGTAGGGAGCAGCAAAAGAGAGTGGGTAGAACGGGCTACAAGGCAAAAAGGATAAGGACAAGAAGAGTGGGACATGTCTAAGGTCAGTGGTAGCCAGAAGCTTAACTAGAAACCACAGGGCCCCCATGCAAAAATTGCTGACATCATCACTGGAAATACATTGCCATCGGGTGGCCCCAAAAGCATGGGCCAACCGATGGGCAACTTCAATGCAGCACAAGGGTCGATAGGGCGGACGGGCCCGGTAAGAGCTGCAACTACGGTAGCTCCATCACTGGTGGTAGCTATCTGGCAAAGGTCCATTAGTGCATCGTATGATAACAGCTCTACAGGACATATTAGGAAAACTGGCATCAAAGTTAGAAAAGAGTCCAGCCCATCCATCTCCCCAATGATAGGGAGCCATGTAGACTTGAAGACCAATTTACATTGTGCAAACACATGGGTTACTCAGAGAATATGTGAAAGAATAATAACTCCACAACAGAGGAGCCACTAACTAATGATCTTGGATCTTGGTGATATTTAAAGCAGGCTAAAACCCTCGAAGTGCATTGCCAGGTGCATGCACAACACAAAGCAAAAAGAAATATGCATGAAGAAGAGTAGAGTCATTGTAACGGAGGTCCCTGTGCCCCTGGCTGAGTACCTCTGCCAAGGACCGCATCCTAGCTGGAACAGGGGACAAACCGCAGCACTTCTGCACCAAGTCGCAGTGGCTTAACTGGGGTCCTGGAACCTCTCACTCCTGGAGCCAAATGGGGAATTCGCTCTATCCACTACCAGGAACTGGATGACACTCAGTCCTGGGACACTCCCACACAAACAAGATAATCCCTCTTCTGGACCTGAGAGGGGACTAGTTACCAGTCCCAAACTCCTCCCCTGTCCCTGGGAGATAATTGAGTCAGGAACTGAACTAACTCAATTATCTCCAGACACAAAAAAACACAATTCATAGACATCCCAAAAATTGCCTAAACCCCCCTAATTACATCCCCTGATAGCCCCGATCTGAGTGACCAACATATCCAAAAGATCGGTTCAGGAGTTCGCAATTTTCATGGAAGTCATAATTTTGACAGACCGTGCACATGGTCCTATGTCCAAAACAGTTTCATGAAATCAGTGCTACCAGTCGGTCAAGTTCGGTTGTCTTTTACAGGTTTCCCTGAAGGGCCCATAGTCTGTTGGCAGGAGGCTGGCAAGCAGGCTCCTCTAGGAGCTCGTGGCAAACTCACGTGGGAATGGGAGTTTGTCACAGTCATACTAAAAGAAAAACTAGAGTACTTTTTTAGTGATTCTCTTTTGCGGTGCTATTGGCGAGTTCACCATGCAGCATAAGCTTAGGTAGGCGATGATCTTCCATCCTGAAGACATGCCCAGAGCCTTGATAAAGAGGATGGTGACTATATATGTTACCAGCTCTGATGGCTGCCTATTTAACCTGACTAAGGGCCCACACTAAGACGGTGGACCAGCTCATCAGAGCGCTGCTTTTCACTGATGAAGCTGCCCTTGTTTCCCACACAGTGACAGCCATGCAGCAAATAATGTCCTGCTTAGCAGAGGCTGCTGAGCTCTTTGGATTAGAAGTCAGCCTGAAGAAAAAAGAACTCCTTTATCAGCTTGCACCTCATGAAGTTTCACCACTGGCGAATCAGAGCTCAATACAGTCCTTCAGTTCAGCTACCTTGGGTGCATCATCTCTTGAGATGTTAAATTTGGCAAACTTTGCAGACTGGCAAAGTAATATAGAACATTCGGGAGATTTAATAAAAAAAAGTCTGGAACAACAAACATCTAAAGAGAAACACAAAGATCAGTGTATACAGAGCTGTTGTACTGACCACTCTCCTCATATATATAAGGCAATTAATATTTTACAGGCACATACAACAACATATGGAAATAACATCCGCACATTAGAAATGTCCCCAAATGAGCAATCTTTCTAATATGGCAAAATCTATAGATATAATTAGGTAGAGCCCAACCTTGTCAGACCAGGGGTGTGTAGCAAACCACATTAATTCTCTGGGGAAAAAGCAAAAATAAAATAAAGGGAGGCAGAAATGTGACCCCGACTGAGTGCTACCAAACAAACATGTTTATAGACTGGTGCTCATAGGCATAAAGTAGTATGTGAAGTAATAATTTGGAAAATAGTGTGAGTGGGCAAGAGCCCTGTGATCACAAGTCAGCAAGGAGGTATATATCAGCATGGGAATAGTTAGTTTTTATTCCTCCAGTAGGACTGATGGTGCTAAAAAAAAAAGTTGTACATCCTGCCGCACCTGGAGTCAATATAGAAAATCTGGTGCCTGTCAATCTGCTACTAAAACATCAGGTAAATCCATGGCTCTTATGAATTGTGTCTTAATGATCCAGGCTTCTGTGGCACGCAGTATATACAAATATAGGGGATCTACAAAATGAGTGAAAAGGACATATAATATAATAACGTAATTGCACTTATATTAAGTGAGAATTCAAGGTTTAACTTACAAAAGTGCAGAGGTATGCGAGCACATCAAACAATAGTGTTCTCTCTTCTATGGGTTCTTAGGGTTACACGTCAGTCATTTTATTTACATGTGGATTCAGAATTCAGCTCCAAAACAGCCACCTGTGTAATCACCTGAGGCAGGTGATGCAAAACGTATTACTCAGGGGCTGAACTTATCTCTTCCCTCTTTCTAAATAAAGTGAAGAGATATCAAAGCCAAGCAACTACAGGTTTATTGTTTGTACAGGGAAGGGACAGGAAAAAAGTCATAACATGGTTTCATAGGTCCAAAACAGCGGGACACCAGGCATCACAAAAACATATGATAACATAAGACAGTTCAGGTTGCCTTCTGTTAGGAAGGACACAAAAGAGTACGTTATGGCTTGTCAAACCTGTATACAGGCCAAGTCTCCCACAAGCAACCCACCTTGTCTCCTTATGCCCCTCTCTGAGCCCGAGACACCTTGGACGCACCTGTCCTTAGATTTTAAAGTGCACCTTCCCCCCTCCGAGGTTCACACGGTTATTCTGATGGTTCTCTAAAATTGCACACTTTGTTCCGCTTAAGCTTTCTTCTGCTGTGCAATTGGCGGAGGTCTTCGCAAAAGAGGTATTCCGGTTTCATGGCATACCAATCGATATAGTCTCTGACAGGGGCCCTCAGTTCTCACGATTCTGGAGGGGTTTCTGTACTGAAATGGGTATATCTTTGTCCTTTTCCTCATCTTATCACCCACAGTCTGTTTGAGTTTGCCAGGAAAACGGTCTCCCATGCCTCCACTGACTTAAGTCCTTTCCAAGTGGCTTACAGTGTACAACCCAGCATCTTTCCCGGTCTGTTCTCCTATAAGGGAATACCCGCTTTGGACGAACACCTCGCCTCGCTTTGGGAGATATGGGATCAGGTCCATATCGCTCTGTCACTTGCTGTTGAGTTCCAGAAAAAGTTTGACGATCGCCATAGGGCTGCGGCTCCCGCTTATGTGCCGGGTGACAGAGTCTGGCTGTCCACGAAAAACATACGCCTCCGTGTCCCTTCCATGAAGTTGGCACCTAAATATATTGGGCCTTATAAAATCTTGCGCAAGGTTAAACCTGTCTCTTACACTCTGGGCTTTCCTCCATCCCTGTGCATCCCAAATACGTTCCACACGTCCCTTGTGAAACCCCTCCTGTGTAACTGTTACACAAGGCCTGTTAGGCACCCCGGTCCTGTCCGTGCAAACTCTAGCGAGGGGTACGAGGTGCAGTCCCTTCTCGACTCCCACTTCTTCAGTGGCGCCTTACAATATCTGGTTCACTGGAAGGGTTACGGCCCGGAGGAGCATTCCTGGGTGTCCGCCTCTGATTTGAATGCTCTTTGTCTTTCAAGGGCCTTCCATGCTCATTTTCCCTTATGTGGTGTATCACCAAATTAATATATATATTACACAAGGTTCGTCTACATTAAAAGGTATTTATTAAAAGGCAACAACACAATACTATAAATGTATCACAAACACACAGCCCAGACCCACGGAGCAACAACCCTTTTTAAATCTATCTATCTATATAGTAATCCCCTTCCCCACACGTTTGATCTCACCCATGGTTAGGCCTTCACATCTAGTAATGGTTCACTGCTGCAAGTTCAACATCACATCCACCAAGGAAGAAAAGGAAGCAACAGAGTGTAACATGGTTCACCATGCTAGCACATGGCGTTTGCTCAGTAGCACAGCCAAGAAGGAACACAGAGGAATGGAGAAAGGGGGAAGTGGTTATCTCTCTCCTGACTTATAAAGGTATTGTATTACACAATTACCATTTTAAAGGGTAAAGCTTATCCCACTGTAGCTTGGTCACATGACCCCTGGTCACCATATTAGTTTGATGACAGAATGTCACCACATTCCCTCACTTTTTCTTCTCTTATGTTGAGCACATTTAAAAATAATAATATATCCCTCTTATCTATCTAAATTATGAGATCTGAAGTAGGAAAGGGGAGCACAGGAATTATAGTGAGTGATATAAGCAAGGTGAAAGAAAAGTCAAATAGGGGTTGCATCACCCCACACCTTCATGAAGAGTCTGCATAGTTCACCAATATATTTCCCAGCACAAATCCCTAATTGTGGTCTTCCTCAAAATACTACTTGTACCCAGGGGCGGACTGAGAACCCTCAGGGCCCCCGGGCAAAATAAATCAAGGGCCCCCTTACAGGCCTCACCCATGCTTTGCAGCAAGCCCCACCCTTGTCCCACCTCCAGCCACACCCTACACAATCTTTAGACACAAGGAACAAAAGTGCAATAAATTCTAAACAAGTGCAATATAATTAACAAATGCAAAAAACTAACTGTGCAAAATAAATAACAATAATCCCCTCAAGGACCCCAGTAGAGACTACAATTGAGGGCTAATGGGCCATGGAGGGGGGTCTTCTAGCAGAGGCTATCTCAGTGTCCATTAGAGAGCCTCTGTTAGAAACAGTCGCCTCCAGGCCCCAGTAGAGACTACAATTAAGGGATTATGGGCCATGGAGGGGGGAGTCTTTCTAGCATAGGCTATCTCAGTGTCCTTTAGAGAGTGTGTTCGAAAGAATCCCCTCAAGGCCCCATTTTTTAGCGGTTGAATTTTTATATATATATTTTTTTAAATGTATTTCCCCCTCCCTGCCTTTTACCTGTAGCCAGGGAGGGGGACAGTGGAATCCCTGGTGGTCCGGTGGCTCAGCTTTATGGGCCCGCATGTAGGGGCCCAGCAGACATCTTCCCCCTCCAGCAGCCAGTGCTCTTTATCTTTAACGAGCCCAGCATGCATTGCGTGCCGCGGAGCGTTGTCACGGCAACCCGCGGCAACCCTTTACTTCTGTGGCTCGCGTGAATCCCGGAGGGGGAAGGTGAGTGTGTCCTGGGCCCTGCTTGGAAGCCAGCAGGGCCTGCAGAGGCATATATATATGTAGCGGTACTCGCTATATATATATGCAGATGGAAGGGCTGGGGACCCGGGCATGCAGAGGATTACCAGTGCAGTCTGGGCCCTTTGGCGGAAGGCCCCCCTCCCGGCCGGGCCCTCGGACCATGTCCGAAGTGCCCGACCGGTCAGTCCGCCCCTGCTTGTACCTATGTTACTGCAGTTTACAGACATGATAGCTAATGCTGCTGATGTTGAGCGCGAGCTGAGGAGAGCTGAATGCATGGTGGCAAACAATTATGACAGAGCTTCTCCAAAAAACATTTGAGCTTGAAAGCAGAAGACTTTGGGGGCAGAGGACAAGCTTGGAAGCAGAGGACAAAGATTTAATCAAATGATTATGAATGATGACAAGCCTATCACTCATTTCCTGCACTACTATGGAAGGCACTGTAGTTATGATTGTCTATTAGAATCATTACTTTGAGCTTACTAACCGTCAACCAACTTCAGTTACTGGATTTTGAATGGATGTGGCATAATTGGCAGCTGAGGAGCTGCTAGTCTAAAAACAATGCTTACAAAAAAATATCAATTCAATCATTAATTAAAAAGTGCATGTGCATTAAAAAAATACAAGACATCTTAATTAGATTACAAAATAAAACAGACAAACTAGATATGTCAATAGGGAAGAATGTTACACAGAGCAAATCTTTTAATGTGACTTTGTCACTTCATTTCACTAATAGAGTATTTCATAAAGATACAATCTCACATTGACTCCATTACGGGAAAAGCTAAAGTTGACAAAATAAATGGAGGATGTTCTGCTGTCAACTTTTGTAAGTTCTCCCAGGCATTGCTAGTGACAACTGTGCAAAAAGGCTTCTTATTATGCAACGCAAGAGTTGGTCAATGGAGGGTTTGTCACTCTCACGGGATCCTCCTTAGACTTCAATGTTGCACTCTCATGCACTTGCAAGAGTACTGCAGTGGGGCAGCAGGTAAAGTGCTGGGAGATAAAGAAAGACAAAGGCAGAACCTATGAAGGAGAGTTTCAGGTAAGTTAAACTAGTTCCAGCTTCACCCCCAGTCTGATTGGTCACTTATGGTCACTTTGCAGATCACTGAATGCGACAGAGCATCTTTTAAGGAACGTGATTTCACTTCTGTTGTCAACCATTCCTGACAGTGGTATGTTCCAACTTCAGCACTAAAAATAAAAATGCAATAAAAAAAACTCCAGGTAAATTGTATTGATTAGAAGGAGTAGCACTAATACCAGATTGAAAAACCTTAAGTCTGACTCATATACAAAATCAGTAGGAGGTGAGAAATTATATTTAGGAGATGGGTTAAAAAGGAAGACTGCCACATTTTCATTTGTTATACACTAGAACACAAATATCAGATTTCCCGTAAAAATTCTGCCTAAAGATGTGCCACTCCGATTTAAACAGCTCTCAATTCTTTTCATTAACATAACTGCACAAATGACAAGGCAAATACACTAAAACAGATTTCATTTACAACAAGGTAAAGTAGTTAACAGTACAAAGAATAAAGATAGAGAAATCTGGTGGAACACTTGCTTTTATCAAATTCAGTAAATGGCTTGGTCTGGGTGATGTTTAGCAAAGCAGGAAAAGATTATAATATTTAAAAGATCACTACAGTGTCAGGAAAACCCTCAGGGTCCCCCTCCCGTGGTGCTGGAGGGGTTAAAACTCCTTCAGTTACTTACCTTATTCCAGCGACGGGCTCCCTCAGCGCTAGTGACCTCTCCTCCCCCACTGACGTCAGCGGAGCCAAATGTGCATGCGCGGCAAGTGCCGCGCGCGAATTCAAGCTGTCAATAGGAAAGCATTTCTCAACGCTTTCCTATGGATGCTCTGCGCAATGGATACGAAATTCGCATCCAGCATCGCAGATGCTCCTCTAGTGGCTGTCCAGAAGACAGCCACTAGAGGCTGGAATAACCCCAAATGTAAACATAGCAGTTTCTCTGAAACTGCTATGTTTGCATCTGAAGGGTTAAAACCTGAGGGACCTGGCACCCAGACCACTTCATTGAGCTGAAGTGGTCTGGGTGACTATAGTGTCCCTTTAATATGGACATTAATTGTACAAGCTTGTTGATTGATGGAGCGATAGGGCTATATATGATGGAATTGAGTGAGCTTTTCCACTTATATTACTATGCATCTAAAGTACACTTTACTTATTTACATGTCATTGGATCCATTGCTCTTCCATTACCAATGGTTTCAAAATTCTTATGTTCCATTGGACACTTCACCATATTAAAGTGAACATGGCTGGCAGAGTTTCCTACCTAATAATTATAAACCAGGAAATATATGTCTTTCTTAAGACATAGATACATATACCAAACACCAATGTTCAAAGTGTCAAGGTGACCAACTGATTGCATTTTTCAGTCTAATCATGCTTAGTACAAGTAGCATGATAGCAGCTGTTTTAATATTCTCTGTTAAGATTTTTGTTTATTCCCTGCTCTTTGTGCTTATAGTCTAAAAAAAAGCTATACTGAGTTTTTCTCCTTAACATCATGACCGTGCCACCCCAATTAAGTGGGAAGCACACAGTTTTTGTCCGATATTTGTAACAAATTTTGAATGGATAAAATGCCTGCTGAAATCCTTACAGCTAACTCAATAAATGTGATGGCTGGTTGTGAAATATCCTCTTCATTCACCCTGCCCCCAATTATTTATTTATTGGCCCCACCATGTGGCCACGGATGAAACCAGGAGGATGCTATCCCACTTTTTATTTTAATGGAGTCTTCACCAGCTGGTCATGGGTGGTGATACGGGGGTCCCTGTTTTAAGATCTTACTATGTTTGTAGTAAGCAGTTTATTGCTTTGTATAACTGTATTATTGCTTTCTGTTTTTTATTCCCTCTTTCCATTTGTTTTATATTACTTTTTCCACATTGCTGTGATGTCTAGTATATATAAATATTACAATATAAATATTTCCATTTGGGACGCCTAGGGCATATCTAATGTTTGTCAGTTGTTGTATTTATTAATCTATATTAATATGAAAGGTAGTATATACAAATTATTATAGTTATGTCACTGTGTATTTATATTAAATTCTTTACTTTTACATTTTGCACATCCCTGTCTGGTTGTCCTGGAGTTCAAAGGCAGGTGGCTGAAAGAGACTCCTACAATGATAAGATAGAAAATATTAGTGATATTTAAACAGTAATCCCCTGATCCCTGTTAGTTATGCAATATATTTACAACATAGCCCCAAAAAGCAGAATCAGTGGGGTGTGCATAAATTAAAGTGGTATTAAGTAAGTGAGCACTTGTGGTATCACAATCATAGTATGAGCCATAGTATGAAAGCTTAAAATAAAAATAAAAATAGAAAAATGTAAGTAAAAAATCAGACAGGGATTTGCCACCATCGCTTTACTTTAATATAATTCAATAGCATCATTAGAATACAAATTTAAACGCCACATTAACCTCCTGTGAATATGCCCAGCAGTTGGTATAACCATCCATGGTAATGCTCTTCAGGCAGCTCTGAAACATATTTAATTATTAAGATGAAAAATACTAATTATAAAATATTTTGTATTAAATAGCACTAAAGACCTACAATAATGGACTCAGATCTGTAGCCGTTCATGATATTACCAACAGTTTTAATCAATATCATTATGTGTCACTTCTTTTCTATTTCTTATTCATCAGCTTGCATTTGCTCAGTAGAATGGATAACAGAATGTTTTAGGAAATCTTGAATTGTACTGCTAGAATTTAAATACCTCCAACTCATAGAGAGCAGGTATGTCAATTGGAAGAGAAGATAAATTGAGCTCAATCTCTCATTGACTTAGTTAAGTGAAACTGAAGCAAATGGACATTGTATTCTGTTAATGGCCTTTTCCATTAAGAGTCAAAATAGTGCCGTCGTTATTGTGGATTGCAATTTTATAAAACACAAAACAGTGGCGGTGTGTATTTATGTACCTGTGATAAAAACTACTTGACCAAAGAAAAGGCTGTGAAATGCAGAAAATACGAGTAAGCCCTTTTATACCTGTATCAGATAATTGTTATATACACCTGTAATGCATTTACAGGGTCTTTGTGACTTCGTACTCATGCTCCTGTGTGTGTGCATTGTTTACCTATAGAAGACATGGTAGCAGGATGCACTACAGGAAGAACACAGTCCAGTAGAGGCAGTGTTATGCCACGGACACCTTAGGTCCTGGCATTCATGTAGATGTTACTTTGACATGATTGTTGCAGACTATGTACCCCCTTTCATGGCAATGGTGTTCCCTGATGGCAGTGGCCTCTTTCAGCAGGATAATGCATCCAGCCACACTGCAAAAAGTGTTCAGGAATTGTTTGAGAAACAAATTTAAAGTGTTGCATTGGCTTCCAAATTCCCTAGACCTCAATCCAATTGAGCATTTGTGGTATGTGCTGGAACAACAAATAGGATCCATGGAGGCCACACATCACAACTTGCAGGACATAAAGGATCTGCTGTTAATGTCTTGGTGCCAGATATCACTGGTCTCACTCAGAGATCTTGTGGAGTCCATGCCTTGATGCATAAGAGCTGTTTGGGCAGCGCAAGGTGGACCTACACAATATTAGGCAGGTGGTTTTAATGTTGTGGCTGATCAATGTACTTGTACCTTTAAGCTTAGTTTCAAATGGCTATTGTCTTTATGCTTTCTCTGCCAATTATGTACTGGAAATAATATCTTTACATAGTTTATATATACTAGATAGAGCAGTGGTTACATCACTGTTTTATAACTGGGAAACCCAGGTTTGAATCTTGGTCAGACCACCTCACCAGTAGGTGTCCTTGGATGAAACACTGAGTGACCTTGTGTCTGTTGTATATTCCTGCAAATGAACAGGCCAGCACATAGCGGTTTGTACTGACCAGATATAAATTTTGGACAGTATTATCATATCCCCTATGAGACATATTTTTTTCTAAACAAAACAAATGCAGTTTTTCTAGTCTTTATTCATAACTAATGTTTTCCATGTTTCTTATTAAATTTCTAGCTCGCTTCTGCACTTTTTCTAGCTCTTCATTATCCTTATTCAAAACTAGCTTCCCAAAGTTGCACACTGTATTCATGTGGAGATCTTACCATTGATTTATAAAGAGGCAAAATTATGTTTTGTACATGACAGCACCTTACTAGCCTTTGCCATTTTAGATCACACTTGCCTAATATATCTATAATTGTTTCCAAACCCTTTCTATTTAATGCTAGCCCTAATTAAACTCCTCTTTAATGTATAAGTGGATTGCGTGTTCCTGATTCTGAAATGCATGACTTTGCCTTTATATTTATTGAATCTAATCTGCCACTTGCTTGCCCAGATCCCCAGTTTATCCAAATACATCTGTGTTATATTGATCTAGTTTTGTGTCATCAACAAACACTGACCAGTGATTTTTCAATGCTCACTTCAATGTCGTATATATTGATTAAAGAGAAGTGAACCAAAAACAGAACTCTCAGGTACTCCACTTACCACTCTTGTTCAGTTGAAAATTTTCAACACATGTGCAATTAGTTTCGGTCTGAATGTACATTCGGCCGAATTTCGTGAATTCGGACATTCGGATGCTTCCGAATGTCCAAAGTTCGAATTGCCGAATTGCCTAAGTGCCGAATTTCCGAAGTGCCCAACCAAACCGAATTGCCGGAGTTCCAAAGTGCTTCGGATTTCTGAAAAGTGGCAAAACAAGTTTTTAGGGTTAGGGTTTAGGGTTAGGTTTGGGATTAGGGTGCGAATTACCGAATTGCCGAACCGAATGCCATTGGTCCGAATTGCCATAGCAGACACATTTATTTACTTACCTGAATTTCCGAACTGAACAGAACCAAATTTTTTGCCCATGCACATCCCTACAATTCTCCATTTATAAATAATCTCTGTAATCTATCTTTAAGCCTATGTTCAGGGAAGAGGATTTGTCAACTAGACCAGTGGTTCCCAACCTTTTTTCACTTGAGTACCACTTGGCAGCAAAATTCCATAAATTGTACCCCTCATATTAGCGAAATATGTATTATTAAAACAGTTGCTGTTATGTCAAATGTATTTCTGTTCCCTGCCCCAGGCTCCTCCTACTCTGTTCCTAGCCCTCCTCTGCTCCATGCTCTTCCCCTGCCCCTTCTCTGCCCCAGGCTCTCCCTGCCCTTTCTCTGCCCCAGGCTCTCTCTGCCTCATGCTTTCCCTGCTCTTCCCCTGCCCCTTCTCTGCCCCATGCACTTCCCTTCCTCTTATTTCAGGCTCTCCCTGTCCCATGCTCCTCCCCTCCTCTTACCCCAGGTTCTCCCTGCTCCTTATATGCCACAGGCTTTCCCTGCTCTTCCCCTGGTCAATGCTATTCCCCTCTTACCACAGGCTCTCCCTGCCCCATCTCTGCCTTAGGCTCTTCCACTGCCCCAAGCTCCTTATGCTCTTCCTGCACTTTCACTGTCCCATACCCCTATGCTCTTCCTGTTTCTTCACTGTCCAATGCTCTCCCTGCCCCCTGCTCTTCCACTACCCCGAGCTCCCCTGCTCCATGTTCTTCCACTGCCCCTACTTTCCACTGCCCCTTCCCCAACCCCCTACTCTTCCCCTACCATTCCACTGCCCAGGCTCTTCCTGCTCCTTCACTGTCCCATGCTCTCCCTGCCCCCTGCTCTTCCACTGCCCCTTCCCCTGCTCCCACCCATCCACTGCCCCAAGCTTCCCATGCTCTCCCTGCCTGCTATTCTTTCACTGCCCCAAGCTCCCCCTGCTCCATGCTCTTTCACTGCCCCTACTTTTCCACTGCCCCTTTCCCTGCCCCCTACTCTCCCCCTACCCTTCCACTGCCCCAAGCTCTTCCTGCTGCTTCATGGTCCCATTCTCTCCCTGCCCCCTGCTCTTCCACTGCCTCCTACTCTTCCACTGCCCCTTCCCCTGCTCCCACCCATCCACTGCCCCAAGCTTCCCAGGCTCTCCCTGCTCCTTCACTGACCCATGCTCTCCCTGCCTCCTGTTCTTTCACTGCCCCAAGCTCCCCATGTTCTTCCTGCTCCTTTACTGTCCCATGCTCTCCCTGTCCCCTGCTCTTCCACTGCCCCAAGCTCCCCCTGCTCCATGCTCTTTCACTGCCCCTACTTTTCCACTGCCCCTTTTCCTGCCCCCTACTCCCCCCCTACCCTTCCACTGCCCCAAGCTCTTCCTGCTGCTTTATGGTCCCATGCTCTCCCTGCCCCTTGCTCCTCCACTGCCTCCTACTCTTCCACTGCCTTCTACCTGCCTCCTACTCTTCCACTGCCTCTTCCACTGCCCCAAGCTCCCCATGATATTCCTGCTCCTTCACTGTCCCCTGCTCTTCCACTGCCCCTTCCCCTCCTCCCACCCATCCACTGCCCCAAGCTCCCCATGCTCTTCCTGTCCTTCACTGTCCCATGCTCTCCCTGCCTCCTGTTCTTTCACTGCCCAAAGCTCCCCATGCTCTTCCTGCTCCTTTACTGTCCCATGTTCTCCCTGCCTGCTGCTCTTCCACTGCCTAGCTCCCTGCTCCATGCTCTTTAACTGCCCCTAACTTTCCACTGCCCTTCCCCTGCCCCTACTCTCCCCCTACCTTCCACTGCCCCAAGCTCTTCCTGCTGCTTCATGGTCCCATGCTCTCCTGCCCCCTGCTCCTCCACTGCCTCCTACTCTTCCACTGCCTCCTACTCTTCCACTGCCACTTCCCCTGCTTCCCCACTGCTCAAGCTCCTCAATGATATTCCTGCTCCTTCACTGTCCCATGTTCTCCCTGTCCCTTCCCTGCCCCCGAGCTCCCCTGCCCTTGCACTGCCCCAAGCTCTCCATGCTCTTCCTCTGCCCCAGACTCACCTTGTCTTTCCACTGCCCCAGATTACCCCTGCTACTTCTCTGCCCCAGACTGCCCTTGCCCCTTCTCTGCCCCAGACTATCCCTACTCTTCCCCAGGCTCTCCCTGCTCTTCCCCAACCCCCCTGCTCTTCCCTTCTTCTGACCCCAGGATCCCCCTGCTCCTTCTCTGCCCCAAACTCCCCCTGCTCTTCCACTCCTCTGACCCCAGCCTCTCTCTGCCCCAGTGGAGGGTGATAGTGTGTATGAGGGGATGACAGTGCCTCTGTTCTCTGTATTGGAAACATCAGGGTGCTTAACTAAAGTAAAAATTAAAAGAGAATTTTAAATTTAAGTAAAAAAAAAAGGCCAATTAGAAAAAATAAAAAAGCTAAGTAAACTATGCTTTTAATTTGGCTATTTTGGACTTAAATTATAAATTCACTTTGAGTTTTAATTTAAGTAATAACCCTGATAGATGTTTCCAGTATAGAGAACTACGGATTATATTTTCAAATACAATGACGGATGAAAAAAGCATTACAGTGGAGTTTTCGGTTTATGATTTTATTACAATCATTTTATTGTTAAATTATTTGTAATGAACATATTACAATTAAATTTCAGAGTACAGCAATTAAAAAACATCTACTCTGCACAGTGGTATTGTGGGTTACAATCATATTGATAAAATATTTTTTACAATAAAGTTTTTATTTTTAATGAACATATTACAATTCAATTTTAGGGTACAGCAATAAACCACATCTATGCTCTGTAAAGTTGTACAGTGGGTTACAAGAATGCCTGCTCAGAATAAGTCACAACTCTGATTTGTGTTCACTTGGAAACGGCAGTTAGGAAATTTCAAAGAATTTCAGGGATTTGACATAGCACTTGGCCTTTTCAGAAATACACTCATCCGTGACCGGTTCTTCCAGTTATGCTCATATCTGCACTTAGTCAATAAGTTGTATTAATTTAGCAGAAAACAGAGGCATTGTCTCAAAGTACATCCACTTTATGATGCGATTCATAGACTATATTTGGAACTGGCATTTGTCGAAAATCTCTGCATTGATGAACATAATGGTGCCATCCTGTGCAGCAAGAGTACTATGTTTGCATGCTCCACCAAACAAATGCTATGGAGCTCTTACAAGAAAGCTAGGAAAGCATGCGACTTGAAGTTGCTGTTGCATGGCCTGTCAGCCAGAAGATTGATAATATTAACCACAAGTCGTTATTTAAGATTTTCTTTACTACCTGTCCTACAATCTGTTGGTAGCACTGGCTGAGAAGAAAATCTTTGCACCTGGGTCAGCATGAGCCTGTCATTTTGCAAAGCCAACACTGAAGTATGACAAAGAAATGTAAAAAAAAAAAAGAGAGTGGCTCCTCACGTGAGAAGAACGGGATGACGTGAACACGCACGCGTACACGTAGCGGCGTGTTCCGAAGCAGGAAAGCCTCTTGGGGGAAAGTGCTCCATGTTTCTGGCGTTCAACGGCAGAAACAAGCTGTTTCTTGTAGCTGTTTTGTGGAAGTAGCCCCTCAATGCAACGCTGATAAGGGAACCTCCGCCACAAGCTTTACTCTTACCTCATCTCCTAGCCCGGTCTATGCTTTACTGCAGCTCCTGTAAGTTCATCTGTTACCACCCAAGTTAAAATAACAGATTGGCTGGCTGGCTCTGGGTATGTGGCACGTGGAAAAGGGGATATGTCCTGGACTGGGTCTTCGAACAGAGGAGGCTCCTAAACCGGTCAGATATCCCTACACAAAAGATTTTGATGCAGCCTCAGCCTGAGGACAGGATAAAGAATTGTCTCCTTTTGATATTTGAAGTGAGAAGAAGCTTCTATACTGAAGACCATATGGAATACCTACAGATAAGTCTTAATCTGTTTCTCATATATATCACCTTGTGGTCGCTATTATTTTTTTTTCTCTTATTTTTAACAAGCAAATCAGCAAGTACAGGGAAGCAGAAAAATTGGATAAAATCCAGCATTATACAAAAGGAACAGGCCCTACAACAGGCATTTCTCCCTTTCTTTTTTTTTGACTTGCTGATTAATTACGGTGGCCATGTGGTTATGCCATATATAATTAGATCAGACTTATTGGTCAGGTGGATATCCAACACTTCTCTGAAGGTCTTAAAGTAGCACAAATTTTAGGAGAAGGAAGAAAGGAAGAAAACTGTATAAAAGAGCCAATATCTGTCGATATTTACGAGAAGAAACCCACATACCATTTTTTTGTGTGTGTATATAGGGGTGTTTCTCTTTTTAAAGTAAATAAAAGTTAGGCTTAAATACACTTTTATATAAAAGCATATATAATACAGAGATGTAACACATTATAAATACACATCAGACACATTAAGTATTATAAGGGAATAGCAAAGTTAGAAATGGAAAATAATACTAAGTAAATTCAATAATCCAATAAGATTTTGAATATTTTAATTTTTTTTAATTGATTTTTTTCTCTCCACTGCATGTATTGGATTTTCTGGCTAGATAAGATAAAAAAAAGAAGAAATAACACGAATGATGCAATAGGAGAAGACAGGGTGGGGCAAGGGGGAAAAACTTATTTCCCCACCTATCTTTCCCAGAGGTTGATGATGATGATCTAATATTAAAACATATCTTTTACTTAAGACACAGATTTAGGGCCCTATAGAGATGCTTGTTTACAATGGAGTTTGGCATCCTTGTAGTATGACAAATTTAGACTTTTAGCTTGATGTTATATATATATAACAGCAGGGAGTTTCTATGGAGATCCATAAACATTGAAAATAATTTATCTTTTTTTTCCGCTCCCTTCTCCTTCTCCATGATAGTTCTATTATACTGCAGCATTGACTTTAATATTTATATATTACTCATTTAATATCCCTCACAGACATAGTGCCATGTAATGTCCCTGGTGGTTCATAGGGACTTTTTGTAGCACAAGATGGAAATTTACCGATTCCACCTATGTGCTATGAGAATATATGTAGTTAGTTTCTATTGTTGTAGACACTATAATTTAATCAATGTTAATGTTTTTGGACGAATACTGGTCAAATTAGGGTATATGTGTTTTGCATTCTCATATGCGAAGGAGGTGCTCGAAGGTGGGAAAATGGGGATAAATGTCATTAAAATTTGTTACTATAAATTCACAGGGATTTAATTCACATTTTAAAAGAGCATGTATGTTAGATCTCTTGACTAGACATCATATAGACATTGCTTTTACTCAAGAGACAAACTGGAAAGATTTAGAGAATGGGTTATGGCATTACCGTAAATATCCGAATATTTATACATCTAGCTTTGTGGGCTGGAAAAAACGTGGGGTGACTATAATAATATCCTCTGGGGTTAAGTTTGAACACATTCACCATGTTTCTGATGAAATGGGGAGATTTAAGCTTAATCTTAAAATCAATGATATTGCATTTACCCTAGTGAATCTTTATGCACCTTCGGATCATCCAACCATTTTTTTAGATTCAACTATGCAAATAGTGGAAGAGATCTCTAAGGGTACTCTTGTTTTGGCAGGAGACAAACTGTATAGCTTGCTCTCAGCTAGACAGAAAGAGATTGCTTAAAAATACCAAAATTAACTAGAGAGATCTGACTCAAACGAAGTCTATTACAAAGTTCATACAGAGATACAATCTATATGATATTTGGAGAATACAACACCCTGAGGAAAGAGATGTCTCTTTCTTTTCAAACCGTCATGACTCATCCTCTCAAATTGATTTTTTTCCTTATGAAAACTACATTATTAGATCTTCGTATCGACTCACAAATAGGGAATAGAAGTTGGTCAGTCCACGCCCCTGTGTTTATGTCTTTAAAAAATAATCCGTACTATAAAAACTGTTCAATATGGAGACTAAAATATTTTATATTAACTTCTGAGTCTAATAAGAAAGAGTTATTAAAGGCAGCTGAACTTCTTCTTCAAGAGAATGATAATGAAGCTGTCTCAGATTTCACCCTATGGTGCTCGCTGAAATGTTTCCTTATCGGTTATTTGATTAAACAAGAAATCGATTTGAAACTGAAAAAAGGTAAATCACTGGCTGATCTCCATATTTGTGAATAAGTTACATCCTTCTCCTGAAATAAGTAGAGAAATAATAATCATCCAACAAGAGATTCAGAACAAACTAAAAGAACAAACTAATAACATATTAACACATCTTAAACAAAGATGGTATACTTAAATAACAAATTAAAATCTCAGGATCAAAGAAATAGAATTAAACAAATAGTAGTAGGGAGGAGTTGGGCAACTATAGGCCAGTAAGCCTTACTTCAGTAGTGGGGAAAGTGATGGAAACCATGTTAAAAGATAGGATTGTTGAACATCTAAAATCACATGGATTTCAAGATCAGTGACAACATGGGTTTACTTCAGGGAGATCATGCCAAACTAATCTTATAGATTTTTTTGATTGGGTAACTAAAATAATAGATCATGGCGGTGCAGTAGACATTGCTTACCTAGATTTCAGTAAGGCTTTTGACACTGTTGCACATAGAAGGCTTATCAATAAACTGCAATCATTAAGTTTGGATTCCAATATTGTTGAATGAGTAAGGCAGTGGCTGAGTGACAGGCAACAGAGGGTTGTACTTAATGGAATATATTCGAAGCTTGGGCTTGTCACCAGTGGGGTAGCTCAGGGATCTGTACTTGGATCCATTCTCTTTAATATTTTTATTAGTGATATTGCAGAAGATCTTGATGGTAAGGTATGTCGTTTTGCTGATGATACCAAGATATGTAACAGGGTTGATGTTCCAGGAGGAATAATCCAAATGGCAAATGATTTAGGTAAACTAGACAAATGGTCAGAGTTGTGGCAACTGACATTTAATGTGGATAAGTGTAAGATAATGCATCTTGGACGTACAGAATATTTGATAGAGTCCTAACCTCAACATCTGAGGAAAGGGATTTAGGGGTGATTATTTCTGATGACTTAAAGGTAGGCAGACAATGTAATAGAGCAGCAGGAAATGCTAGCAGAATGCTTGGTTGTATACGGAGAGGTATTAGCAGTAGAAAGAGGGAAGTGCTCATGCCATTGTACAGAACACTGGTGAGACCTCACTTGGAGTATTGTACGCAGTACTGGAGAGTTCAGAGAAGGGCTACTAAACTGGTTCATGGATTGCAGGCTAAAACGTACAAGGAAAGTTTAAAGGATCTTAACATGTATAGCTTGGAGGAAAGACGAGACAGGGGGGATATGATAGAAACATTTAAATACATAAATGGAATCAACATAGTAAAGGAGGAGACCATATTTAAAAGAAGAAAAACTACCACAACAAGAGGACGTAGTCTTAAATTAGAGGGGCAAAGGTTTAAACATAATATCAGGAAGTATTACTTTACTGAGAGGGTAGTGGATGCATGGAACAGCCTTCAAGCTGAAGTGGTAGAGGTTAACACAGTATCCTAACTATAAGATAAGGCTAGGGACTAATGAAAGTATTAAGAAAATTGGGCAGACTAGATGGGCAAAATGGTTCTTATCTGCCATCACATTCTATGTTTCCTTGTTTCTATGTTTACCCTTAATGGAAGTGAATTAGGGATAACAACACATGAAAAGGACTTGGGAATTGTTATAGACAACAAACTATGTAACAATGTGCAATGTCAACCAGCAGTGGCCAAGGCCAGTAAGGTATTGTCATGCATGAAAAAGCGCATTCATTCTTGGGATGAGAATATCATTTTGCCTCTTTATAAATCACTGGTAAGACCACATATTGAATATGCTGTGCAATTTTGGGCACCTTTTCTAAAGAAGGATATTATGGCACTAGAAAAAGTGCAGAGACGGGCTACAAAATTAATAAAAGGAATGGAACATATCAGCTATGAAGAAAGGTTAACAAATTTAAACCTATTTAGTTTAGAAAAACATCGCCTGAGAGGGGATATGATAACATTATATAAATATATTCGGGGCCAATACAAACCATTGTGTGGAAATCTATTCACAAACCGGACTTTTCATAGGACACGAGGTCATGCGTTTAGACTAGAAGAAAGAAGATTTCGTCTAAGGCAAAGGAAAGGTTTTTTTACTGTAAGAACAATAAGGATGTGGAATTCTCTGCCTGAAGAAGTGGTTTTATCAGAGTCCATACAGATGTTCAAACAGCTACTAGATGCATACTTGCAAAAACAGAATATTGAAGGATATAATCTTTCAATGTAGGGTAATAACTGCTTGATCCAAGGATAAATCTGACTGCCATTCTGGGGTCAAGAAGTAATTTTTTTCCTAGCTTGTTGCAAAATTGTGCTTCAAACTGGGTTTTTTGCCTTCTTTTGGATCAACGGCAAAAAACAAATGTGAGGAAGGCTGAACTTGATGGACGCAAGTCTCTTTTCAACTATGTAACTATTACTGGCGCTACCTTTTAGTCACTGTACCAAGCGTGACCCTGCATCACCATATGTATTGGAGCTATTTTTATCAACTTACTTATTGTAGCTATCTTTTGGCATCGGCTCGGCCGTCACGCTATAACATTTGCCGTAACGCTACAGCATTTGAAGCAGCTTAGTCAGCACAGGCATTTGCCGCCACACTGCAGAATTTCAAGCAGCTTAGCCAGCGAAGTCATCAGCAATATTCTTCTTCTTGTTGAAGCAGGATCGGTGGGCTGCTTTCAGTTTTATTACAGGAGACTGCAAGTTGTTTGCTAAGGGGGTGCCTTCAAAGGCACAAGTATTTAGGGACCCATAAGCATAGGTGATCTCCTAGTGCTATTTCACTACCCCTCTCAACACAGAGCTTGTTGGCAATGAAGCCAGCTTTTGCAGAGTTAACAGGCAGTATTTAACAGTCTGCACCTCCTAGTTATCACAGTGCCGGTATTCCCGCCTGCTCATATTACCAGACGTTATTTCTCACGGTTCTGTATAGTGGACCGCTGTATTATATATTCTTCTTGAGTTTAAAGTTCCTGCAGTGTACTGGCACTCTCCAGTTTAATTTTGAGTACAGATACTGAAGCCAGTAGTATATTGCTACCAATGTTATAAGCAGCTTCAGGGCAGCCAGTGCAGCTAACTGGGACTCTGTTATTTCGTTCAGAGCCCAGACACTGTTATTTCAAGACACAATTTACGCAAGCAGCTTACTGGGACTCTGCTACTTCGCCCAGAGCGCACAGATACTGTACTTTGACTTTAAAATGTACAAGCTGTTTTAGTGCAGCTAACAGGGGCTCTGCTTTTTTGTTCAGAGCCCAGATACCGTTATTTTGATACATAATTGACACAAGCAATATGAGAAGCAAGTCGTTCATTGCTGTAGTACACTACTTTGTTACAGGCAGTGCAACTGTTCCACTTGAGCATTCTCGACTACAGTTATTTTTACAATTTGCATTTATTTGTTTGTTTATTTCTTTTATAAGTATTTTTATTAAAAGCTAAGTTTTACTTTCACCCTTGAGTGATTTTCCCGAGCCCTTCGTATCCTAGTCTACCCCTCTTACCATGAGGTAATTACCACTCTACAGGACACTTTACCATTGATCCTGTTCTTTCTCCTGCCTCCCCTCCTTGCTTTAGTATTGTAGTGCATTTTATTGCACTAGGGGTTTACCCCCACTCAGGAGTTAGATTATATTATTATCCTTTTTTTCCTTTTTTCTTTGTAGTACCAGCACTTTATTTAGTCTACCTCAATATAAAAAGAAAGCGGCCCTCCTTTTCCTATAGAGCACCTCGATTATGGAACCACCTCCCGCACACTTTAAAATCTTCTCCAAGCCTAAAGTCCTTTAAGAGATCCCTCTCTACATACCTCAAAACATAAAGCATGTGTTATGGTTGATTATATATTTCGTACCTGTTCTATGTTCAAGGATCACTAGAGGGTCAGGAACACAAACATGTATTCCTGACCCTATAGTGTTAACGCCACCATCTAGCTCCCCAGTGCCCCTCATACCTCCATAAATATAGCAAAATCTTACTGTATTCAAGCCTGAAGCTGTAACTCTGCATGCTGTTAGACTCAGAAAAACAAGCAGTGTGCTGACACCATTACAAGTTGTGGCCTGATCCAATCACAGTGCTTCCACATAGGATTGGCTGAGACTGACAAGGAGGCAGATCAGGGGCAGAGCCAGCATGATTCAAACACAGCCCTGGCCAATCAGCATCTCCTCATAGAGATGAATTGAATCAATGAATCTCTATGAGGAAAGTTCAGTGTCTGCATGCAGATGGAGGAGACACTGAATGTTTGGATGCATTTTAGGCAGCCATGACCCAGGAAGGATCTCCAACAGCCATCTAAGGAGTGGCCAGTGAATTTATCATTAGGCTGTAATGTAAACACCGCATTTTCTCTGAAAATACAGTGTTTACAGCAAAAAGCCTGAAGGTAATGATTCTACTCACCAGAACAAATTAAACAAGCTGTAGTTGTTCTGGTGACTATAGTGTCCCTTTAAATTTTGTATATATTGTGTTTTAATACTGGTTTTGTATTTTATTGCACCCTATTGTATCAATGAAATGTTTTGTGGACCCAGGACATAAATGAACACAGGAGAAATCTCAATGTATCTTTCCTGCTAAAATATTTTATAAATAAATAAATGTAGATGTAAATAAATAATGTAATTAGAGTAGTGTAGTACCTAAATACAGCCACAGGGTGGAGCAAAATTAAAAAAAGGCTTAATTCACATGGGTTCCTGTATGTAATACACTACTTATTTAGAGAGTAAGGGATACAAATGCTTCAGATTGGATTAAAATAAGTGTATCAAATAAAGATTGTGATACACTGTGGCAATTGAAAAACATGCATTACTTAAAGGACCACTATAGTGCCAGGAAAACATACTCGTTTTCCTGGCACTATAGTGCCCTGAGGGTGCCCCCACCCTCAGGGTCCCCTTCCCGCCCGGCTCTGGAAGGGGGATAGGGGTAAAAACTTACCTTTCTCCAGCGCTGGGCGGGGAGCTCTCCTCCTCCAATCCTCCTCCTCTCCACCCATTCGGCTGAATGCGCACGTGCGGCAAGTGCTGCGCGCACATTCAGCCGGTTGCATAGGAAAGCATTTAAAATGCTTTCCTATGGACGCTTGCGTGCTCTCACTGTGAAAATCACAGTGAGAAGCACGCAAGCGCCTCTAGCGGCTGTCAATGAGACAGCCGCTAGAGGCTTTGGGGGAAGGATTAACCCATCTATAAACATAGCAGTTTCTCTGAAACTGCTATGTTTATAAAAAAGCGGGTTAACCCTAGCTGGACCTGGCACCCAGACCACTTCATTAAGCTGAAGTGGTCTGGGTGCCTAGAGTGGTCCTTTAATGCCGGTGAAGAAATGTGTATTTGCATGTAGTGTTGGTGTTTGATTGCTGGGATCTATGCACATATACACATTGAGGCACAAGTGCAGATACAGAAACTGACACATTGACACACATACAGATACACACCCACACACACATATATACACACACTGATGCATACTCACACTCAGACACACACATATGCAAACACTGACATACCCACACAATGACACACAGATACACACATAAAACAGATTAAGGAACAGCACTCATATAAACATACAGTTTCAAATGTTATAAGGCTACTTAAAATCACCTATTTCAGCAAAGAAATATTGGGTTGCAGTTCCACCATATGGCCATATTGTGTTAAGTCATGAAACATATTGAAAATATAAATAAATCAATAAAACAGTATTTTATTCCAAAAAAATTATATATATATAAAAAAAAAATAATAACAAATATAAAAAACCAGATCAAAGATGACCTAAACCTGCTGAGATGAGAATAAAAAACAATGTATCCCTTAGAAAGAGAAAATATAAATCTACAGAAATGCAGAATGCACAACTGAGTCAGAAGGGTTAACTCAGACACTAGGTAAAAAATAACAACAAAGTGTCAGAGTATTATCCCCACCAAACTCAGAAACAAATATAACAACTGTAACAAATAATACAAAACTAGGTATATACTGTAAAATACCTTTCCTCGGTGTGGGCCCCCCACCGAGGTACATACACAGAGCGTGTAGAAAAAGACAAATGAATAAAAATAATGAATGATGCGAGCTGGAGGCGGTAATGGTATACTTCAGGAGATGTTAAAGTCCAGCAAAAGGCACACAGGATTCCTCAAAATGCTATAAAGTATATCGCGGTCGGGATCTTCAAAAAAGACCGCGATATATACAGAACTCACTCACTGCCGCCGCTCGCAATAACTTCAATGCCAGGTAAGTTCATCCGATGGGGAAAAAAGACCGCCAAAGTACAGAACCGCTTCCTGCTCTCACTCCTCAATCACAGCAGGTGTAGGTTCATCCGATTCACCCGTCTACGCGTTTCGTCCCTCCCACGGGACTTTTTCAAGACAGGAACTGCAATGTGAAGTAACCCAATATATATACCCCACCATCAAATAAAGCAGGATTGGATTCACTTGCATATACATAGCAAATCTTATCAAGGTATAAATAAGATTTAATATAAAAGAAATAAATATAAAATCATTCAAAATGAAACCTGATATTCAGGTCACGCAACAAATACAAAACACAATATGTATAACATATATACCCCACCCCTCCCTCCCAAAAAAGCAACATATTAAAGATTATTTAAAATAAAAATTTTAAACTTAAAAGACAGCATTTTCCACTACCTTTAATATAGGTTTTGATGAAGGATTATAGGGAGTTTTGGCAAATATTGGCCAATATTGACCATAGTTTGTCTTTCTGTATTTCAAAGGTTCCCAGGGTTACTTTTAGAGAAGGAACCTAATTTGAAAACATCCTAGCTCCTTAAAACTGCACTTTCTGTCAAAATGTAGGGACACCAGAGAGTTTGCCAAAGAGGCTGCAGCTAATAAGCGTTGTGGTCATGCTAAAATGCTTAACTTGTGGATTTATTTGTCATCAACAATCCGTTTAGTTAGTTTGATAGTACTGAGATCTTTTCTGTGCAGTCATCAATTACTTGTAACACTTCTTTTGTGGTATATCTCCTAATTTGTCCCTGTGGGCGGCAATGGCAATATATGGTCAAACTATCAGACCTTGAAATGTAGATTTCGTGAACATAGGACAGCCATGTGCAGTAATGATAGTAGATCGGTGGCCCGCCCTTTACTATCTTTCATGATAACAATCCTGTTGGTCTTAAATTAATGGGAATAGTACATATTCCCTTCCATCAGGATGAAGAAGCGTGAATTAATTAAGGCTGAATCAGTGTGGATCTTTAAGCTGAACTCTATGTCACCTAATGGCTTAAATGAGGAACTAGAATTATTTTGAGATATTACAGATAATTGCTGTCTTTTAATTTTTAAATTTTTTTTATTTTTAAATAATCTTTAATATTTGCTTTTGAGGGAGAAAGTGAAGATATATGTTATACATATTGTGTTTTAGCGACTGACACCTGACATTTGAATATCATTTGTACAATGATTTTATATTTACTTCTTTTATATTAAATCTTATTTATACCTTGATAAAATTTGCTATGCTTCTCCTGCTGAAGGTAGTCAATACTGTGGACAGTGAAGATATATAACAGGTTGAACTACATTGCAATACCTTCTTGAAAAAGTCCCTGATGGAAAACGCTTTGCCGTAGCGGCAGTAAACGATGAACCACATCGTGATGAAACGAGCCGATTAGCGTGAGCCTGGGCGCACCACTGGCGTTTGGGTATTGCCGTCGGCGATAACATGGCGCTTATATCGCGCTTCGTCCCATTGCCATTATTGCCAGCTTTTGAAATCGCTGTACCTTTGAACTTCACGCGCCAGGCGCTCGTCATTATTCATTGTCTTTCCGAGGCGAAAAAATTTTGTACACGCCAATTACGGTATTACGAACCAATAACTCTGGTTAGTATACGACACTGACACTTTGACAGCGAACAGTAATCTGATTACTACGCTGACTTCCATTGCGATACCTGACTGCGCTAAATTTTTCTCTTTTACAGAAAGAGATACATTGTTTTTTATTCTCATCTCAGCAGGTTTAGGTCATCTGTGATCTGGTTTTTTATATTTATTATTATTTTTTTATATATATAATTTTTTTGGAATAAAATACTGTTTTATTGATTTATTTATATTTTCAATATGTTTCATGAGTAAAGAGCGCTCACGCTTTGTTTAACCTTTGAGCTTACACTCATTCATAGTCGCTAGTGGATGCGTGTAGCTGCTCCTATTTTTATTATTTTCTTACATATATTTGCACCTCTATTGTATATTTTCTATATTATTTCTATTAGTATACTAGCGCATTTTAGGTGTATGGTCAGGCAACTATTATTATTTTTATATTGGGTATAACGCTTATATTTAGGTGGTTATTACACCCTTTATATTGATATTTATTTTTTATATATCGGCATATTTGTTTTAGAATGGATCTACATAGTGTTACTAACAGGCTTGATAGGAGAATTAATCTCCTTAAAGATAAAGATTCTGAGGACATAGAAATGGTCCCGGCCATGGAAACCAATATCCATAAATTATTTTTTGAGTTGGAAAAAACCCTCAAGTCTGAAATGAGAGATTGGTGGGATAGTGCCCTCCTGAAAAAATACATCGATAATAAATTTATCCCGAGAGGTCTGAGGTTTGAGAAACAACCATTTTTTAATGATAATACACCTCTAGAACAGGAGTGGCTGGGGGCTTTAGATACCTGCTCTTTTATACTTATGGATATTTTAATTAGATATAGAGAATCCAGGCTTTGTGTTACGGAAAAGAGTATTATGGATTTACAAGGACGGATAGGCTCTATTCAAGAGCAATCGTCTGTTATTTCTAAGCTAGATGAGGCCACCAATCAGAAACTAATTAGTTTCGAAAAGGAGCTCATTATGCGTAAAAAGAAAAAATTTCAGAGGGATAAACTTGATTATCAAAATGGACAAGTTAGGAGCTGGCAACGTAAACGCAGCTCCAGATCCACTTATAACCATCCAGTAGGATATAAGGAAGGTAGTCTTACCTGCTCTCATTTATCTCCAAAAGGGGGATTTAAACAGAAAATTGGGTCATATGCTGATATTGTGAGAAATCCCCGTTATGGAAAAGGATCTCGTTCTACGGTTTATGGGGAGAAAACAGCGATAAAAATAAAAAAGAATCCTATGCCGCCCCCACCACGTTATAACAACTATTCACCCAACCCTAATTATATCCCTTTGGGACGTAATTTTCGTCCCGATAAAGCAGAGGAGGTACCAAAGGTTGGGGTTGATTTGGTTGGTGGTTTGGGGGCGAGACCCAAGAAGATCAATCCACATAGAAAGCATGTTATAGATCATACAGATGATGATTTTTTAGAATCACTTCCCCAAATGGAAAAAGACAAAACATTCCCTTTATTCAAACGCCCCCAGAAAAGGAGGGGGGCTTTCGTAGAGGAACGAGGGGAAGGGGAAAACAGTCCCGCCAAAATGAGGTGCCTTTGATCAAAGGTTTATTTAACCTGTCAACATACAATCTAAATGTTGGGGAAATTTCTCTTCTGAATAAAGGACTTAAGTATGCCCCCGATAGATTACCAAACATAATTGATTTGTTTAAAGATCTGAACCACTTTATTAGAAAACTTACGGTTATCAGATCTTTTAATCTTAGGGATGCTAAGGGCAGAGAAGATTGTCCAAAGTCCTTAAATACCCCACAGGATAAAATTATTTTTCATAATCTTGTCTCATTATTAGAAGAACAGGATTTGCAAGAAGAGAAGGATGACCTTATCTGTATACTCAAGTCCAATATTTCATCTGGTTTAAAAAAACCCTCGACCTTTTATCCACAGGGAGATAAAGGTCCTTATTTACAAATGTTCTATGAACTAGTCCTGAAAGATCTGAAAATTCTTTGCGCTGATTATAAAAAGAAAAAAGATCTAGTGTGCATTAATTTGGAGGCATCTGAGAGAGCAGCTATTAATAGCCTAAAGAATAATCATAATCTTATTATTAAAGGGGCAGATAAGGGAGGGGGTATTGTCCTGCTGGACAGAGTGGATTATTTACAGGAAGCTGAGCGAATTTTGGGGAATTTAGAGTACTATGAGATTTTAGGGTCAGACCCTACTATATGCTTCAGAAAGGAACTGAGAGATCTCATAGAATCAGCATTTTTACATGGAGCCATTGATAAGAAAGAGAGGATTTTTTTTCTCTCAGCTCAAGGGGAGATCCCTATTTTCTATTACCTTCCTAAGGTGCATAAATCGCTTGAAAAACCACCTGGTCGCCCTATTATATCTGGGCTAGGGTCTCTAATTGCACCGATTTCTAAGTGGGTCGATTTCCATCTACAACGTTTTGTTCCACATCTACCGTCCTTCTTGAAGGATACTGGACATGTGTTGTCCATTGTTAATGAGTTAGAGTGGAAGGAACACTATTGTTGGCTCACGATTGATGTGGAAGCCCTATATTCTAATATAGATCATGTTTTGGGTTTAAAAGCCCTTACTTGGTATTTGAATTCTGATCCCCTTCTTCCAGCTCTGAATTTGTTATCAGGTTTACCGAATTTATGCTGAAACATAATTATTTTGAGTTTAATGGCAAGTTTTTTGTACAGACCAAAGGAACCGCGATGGGGGCGAGTTTCGCCCCATCCTATGCCAATTTATTTATGGGCTACTGGGAACAAGTTACGATCTTCGCCAACCAGTTTTGGATGGGGCGTCTCGCCCTCTATCGTAGGTTCATTGATGACATCCTCATTATTTGGAAGGGTAATTGGGGTGAAGTAGAGGATTTTATGATGTCCATTAACAATAATCAGTGGGGCCTCTCTTTTACACATAAACAACATAAATCTACTATAGATTTTCTGGATCTCACCCTAATTGGGGTTGAGGGTAAAATTATCACCAAGACATATCAGAAAAGTGTGGATGTTAATGGGTATCTACATGCTAGAAGTGGGCATCATCCCACGTGGATCCAGAATATCCCCTCGGGGCAGTTCACTAGAATCAGACGCAACTGCTCATTTATGTGTGATTATGAAAAAGAGGCACTAATGCTTTCCCAGCGTTTTGTAGAGAAAGCCTATCCTCTGAGGATTATCCTGGAGGCTTATTTGAAAGGTCTTAAGTTTGGGATGATACCACGGTCAGAGGCTCATAATAAAACTTTGCTTACGATGAATTCCTCTATATCATCTTTATATAGAGGACAAGAACACCACTCTAGTGAACACTTTAAGATCCTTGAACTTTTGGGTGGGTCCTGTGACCAGTCTCTGAAAAAAGCAAAATTTAATATCAGTACCAAAGAGGTCGGCACAGGCAAAACACCCATATTTTCCACTACCTTTAATATAGGTTTTGATGAGATTATAGGAGTTTTTGACAAATATTGGCCAATATTGACCAGTGACCCTTGGTTGTCTTTCTGTATTTCAAAGGTTCCCAGGGTTACTTTTAGAAGGGCCCCTAATTTGAAAAACATCCTAGCTCCTTCGAAACTGCACTGTCAAAATGTAGGACACCAGAGAGTGTGCCAAGAGGCTGCAGTTAATAAGCGTTGTGGTCATGCTAAATGCTTAACTTGTGGATTTATTTGTCATCAACAATCCACGTTTAGTTCGTTTGATAGTACTGAGATCTTTTCTGTGCAGTCATCAATTACTTGTAACACTTCTTTTGTGGTATATCTCCTAATTTGTCCCTGTGGACGGCAATATGTGGGTCAAACTATCAGACCCTTGAAATGTAGATTTCGTGAACATAGGACAGCTATATTACGTAACGATAGTAGATCCCCGGTGGCCCGCCACTTTACTATCTTTCATGATAATAATCCTGTTGGTCTTAAATTAATGGGAATAGTACATATTCCCTTCCATCAGGATGAAGCGAAGAAAAAACGTGAATTAATTAAGGCTGAATCAGTGTGGATCTTCAAGCTGAACTCTATGTCACCTAATGGCTTAAATGAGGAACTAGAATTATTTTGAGATATTACAGATAATTGCTGCTTTTTATTTTAAATTTTTTTATTTTTAAATAATCTTTAATATGTTGCTTTTTTGTTTTTTTGGGGGGGAGGGAGGGGTGGGATATATATGTTACACATATTGTGTTTTGTATTTGTTGCCTGACCTGAATATCAGGTTTTATTTTGAATGATTTTATATTTATTTCTTTTATATTAAATCTTATTTATACCTAGACAAGATTTGCTATGTATATGCAAGTGAATCCAATCCTGCTTTATTTGATGGTGGGGTATATATATTGGGTTACTTCACATTGCAGTTCCTGTCTTGAAAAAGTCCCGTGGGAGGGACGAAACGCGTAGACGGGTGAATCGGATGAACCTACACCTGCTGTGATTGAGGAGTGAGAGCAGGAAGCGTTTTTGCACTTTGGCGGTTTTTTTCCATCGGATGAACTTACTTGGTATTGAAGCTGTAACGAGCCGTGGCGGTGAGTGTGTCCTGTATATATCGTGGTCTTTTTTGAAGATCCCGACCGCGGTATACTCTACATCATCCTGAGGAACCATCTGTGCCACTTGCTGGATTTTACCATCTCTCCAAGTTTATCATTATCGCCTCCAGCTCGCTTCATTTATTATTATTTTTTCTACACGTTCTGTGTATATACCTCGGTGGGGGGCCCACACCGAGGAAAGGTACTTTTTATATCTATTACAGTATATACTTAGTATAGTATCACTTGTTAGAGTTGTTATATTTGTATCTGGGTCTGGTAGGGATAATACTCTGACACTTTGTTACTTTTTACCTAGTGTCTGAGATAATCCTTTTGACCCATCTGTGCACTTTGCATTTTTGTGTGATCATATTTGCTCTTTTCAAGGGATACATTGTTTTTTATTTTCATCTCAGCAGGTCTAGGTCATCTTTGATCTGATTTTTTACGTTTGTTATTTACTATTTATTATTTTTATTTTATTTTTTGGAATAATATATCGATTTATTGATTTGTTTATATTTTTAATTATTAAAATGACTTATGATTAAAGAGCGCACACGCCTTGTTTAACTTTTGAGCTTA